>CM050903.1:5242500-5797500 GCA_027726005.1 Juncus effusus | reverse complement strand
TTTTAATAATGATGCATGTTACTTCAAAAAAAAAATATGATGTGCTAATAATAAAAGTAATTAGTTGTTTATAAAAAAAATAATTGATTATTTGTTCAGTAGTTGATTCAATCCTTATTTCTTCGAAAAATTATGATGTACTAGTAAGAAAATAGTTGTTTATTTATTCACCCGGCATCAGCAGAACCCCCCCCCCCCCCCCCCCCCCCCCCCCCCCCCCCAAGATGAATTCTTGGCTCGACCCCTGGTTTGATATACTATCTTTATAGTTTATATTTGTATTTGAGAACTTTTATATGATACTAGCGAGTACTCTCACTCCGTTTCGGTGTAAGGATAATTTAATTTGCTAGGGAGTAAGTTAAAATTATTTGAATTTTTAGTGATTTGATGACAATTATGTGAGAAGATTTTTGACAAGAACATTATTTTCTAAAAGTAATAGATTCAACCATATAATCTTAAAGTTTCAAATATTTAAATAGATACATTAGAATTGATATGTCAATACATATTTCAAAAATAAATTTGTTTCAGCTCAAATAAACAATGGAATGGAAGGAATTGTTATATTAGTTTGTAGACAAAACAATCATTATAATACTAAAATTGAAGATTTTATGAAGATTCTTGTCATTAATGATACTAAAATTGAAATTTTATTTCAATTATTATGCAATTAAAAATTATTTGCATTGTTAAAATATCCTTAAAATAATAGTTCTAATATTACTATATCATACTAAAATTAATTGGATGAAGAAGTAAACTTTTAAGATGATACCAAATTAAACAAAATGTAAATGAAAACATAAAAATATTTTCACAATTTTCAGAAAAAATAAAACTTAAAAAAAAATTGAAACTAAAATTGAAATATTATTTACACAAAGATTTTTTTCTTAAGAAATTATATTTATGAATATTTTTTAGTAGTATTCCCAAGAAAATAGTATTTTTCTAGATAATGTTTTTTATGATAATATTCTTAAGATACATTTTTAAAAGTTCTTTTCAAGATCATTTTTTTAAAAACACATTTTTTAAATAAGTATTTTCAAAAAATAAGATTTTTGTTATTAGACTTTTCAAATATATATAGTAATATATTATATTTTAATATTTTTTAATAATATTATATTTTAAATTATTATATCATAAGTTTTATATTTTAAGACATATGACTAAAGTTGGTAAGGAAATCCATCGTGTTTTGGACTAAAATTAGATTGTCATAGGTTTATATTCTAATAAAAATACATATGTAAAGCAGTGCAAATAATATATAAAAAATTGTATGTTGAAAAGGGGAAAAACAGTATATAAAAAATTCCATCGTGTTTTGGACGTGCTCAAGCCCGTCGCGCTTTCAGATTTCCCAATTTAAAGTGCTCAAAGATTCACAAAAAACTTGGACATGTGTCAACAACCTCTAATATATTAATATTTAAATAAGTGCATTAGAATTGATATGTCAATATATATTTTAAAAAGAAAAAAATGTTGCATCTTAAGTAAACAATGGAATGGATGAAATTGCATATATTAGTTTCTAGACAAAATAATCTGAATGATACTAAAATTGAAGACTTTATGAAGACTTTTGTCAGTAATGATACTAAAATTTTATTGTAATTATCATGATATTAAATTTTATTTGCATTGTTAAAATATTCTTAAAATAATATTTATATTATAAGTATATCATACTGAAGTTGATTGGATGAATGCCAAAAAGAAATCAAGCAGGAAGTAAAAACTTTAAATTTATACTAAATGACACAAAATGTAAAAGAAAATACATTTTTTTATCACAATTTCCAGAAAACTATAAACCTTAAAAAATATTGAAAAAAATTGAAACATTATTTACACAAAGATTTTTTTCTTAAGAAATTATATTTATGACTATTTTTTAGTAGTATTTCCAAGAAAATAGTATTTTTCTAAATAACATTTTTTATAATAATATTCTTAATATTGTTTTATAATAATATTCTTAATATTTGTTTTAAAAGTTTTTTCAAAATATTTTTGAAAAACAAATTTTTTTAGTAAGTTTTTAAAAAATATAATTTATGTTATTAGACTTTTAAAATATATAGTAATATATTTTTTATTTTTTAATAATGATAAATTTTAAATTATTATATCGTGATTTTATATTTTTAGACATATGACTAAATTGGGTAAAAGAAATTCATCGTGTTTTGGAATATAAATGGATTATCATAGGTTTTACATTTTAATAACAATATATACGTAAAATAGTGAAAATAATATATAAAAAAAATTATATTGAAAAGCAAAAAAACTCAAAAGTGGGACACGTGTCAACAACCTAGCAAAATTGGAGAATTGTATATAAGTAAATTTGTCATTCTAAAGATTGTTTTTTGTTTTATTTTAATACTTAATAATATTATTATTTACAAAATATAGCGTCAACTTTTATATTGTCTAAGCTCTAGGCTATGTGCAGCGAAAATACCTAAAATACTATAAAATACTATAGACCGCTAAATGAGTTATTTGTAACATTAAGGGGTATGGATGTAACATTGGATATATTATACATCTGAACGCCCTTGGTATTAAGTCTATTAATCAATACATAATATACATTATTCATGTCGACAGTAACATGAAACTTGAGCCCCGTGCTGTAAAAAGTACTTATTATGTCTCATTATTATTACTTAAGAGAAAGCGCGTTAGCATTAATCCCTCTTAATAAAGCAAGTGCAAAAAACTATAGTTGTTTTATTTTTAATTAATCCACTTGATTGAAGATTATGGTCGGTTAATTAGTTAATCTTTCGATTTATTCTAGTTAACAGAGACATCTCAGAAGAGGCTTGTGCCATTAATTTGGGACACTTGATTGTAATGAAATTAATATCATTTGCACTTATACAGAAACACAATTGGCCGCATTTTGCACCTTGGAGACAACATCACATGCGCATTTGGTTATTCTCATTATTTGAAGAGAATCACATGAGCATTGGTTATTCTCATTATTTCAAGAAAACAAAATTAAAGAAAATAAGAAGGAAATATTATTTCCAATCTCCGAGTGAGTTTCTTGAAAAGATCTACGATAAAACAGAAGAGATCCAACATATGCTCGTGTTTAGTAGTTATGTTATATTCTAGTCTTAGTTGGGATGAATAGCATTTCACCTTTAAAAAAAATTTGGAACCATTATTCCGTCCTAATTATTGAAATTGATATGGCCGAGATTACATATAATTATAAGTTGATTTACATTCAGTGTTTTTAATTGAGTTAAGATAGTTACTAAACAAATATATAAATCAATCAAGAAAGTAGAAGGATTCTCAAACAACGAAAAATAATCTTCAAGTATTTTTCGGTCACATTGCGATAATTATGATAATGGAGACAATGTTACCACGTCTCATTTTTTTTGGATAACTAACTATTAATATTAAAACTAAAGTTCAAAATGAAAGCCATATATCATAGATTGAAAAGGAAATATTCTAAATGTATGGAGAATTTAGATGACATTCATCTAAAATGGTTACAATTTGAGTGAGGGGATATATATTTAGCTAAAATTGACCATACATCCACAATATAAGCAATGATTTACTTTTCAATTGTCCAATTTATTTGAGCTCAACTCTAAAGATGTCACAAGCACTGGGATATTGGCATCAACATCATTAAATTGTGGCCTCAAATGAGTGAGTTTCTATTGTCAATTTTCATGTGACGTTTAAAGAAATTAGGTGAGCTGCAAACACCATCTATTTCTGATAAACGAGTACTATGAACTAACAAAATGATGTTAAATGTGCTCTTAAATTAAAATTTGTATATCGTCTATTTCGCCCTATATTTGAAAGCACATATCGAATAAAATCCATTTCAATTTACCATTTGAAGGATATATATTTGACAAAAAAATATCTAAGTCTATTCAAATGAAGTAGTTATAATATCAGTATCAGACCATGAGGTAATATTTCAGGTCGAAGTTCTTCAATACGTCTATCATATATCTGATGGCTATGTTTAACTATTGTGGTTGAGTTTGATTGTAGATGAAAAGCACCCACTTATAGTTTCGAATATGCTATTGAATGGCTGATTACTTTCAAATGCTTTGATGGCGGATTTAGGGCTTCACACTTTTTTTAAAGATCCTTTTTTTGTATTTACTTTGAATCTAAAAATTAATCACTTGGAATTGGTCTAACAAATTTAGTATTTTCCACACTTTTTAAATTTTGATCAATTCAAAAGCCAATAGGGGAAGAGCAAGTGGGTGTAAAGAGAAAAACGAAAATATGATTAACCCTAACCTACAATTAGGAGCCAAATATAGAGGTTAGCCATGTGTGCCTTCATATGGCATGACATGTGGATCAATGATCCATCCCACGGCCCTTTTTAATTAGTGATATATGATGATAATAAATATCTCCTGTTAGTATTTAGTCTGTTTTTGACATAAATAAGTAGTTAACACACCCTTGGTGGTAAGCAGTGACACCAGCCCGTGTTTTTACTCATAAATTAACCAACTAAAATAATGGTGTGTGGTATGGCCATTCATGCAGCGGGTTGTTGACACATCTTTCAGGCTCTACACAATTTAGTCGTGTGTAAAATTTAAAATTTCTGCATATTCTATGTTTGTTTTGTAATAGATATTTTAAAGAATTGTTTAATTAAATTTACGTTGTATTGCTCTTTCCATTTCTTGGACAAACTGAAACTGATTAGAAGCATGCGACAACTGTTTATATTAATATATCAATGTTGCAAAGTAGAACTTGTTTTGAAACTAATATGATTACAAATTAAAGAAATATAAAAAGAAACAGAAAATTTATGTTTTAGGTGCCACACGGATTTTGATATTACCATTGCATAAAGATTTTGAAGGTTGGACACTAATAGATGAGTCATTACGGGAAAGGCTGCACAACATGGTTTCACAAGATGAGTGGATATAAAATTAGGTGAAGAAAAGCAAAGATACGTCTGTTGGCTAATGATTAGGATTTTAAACCGCTTTTGGATGATTAATTGTAAAGATATCGAAATAACAATTTGTTTAGGACACTTTATACCAGCTTCTCTCTCCTTCTGACGAAAGCACTAATATCCAAAAGAGGAACGTGAAACGCTCCAATTATATAAAACTTACACAAGTAGTATTTGATTAATCTTGATTAAGGAGGGGATTAAATTAAAACTATATTATTGATTTTTGGACAGGTAGTGCTGAATATGAGTCAGATTTAGTGATGGCGTGGGCGGTGCCTTAATTTGAGATTAGTCTGTAAGTGACAGTGGTGAAATCTCTGTCAAGTGTATCTCAAATTTTTGTTAATACAAATATTTTGTTGTAAAAAATAATGGAAAATATTAAAAATTAAGTACATATTCTTCCAAAAGAAAGGTGGGTAATGTTAATATGATTATGTTTTTACAGATAACGATAAAATGAATTAATGTAATCATCGTGCTTTAGAATTTGATATTTCACAAATGACTTGCAACCTATTCGGTAGAGTATATTGTATGTGTAGAAAAATATTATAGTTCAAGTCCCAACAAATCGAATCTTATGAAACATATTTAATAAAAGTTTCTCAACTCATCAAATATGGTTGAATCTAAAAAAAAAATAGAATTTGATAATTCACCAATTCAATGTAATAACAAAATAATTAATTACGTCACTTTATTTTTCAACTTTTTTTTAATCGTGTCCATCAGCTCAATTATTTTAATCATCAAATGATGAGATATTAACAAATCTAAATCATTGATTGGTCATTTCTTGTAATTGTATTTTTTCTCTTTTTTGAGATTCAACCCGTGTTTGATGGGTTAGAGAGATTTTGCTAAATATGTGTTAAATAAGATTATGTTTGATGGGGTTTGAACCCGTGACATTTTGATTCAGATGTAATAGACTTTATCAACTAGTCTATAAACAATTTCTTGTAATTGTTGTTAATTTGTTAATTATGATATGTCATTATTTTACAATTATTTTTGTTCTTTTATATAATATCATGTCATCTTATTCTAATGATATGAATTGTTATTATTCGTTAGGTACATATCGGATCATTTCGACCAACGAATTATCATTTGGTATTTAATTTGAACATTAATAGAAAATGAAAACCTCATCAATTACATAAAAAAATCTCTTTAAAAAACGATAATGATTTTTAATCAAATATTGCATTTGTTTATGGAATATTTCAAATATAAATTCGTTTACATTTTCTCTTTATTGAAACACTTTGTTTATTTTTTGCCTATCTCAAATATGTGAATAAAACTACGTGGAAAAATTATATAGATTCGAATTAGATAATTAAATTTTTAAAATGTATTTTAATAGATTATTTTTTTTTTTTTATCAACATCAAATTTAGATAATAGCAGCCTAACGCTAAAATACTCCAATTATTAATTATTATCATAACTTGATTTAAATATTTTCTTAGTTGATCTGGTCTTGAACAGTAATATCAATTTAATCGATCATTCTGGCCATAATAATAAATATGCACCTTTGAAATTTGTACTTCTCTTTTAGCGATATTGAAATCTCTGGGATGATGACACGTGTTAAGTTGAAGATTTTCTATGCCCTTAATTTTGTAGATTGTACGAAATGGGTCAAATACATGTGAAGAGTCTGACCCGTTACATACTATTTCTTAAATCTCTTAGTCTACCACAGCTTCATCAGGCCCAATATGTCCATTATACGGATATTCAGTGCATTATTTGTACAGATTTTATGAAACGGATCAACTACATATGACATTTTGACCCGTTATGCACTATTTCAATATTACTAATATCTCATCCTTGGTCAACCATGGTTTCATATGCCTAATTAATAAATAGATAAAGGTACTACATATTTTATTGTTCTTATAATTTTGATATTAAGTATAAAAAATTAATTATACTCTATAAATATTATGTACGTATGTAAGTTTATTACTTAAAAAAATTAATAATATTCTTATTAAACCTAACGCGATCTACAAATTAAATATTTTATATAATACTTGCTAACTTTCATTAAGTTTTTAGTTACATGTATGACCTTTGACGAAGTTATATTCAAAATTGGTTAAAGTATACAATATATAATGTTTGCAAAACTGTTTTTTTTATATTTAATCAAAAGACTGACTATAATTTTGAAATTGCAGTTTTATAATTTTTTCAAATTTAAAATAAATTAACTATATTATAGTTCCGAAGCGGAGCGACGGTACCTTCTATTTTTCTTTTAATTGTGTCTTAGCATTACATCTTCAATTATTTGGTCAAATTTGGGCTAATATCTGATTTACATGCACTTTTTAATTAATTTAATCCATACTTAAATTAGCAGTTCATTCAAGATTCAAGATTGCTTGTCTAAAATAAGAAATAAATGCTATTAGTAGCCCCCAGGTCCCTATCAATAAAAGAAAAAAGAAAAAAAAATTAAGGAGCATAAAATAAAATAAAATTCACAATAAACGCGAGAATTTAAAAAACAAACAACCTATATTGAAGGCCAATGTGATTAATCCACGTCTTGAGTTTCGCCCTGTATGGAATCGAAAGGTGGCAGGCCACGTCATAATCCTCCCTAACCTATTCTAGGGAAATAATATAAATATATATGCTTAATAATTAATATAATTTGGAGTTAGCCAGACAAAATCTAAGCTGATATATTATTTTATAACTAGAGAGGCTGGTCATTGCTTCTTGCCTATTTAGGGAGAATTTTCAAGATTTTGGTATGCAACAACGACCAACAAAAATATAAAAATTAAATAATTTGTGCTAAACGAGTAAGCATTGAGGAGTCGATGACAAATGACATTATAAGCACAAAATAACAACAAATATTTTTTTTATTTTGGACCAAATATATTTTTTAACGACACCAAACTAAACTAGTGTGAATTTGTTTTCTTTTTTGTATGTATACACACATTAAAACTCCATTTCATATCAAGAACAGTATTTTACTATAATATATAAAAGAGATACAAAATTATACTTCATTATCTCGTTGCACATAAATCTCATAATTCGGATGAGAAAGAAAGGGTTAAAGTTTAAACAATCTAAAGCAAGAGCCATGCATGAAAGTGATTTCTTAATATTTTAAATTTAATGTTAAGTTTTTATTGATTTAAAGCCCACGCAGGCTGGTCACTAGAAAAAGATGGTATTCCAATTTCAAAGTCCGTGTTGAATCGGCGACGTCTCAGTTACTTTTTGGCTAAGCGTGGGCGGTGGGTTCCAAGCTTTTAGATTTTAGATTTTCTGTCATTATCATTTCTCCTAAATTTTGTAGAAGTTGGAAGTAGCATGTGGCTAGTTCCAAGTATTACTGATCATTACTTCAAAATTTAACTTTAAAGGAAATTAAAATTATCTTAGTGTATTTATACTGGTTTTAAGAAGTACAATATATATAGGCTCATAATAAATGCTAAGAACATGGTCATTTGCAATTTGATTCTCTCCCAGTGGATAAATAAATGAGAGTGGGAAGATTCATTATGAGTGCTTAATGATTCCAGTTGGGTATTAACTGTTATCTAGTATGTGATTTGGAGGCCATTGATTACAATTCTGATTTACTGCCTATCAATAACGGATTGGATTAACGGGAAATATTCGCATCATCCGTTTAAACAACATGAACACGGCCCACTATATAATTATACTTTTTCAGTTATACATTATATTTTTATTTAATTATTATGCTATTTCATATATCAATTATATTTCATATGAATAATAATGTATATTCTTATTTTTACATATCATTTTTTTTTATATTTTCACTCCATATTTTTTTATATCAATATATATTCATTGTAATTTTATTGTATCTTTCTGAATCCCGAGATACCGGTGAGAAATAAGCTGATGGTGCATAGAAAATCTTAATTTTTATTCAATTTTTGAAATCTATTACAATTTGAACATATATTATGTATTTGTTTTTTAGATTCAAATTCATCATCAATGAGTTAAAAAAAAATTTAAATAAAATTAAATGAATTTGCTGGAATTTGAACATCAATCTCTTCCATAATTCAAGAATATCTATGCACTTGAGCCAGCAAGTTTTGGCATGTACTACGTATTAAAAATGCATTTTTTTTTAAATTGTTGAAAAATGAGACATATCAAATTCCAATGTGTTTAGGACTCTAAATATGTCACATGATTGTTGAGAGAGAGAGAGAATTTGAGAAGAGTAGAAGGAAGAAGAGTAATTATGTTTTTCATTAATTAGGAGATTATACAAGATCCTATTTATAATACATTTGAGTTAATCTAAGCCACTAGCTAATTAGCCGTTAGGTCTATTCTAACCACTCATTTAGTGAACTAATCGTAGCCATACATTGAGTGATCACTCTTAATTATCTTGCTAATACTCTATCAATATCCTAATACTCTATCAATATCCTAATACCATAGGATGGGGGGGTCGTGTTTGAGCGATGTGAAGTTCGAAGAGAAGGGATTGGAGCCACACGATTTCTTGGGTAGCCATGGCAAGGCTACGATACTCAGCCTCGGTACTAGAGCGAGAGACGGTCCCTTGTTTCTTGGAACTCCACGAGATTAGATTTGGGCCAAGGAAGACACAATAGCCTGTAGTGGAGCGCCGGTCATGGGGGCAACCTGCCCAATCAGCATCAGAGAAGGCCTGAAGAAAAAGAGATGCCACGGGGCGTAGTTGGAGCCCTAGAGTGATTGTTCCTTTGAGATAGCGAAGAATGCGCTTAACTGCGGTCCAATGTGTGGTTGTTGGGGAGTGCATGAATTGAGAGACCTTGTTGACGGCGAACGAGATCTTAGGGCATGTGATGGTGGCATATTGAAGCGCCCCAACAACACTTCGATAGAGCATAGAATTGTCCATGGGTTCGCCATCGAATTAGGAGAGTTGTTCTCCTGCAAGAATAGGCGAGGGGCAAGGTTTTGCACCATCCATTTTGGCTTTTTGGAGAAGGTTGAGAATGTATTGAGGTTGGGAAAGATGAATGTCCTTGGGAGAAGTTTGAGCTTCAATGCCAAGGAAGTAGCGAAGTGGGCCAAGGTCTTTGAGCGAGAATTGGGAATGAAGATGATCGAGTTGTTGTTCCCAGTGATAAGGATATCGTCAACGTATACAAGAATGAAGGTGAGGTCATTATCCTTCTTACGAATGAAGAGAGAGAGGGATCGGAAATTGAGCTTGCGAAGCTAAGACTAGATAGAGTGGTTTTGAATTTGTGAAACCATACGTGAGGAGCTTGTTTGAGGCCGTAAAGTGCTTTGTGAAGTTGGCACACATAATGGGGCGTAGTAGGGTCCGAGAAGCTTGGTGGTTGTTGCATAACTGTTTCTTCGAGTTCGCCATTGAGAAATGCAATATTTACGTCGAGTTGCCGAATAGTCCACGAATGAGAAAGAGTTATGGTAAGAAGAACACGAATTGTGGTGGGATTAACAACGGGACTGAATGTTTCAGTATAGTCGATACCTTCTTCTTGGTGGTATCCTTTTGCAACAAGTCGAGCTTTGTAGCGTTGGATAGAGTCATCAGAGTTTTTCTTGATTTTAAATACCTATTTCACCCGACAAGATTTTGCGTGGAGTTGGGTGGTACTAAGGTCCAAGTCTTGTTTTGAAGAAGGACATTAAATTCTTCTTCCATTGCAGTGCGCCATTTGGGGTGTTTGTTCGCGTTTGTGAAGCAAGTAGGCTCAATTTCATCAGGAAGCAGAGATGTAGAGATGGATGTTTGGTGGAGGTGTAGGCGATAAAGTCGGTGTGTTTCTTGACTTTGCGAGTGTTATCACATGTTCGAGTGAACATGGGATGAGTTGATGGTTGTGGTTCGGGAAGGGAGGGTGCGGAAGATGTGTTATGACGGGAGGAGTGGTTTCAAGAAGAGAGAGAGTAGTATGTTGAGATGTATGTGGGTTGGAGGGCGACGGGTTTGTCGAGAGATGTTGAAAGGAAAAAAGATTTTCATCAAACACGACATGGCGACTAATGTATAGTAGGTTTGTGGGAAGATGAAGACATTTGTAGCCTTTGTGAGAAGGAGAGTTACCGAGAAAAACACAGGGTATGGAGCAGAGTTCGAGCTTGTGGGAATTGTATGGTCTTGTGTAGGGCAAGCATCGACAGCCAAGAATTCGAAAGAGGGAATCATCAGGTTCTTTTTGAAAAAGAATCTGGTATGGAGAGGATCGGGGAGAGTTTGTGTTGGGAAGGTTGTTGATGAGGTGGACGATACTATAGAAGATATCATCCCAAAAACTTTGTGGAATGTCATGGTGGAGAGGGAGAGGTCCACAATGTGACGGTGTTTTCATTCAGCGCGTCCGTTCTGCTCCGGTGTGTGTGGGCAGGAGGTGATGTGTGTTATGGAAGGAAACATGCGTCGAATTGGTAGAAATTCGGTTCCGCCATCCGTTTGAAGCGTCTTTATGGATCGAGAGAGAAGGTTCTCAACTCTTTCTTTGAAGAGGGCGAAGATTTGTGGTACCTGTGATTTAGACGAGAAGAAATATATCCAAGTAAAACGCGAAAAATCATCGATAAAAATTACAAAGTAACGTGAGGCAGAGTTAGTGATAATTGGAGAAGGCCCTCACACATCAGAATGTACTAATTCTAAAGGCTCACAAGAGCGAATATTCGAATGTTTAAAACATAATTTATGCATTTTCCCAACACAACAAGTATCACACAATGACATTTTATTAGAGGATGCACTAAGTTAATTATGTGAAATTAAATTGCTAATGACACTAGACGATGTATGGCCTAAACGTCGGTGCCAAACTTCAGCGGGCGCCTTGACTCCAAAGAAGGCCACACAGGTTGCTTATGAGAGGTAGAGGGTAGTCGATACAATCCATTATCAAGGAAAGCCTTGAGAAGCGGGGTTCCAGTTACTAGGTCCTTAATAAGACAAGAAGACGGATTAAATTCAATAACAACTTGATTATCTTTTGTAAATTGAGAAATGCTTATTAGGTTTTTGGTTATTTGGGGGATAGGTAGGACATTATTAAGTTGTAAATCATGTGTAGAAGAATTAAAATGAGTTTGACCAAGATTATTAATTTTCAAACCTGCTCCATTCCCGACACGAATTTGATCAGTGCCAAGATATGGAGTGTGTGAGTTTAGGTTGGTGAGTTGAGAAGTCACATGATTTGTGGCACCTGAGTCGAGATACCATCCATCGGTAACGGTTGGTGGAGCGTAGAGCGTGTTGGCTTGAGGTTGATTGTTGTTGTTGTTACGCCAGCGACATATATCGGCAGTGTGACAAGGAATTTTTCAGATCTGACATCGCACCTTCTTGCGATTATAGTTATTATTATTACTAGTATTATTAGGATTATTATTGCGTTTGTCTCAATTTTTATTGTATCCCCGATTATTAGAAAACCGAGTGTTTATCAATTGGGTGGCAAGTGCGTCGAAAATTGTTGATTTGGAATCGGGCCCAAGATAGAATTTTGAGACGAGCCCATCTGAAAATTGGGGCTGATATGGACCAGGTTGGAGACTGGATTGATTTTGGTTCAAAAAAGGCCCATTAAAACCGAAATTAGCCGGCCCATTATAGGAAGGCTCATACTGAGTATAATAGGCGGGCGGTGCACCATGCACTTGAGAGCCACTTTCATTCGGAGCCGATACGAACGAGGAGAAGGTTTGAGAAGAAGAAGAGGCGTCGTTCGAGCTTGAGAACTGAGAGAAATTAATGGCGATAGATCTATTTTGAGCCAACACTTGTTCCTGATTGATCAGACTTCCAGAGAATTCTGGAAACGATACTTCATCGGCGCGTTGATTTATCGCCGTGACAAAACTCTCGTATTCTGCTCCTAAGCCATTCAGGCAGAAGTCGACAAGGTCTTCTTCTTCGACAGGGCAACCAATCGTTGCTAACTGATCAGCAAGGTACTTTATCTTGCTCAAATATTCAGAACAAGACAGGCCTCCCTGTTTCGTGTGTTGGAGTTGGTTTTTCAGTTCATGTCGACGAGCTTTTGAAGAGGCCTGGTATCGTCGAGCAAGAGCAGTCCAGGAAGAGGCAGTTGTCGTGTAGCTGATGAGTTGTGCCACAACTGTTTCTGTTACGGATGACAGAATCCAGCCTAGTATCAGTTTGTCTTGGCGATGCCAGTCTTTGTAAGCTGGATTGGGGAATGTTCTGGAAACATTGTTTGTGGTTTTGGTTAGGGTTTTGGGCGGTGGATCAGTGGTAGGGTCAAGAAAATCACCATGTCCATGACCTTCGATGATGGTTTGAATCTGGAATTTCCAGATAAGGTAGTTTGAATCGGTTAATTTGGTGGTAATTTGATAAGAAAAGGTGATTGGTTTGGTCATTGAAATACTAACTGATGAATCATCAGTTGTGGTTGATGTAGGTGCCATTCAGAGTAATTGAAAGAAAAAGGAAAATGGGAAAAAAGGTTGAAATCACCTGGATTTGAGATGTTCTTGATTAGGGTTTTGGTCGACTGGTTTGGTTAGGCAAGAATCGAGTTGTAGTAGCTCTTTGAGCAGCTCCTTATTTTTATTGAGGGTTTTAAAGTAGTGTATTTCTTGAGTGGAGCGTGACTTGATTGCAATTTAGTCGATGAAGAGGGAAGAATTGATTAGAGACACAAATTGGGTTGAGGAAACTCGAAAGAGGGCTTCTTAATTTGTGTCTATGAATCAAGATTCAATATGAGATACTTAGTTGGATATGAAAAATGCTGAATTTTTTGGGAATGAAAGGAATGGGACAAAGTTTTTTTTGAAAAAGATTGAATTTCTCTTGTTTTGTTGAATTTGAGAAATTCTTGAGTGTTTTGTGTTTGAGTTTATTTGTGGATTGTGGAAAAGAGAGGGGAAAGAAATGTCAAGATTAAGTCTTGAGAGAAAAGAAAGAAATTTTTGTTAAAGAATTTGGAGAAAAAGAAAGTTTTTTGAGATATTATTTTCTTCTTGAGGTACTATTTTTTTTGAAAAATATTAAAAGCTTGATACCATGTTGAGAGAGAGAGAGAGAGAATTTGAGAAGAGTAGAAGGAAGAAAAGTAATTATGTTTTTCATTAATTAGGAGATTACATAATATTCTATTTATAATACATTTGAGTTAATCTAAGCCACTAGCGAATTAGTCGTTAGGTCTATTCTCATTTAGTAAACTAATCGTAGCCATACATTAAGTGATCACTTTTAATTATCTTGCTAATACTCTGTCAATATCCCAAGACTCTATCAAAGATATATCATGATATTTTAGTATAAAATAAAAAGTTATGAACCTGAGTTTGCACAAATATCAAAAGGTTGATTAGTAAGTGAAATTTTAAAAATTATATTTTAAAATAATAGCTCAAAATTTATGAAATTAATATAAAATTTTAAAAATAATTATAATCTTAAGAAATCCCCCAAAATATAAAAATCATTATTACCCGAGTATCACATTAACCCAATCCATAAAATCTAAACTGAACAGGTTAGAGTGAACTGAAGACAAACATCACTATCATAAAAGTAACCGTAATTTAATCTCTGTATTAAAAACGGGATTATCCCTTCAATTTTCTTTGGTGTTTAACTCTAACATTTGTCGATTGTTGGCTTTAGCCAGCAGAAGCACCCTGTTTCAGTCGACAGTTAACGGTTGGTCGGTTACCATCTCTGTCTCCTCTCCCTTTCTAGGGACCCCTTAACCGTATGTATTTCATCTCTTGCCCCTCTATTAAGTAACTAAACTAAACTAAACTAAATACCATGTAAATACAATTATATATACGCCGCGTGGTGTTGTACAAAAACTGAGAAACAAAACGAGGGAGACTCACTAATGGTGGGCTCAGGTGTTTCTTCTCTTCATGGTCCCTTTCTTCTAATCCCAACGTTACCGACCATTTAGTTAATCACATTGACCGGCTTATCTTTCACACCTTCAATGATTCTCAACCTGTTAACCCGTTAAGCTGTTTCCCCTCACAATCCACCACGTGGGCTTCTCTCCAAATGTGTCAAGTTCTTCTTCAGTGCCCCATTCAAACCGCCCCCCTTCATAAAAAAAAATATAAAGAAAATAGGAGAAAATAATAATATTCAAGTCTCCTTCAACACTTGACTCCTTTTCTCTTTCAAACTCTATATATATACAATACATTCACCCTCCTTCCAATCCCAATTCATTCTCTCACAAAACTTCTCAAAATACTCTTCTTCTTCTTCCTCCTCTCTTCTATCAACAAACCACTTCTACTTTCTGAAGAAATACATTAATCCAACTGGAGCCATGTCTTCTAATTCAATCTCATCTTCGAATAATCCTCTATTAATACATAGAAATAAGTTCCAACAGTCGAGAAACCTCTTAAATCAGAAGCGACCCAACACAATCAAAATCCCGCAAAAACCGGTTGCTCCAATTGTGGCGACGGTACAGTGTCCCCCAACACCAATTTCTTCATCTCAGATCGAAACCCCATTAAAAACGAAATCCAATAAACCAAAGCTACCCAAAAAACAGAGAAATGAAGGACCCAATTGGAATATTTTCCAAAGAGTTGCTGCTTCTGCGTTGGAATCATTTGAAGAGGCCTTCATATCAAACATACTTGAAAAAACCCAACCCTTGCCTAAGACTACCGATCCGGCTGTTCAAATTTCAGGCAATTACGCACCTGTTACAGAACAATCTCCGAAGCATAATCTTCCTGTGACAGGCCGGATACCTCCATTTCTAAATGGTGTATATCTCCGCAATGGCGCTAACCCACATATGGAACCGACAGCTGGCCATCACCTATTTGACGGAGATGGTATGGTTCATGCAGTCAAAATTGGCAACAGTGAGGCATCTTATGCTTGCCGTTTTACGGAGACCGCGAGACTTCGCCAAGAACAGGAAATTGGTCGCCCTGTTTTTCCCAAGGCAATTGGGGAGTTGCACGGTCATTCTGGCATAGCTCGACTTCTCTTGTTCTACACGAGGAGTGTCTGTGGATTAGTAGACCCCACCGATGGGACTGGTGTCGCCAATGCTGGTTTGGTGTATTTTAACGATCGGCTTCTTGCCATGTCAGAAGATGATCTGCCCTACCATGTACGAATTACCCCGTCAGGTGATCTTAAAACGGTCGGGCGATACAATTTCGATGGACAACTTGACTCGACCATGATAGCTCACCCGAAGGTTGACCCAGTATCAAAGGAGATGTTTTCATTAAGCTATGATGTAATCAAGAAACCATATTTGAAATATTTCTATATCTCACCGGAGGGGGAGAAATCACCAGATATGGAGATTCCGCTCGACAAACCCACAATGATCCACGACTTTGCTATTACGGAAAATTGTGTAATTGTTCCTGATCAGCAAGTAGTGTTCAAACTTGAAGAGATGATTAGAGGTGGTTCACCAGTGGTGCTCGACAAGGAGAAGACCTCTCGATTTGGGGTTTTGCCAAAATATGCCATAGATGCGTCGGAGATTAAATGGGTCGATGTTCCAGACTGCTTTTGCTTTCATTTCTGGAACGCATGGGAGGATCTTGAGGCTGAAGAGGTCGTGGTGATCGGATCGTGCATGACTCCAGCTGACTCAATTTTCAATGAATCAGATGAAAACTTGAAATCAGTACTGACTGAGATCAGGCTGAACCTTCAAACCGGCAAATCGACCTGTCGACCAATCCTCTCCCCAGCCGATGAAATGAACCTAGAAGTCGGTATGGTCAACAAAAACAAGCTCGGTCGTAAAACCCGATATGCGTACCTTGCAATAGCCGACCCATGGCCCAAGGTGTCAGGCTTCGCAAAAATCGACCTCTGCACTGGAAAAGTCGAAAAACACATCTACGGTGACTCAAAATTTGGCGGAGAGCCATGTTTCGTGCCACGTGACCCCACTTCGACCAGGGAGGATGATGGATACATTTTATCTTATGTATATGATGAAAAGACCTCAGAATCAGAGCTGCTTATCATTAATGCGGCCGATATGAGGCTCGAGGCGACCGTGAAACTACCATCGCGTGTTCCTTACGGTTTTCACGGTACATTTATAGAATCAAAGGAGTTGGAGACTCAAGCGTAGTTGTAGAGATCAAAAAAGAGAGGAGAAATGCCTGAGGGAGCTTATACAGAGAGGTCCCCGGATTATCCCCTAATTACATTGTTTTTTTGTTCTTTTGCTTACAATAGTTACATTAGAGATACATGGAAGAAGCCAACTTGTAGCTTTCTGTACGTAGAAAAGAAGCTCAGTTGGGTTTTTTTTTTTTTTTTTTTTTCTGTCTTTTTTGTTCTCCTTCATCAGGGGATAGTTGGTGATGCTGATAGATATTACTGTAATAGCTAGACCTGATGATGTATGATATATGATTCCTCTGTTCATTACTAGTATATCTTGTGTGTGAATACTATTCACAACACTTATGCTCTGTTCCTTCGATTCCTCTGTTTCTCTGCTGTGAAGATTTTTCTGAAACTTATATACGTTCTGTTCTCTTCTAGCTAATTTATTTCTTCGACTGAATGTTGTTTTAAATTTATTTTCTGTTTTGCAACCGGGCTCGTTAATGCGAGAGCAGTGCACGTGAAACCCACGGGAAGACCATACGCTTCTCAGCTCTCCCATTGCCTTGAGAACCTGAAAACTAGGAGGTCTCTCCTTAAAAAACGAACCATGAAATAGCTCAGGCCAGATATTCAGGGAGAGAGATGATTCGTGGCCGTCCCAGACATTTGGAAGTATAGTTAATTTGTTTTCTCATGCATGTTTAAAAAGGAAAGGCTTAAGAGATTTTTTAGATTCAATTCATTAATGAATTGCCAGACTTTGCTTAATATATGCTATATAAATTGTAATTTATGGGGACTTAAATTTATGTTTTTTTTTGAAATAATCCATTGAGTTAGTAGATTTTGCTAAATATTAAGTTAAATGCGTCTTGCATGATTTGAACTTGGGTCTATATTATAGTTGACGATATATCTTACCACTTGAGATAGCAAATTTTTGCTAAATTCATGATTTATTATTGGAAAATTATAGCTTATCCTTTTATTTTCCTGAAAAAAATCATATATATCATCATTATATCATTATGATATTTTATTATTATACATGAAATATGTTTTATCAACTAAGCGTTTATATTATTTGTGAGAGAATTAAAAGTTAAAATTTAGAAAAAAGAAAGGCCCAATTTTGAAGTGTAAGGAGGTTTTTTTTTTCTTTCTGATACTCTCTGTATATTATTTTTTGGAATAAAAATTAACAACTCCTAAATTAATATATGCGATTTAAATTAATATATGTAGAGAGAGGTTTTCAATGGACATGTTTGAACATTTAATTAATATATGATATTTAAATTAATAAGTGTTAATGAGCTGCCGATTAAAAAACAAGTTTGACAATTTATTGGTAATCACTACCTAAAATATATGGAATAACAATATATTGTGTTGTAGAAATATTCTATTTATTTTTCTGATATTTATTTTCTTTTATAAATATGGTTTTTGCAAGAATAATATATCTTATCATCTATGAATATGTCTTGCACCTTTTTACCTATCTATATCTTGTTTACCTATCTAGTATACTGTTTTGAATATCACTATACTATTTTACATATTTATTATTTTTCTATTAGATTAAGTATACTTTTTTAAAGACGGACGGCGCATTTTTGTGCTAAAGAATTTTTCAGGTAAAAAGTAAATTGATTGGATCATGATCATTATTATTATTATCGTTTTTCTTTTTGTTCTTTTCGCACATGTCTATTCTCTATTAGCCCGGTGGTGTCTAGCTCCTTAGGGATGCAAACGAGTCAAACGAGCTTAGCACAGCCCGAACTTGACTCGAAATTGAATCAAACTGGCTCGCTCGAAGTTGTTTAAGGATTTCGTGCTGAAAAATCTAGCTCGAACTCAACTCGATATTGACTCGAGCCAGCTCGGCTCGACTCGATATCAGCTCCAAATTAAATCCCATTATCATATTAGCTAGTCTTTACTCGAAAATAAACTCGATTGTTAGCTCGACTCGACTTGAAATCACATCTAAACAACAAAATTGATCATTCGACCCCCAAAAACTTAATCTACAACTAATATAAAATCATTTTGTGCTTTGAAATCTAGATTTTAAGGACCGGACCACCTATTTTCAAAAATTAGATACTAAAAACGGGTAAGCTTGAAATAGTTTCGAGTTGATACCGAACGAGCTGGGCTCAGCTCGACACAAACAACCCAATAAAAACAAGCCACATATAAGGTATTTTGGAGATAAAACGTCATCACGCTGCCAGAAAAAAAGCTACGCTTAAACACCTCCTCGTGTTCGACTCGAAAAAAAATTCACTAACAACTCGTTCGATTTTAGCTCGAATTAATTTCGAGTCGAACCTAAGCCGAAAGTATATATCCAAAAATATATAGTGTACATAATAGAAATGCTCACTTTTGGATTCGAAAAATATACAAAAAATATTTTTCTTAAAAAATATTTTTTTGAAAGAACAATTATGTAAAAATATTTTTTTTTTCCCATGCCACCTCAACAATGCCGCCTTATCATTTAACTACACAATTAGCAATTAATTGGATAGAGGGAGCACACCTCATAAATTTAGGAGTTGAGAGGCAACTTGCAAAAGTTTGAGAGTTAAAGGGGCAATTTGCACAAAATTGAAGTTCAAGAGACAACTGAAACATTTTTGAAAAGTTTACGAGCAATATTGAGTTTTTCTCTATAAATCGGTATGTCAACTTTCTCATGAGAGGATAGCGGAATTTCGTAAATTCAGCCCGTGAATGACACTCTTAACGTTGTTATAAATAATTTATTTGCCGTTTTTATTTACAAAATCATTTACAAAGTTATTAACAGAAAAAACTTAGTGAACCTTGGAAAGCAATCCCAACAAAAAATAAAAAAGGGGCTTCCCAATTGATCTTATCTTTTATTCCCTTTGTTCGGTAATAATTGAATCTTTCAATAAAATATTCATTATATCAATAAATAGAAAAAATTAGATAGGCATTAATTCATGAATTGTGATAAGAATTCTATATGTGACAAAAGAGGGTACCTATTCATCGGCATCGGCCTATCGTATGCTTCAAAACCTGGGAATCAAATGTTCTTGGAATGAGAAGCTATGGAAGATTCGTTGCCCGTCGATGGTTAAATTCTTCTTGTGGCTATGCATCCAAAACTGCCTGCTAACAGCCAATAACCTAATCAAGAGAAATTGGCCCTACCCTAACCTTTGCCCCAACTGCAACTCAATGCATCAAACGGCGGGTCACCTTCTTGGCACTTCCTCTTTTGGAAGAATGATCTGGAATGTTGTATGATGAGATGACCAAGGAACGGAATTCATATCTCTGATGATGTCTTGAACAGTTGGCTTCAAAATATATCCTGAAGGCAAAACGGACATGGGAGAGAAATAGGCGCACCTTCACTTCTTGAACGGCCAGCCCTACCATCGTGTCTTTGTCAGAGGAAAAGCAAATGCTGAACTCTAGATGATCAACTGCTAGAGGAACGGGACGTCCTTTTAGGAGCTATCTACGGGCAGAGGACCTATCTTTCCCTTTTTATTTAAATTTCTGGTTCTTTTGTATTTCTATTTTTAATGTTGCTGTAAATGTATTGGACAATTATTTAGTTAAATGAAATTTCAGAGCGGTATGCAATCGCATATATCCTCCTCCTTCAAAAAAAAAAAAAAAAAAACAAGAAAAATTATTTTTTAATTTTCTTCGGACCATCATCAGGCAATCGGAGAACGAAAATAAGAACATTTGTTGTTATGGTACCACTAAAATATAGGCCGAATTTGTTTAGTTCTTCTGTACAGTAAATGGGTAATGACGAACCAGGTGATGTTTAATGTCCATGTTTTATATTAAGAATAAATGTTTTTTTAATCGCTGCTTCAAAAGGCGCAGCAGTTCCATTTCTCAACCGGTACAAAAACAAAAAGCTACTCAGATAATTAAACTTATAGATTAGTGGATGAGATAAATATAATTCAAGGCCAGTGGACACTCTTCACATCACCATTTCATTGGAGATATCTATGTTTTTTGATGCTCTAATCTCTCAAGGGATAAGAAAAAAAATGAAATAGTGCTTATGTCGA
The DNA here is from genome assembly GCA_027726005.1 of Juncus effusus. NCBI lineage: Eukaryota > Viridiplantae > Streptophyta > Magnoliopsida > Poales > Juncaceae > Juncus > Juncus effusus. The sequence goes on along the minus strand of CM050903.1, from coordinate 5,776,241 downwards.
CCTTTTATTACGAAAAGTTTCTACACCCATAAAGTTCAAACCAGAGTAGAGAAATTAAGAAAAGACTACTATGTAGTGTAATGTTTAGGTCCCCTCTATCTTAAACCTTTTCCACAATATATTTTATCATTAAGGATAAAACAAATTGATTTTATTACTAAATTTGGGCGGCGGGTGTGAAGTGGTATACATTCGAAATCCAGCATTGCAGTTCAGGCCCTTTTTTTTTCAAATAAATATTTGATTTTTATCAAGTTATCTGACGATTTCATGGTTTTATTTTTTATTGCAAGAATATATCGAGCCCACTCTTTCCTTTTTCTATCTTTTTTGGACAAGAGCCCATTCATGGACATCATGTACCAATAGCTAATTAGACTAAAAATTGAGTGTATATGCACATAAAGCTTTCCATCATTAATTTATATTTTTATTGACATCATTATTTGTGAAAGTATGATAAAAAAAATCTTTCGTTCAATAAGCAAAAGTGTAATATATAATTTTGATTGTTTTTGTAACTTACAAGTTCCTAACATTTGCCTTTTTATTGCAAAAACATTTTCATCTCTATATATTTTTTCCAAAAAAATATGGCCGAGGGTCAACCCTAGATCTCTGACATGTCAACTAGAGGAGAAGCCTAGTTGAATTGCATATTTGAATGCCTGATCAACTCTACATTGGTATGATTTTATTCTCCTCTAAACTTGGTGATTTCAACAATACCTTCCGATAAAAAGATCATGATCACAAATTTTATTGCGATCTATGATACGGTCAATATTGATACCATATTTTTGATCATGTGGAAATTTGGAAAGACGGGAATACATACATATATATTTTGATAATATATGATGGTAAAAACATAAATTTTTGATTGTTTTGAAAATTAGACTATAACATACTTAAGACATATACATCCGTATGGTTGAAATTTGGTTGAATATAACAAAAGTAAAAGAAAGTATAAGTCATGCGCCCGCGTATAAGATGATCGCATGTGCGGAAAAGTACTGAATTGGGGTCTTGTTACTTCACTTAATTCCACTTAATAGTTTGTTCTTGGTCTCTAGTTCATTCTCTGGTTCTCGCTAGTGAGGGAAACACACCCTTTTCTCGTGAAGCCGGCTACCATAGTGAATCGTTGAGATCACACACCCGGGATGTCAGATCAAGGTGTGAACCCTTTAAAATCTGTGACGCTCCTTATTCCAAAAATTTTCCGGCTATTCCCATGCCTTTAAGGTCTAGCTTTTGACTTCACTTGCGTTGCATACTAAGAATTACGGGGCCCTTCATATCTCAAAATCAGAACTAATACACACAAAACAAATCATAACATATGAAAATCGGATAGAAATGAAATAAGAGATTATATAATAATAATAATATAATTATCCTAATTCTAGCGGTCTCCCCTCATAAGAATCCTCCACGTCGCCCTTTTAATCTCGACCTTAGAATCAAAATCAAAGGGTCATTTTTCTCTTTCATTGGAGTCTCCGTCCGTCCATCTGATTTTAATCTCTCCCACCCTCTCACGTTCTTCTCTTTCATTCTCTCTTTCGCTCTCCCATTCTCTCTCGCTCACACAGATTTCTCCTCTCAACGACGATTGACACAACTCTCTACGGCTCTCTCTCTCTCTCTCTCTCTCTCTCTCTCTCTCTCTCTCTCTCTCTCTCTCTCTCTCTCTTGTGCGACAGCGCACTCCGTCTCTCTCTCGACGAAGAACCTTTCGTCTATTTCTCTCACTCGTGACGCTCGTTGTCTCCATCGATCCAGACCAGGCGAGAGACCACACTGGCCGGGCTTTTCAATGTTGAGTTTCCCTTTCTAGGAGCAAGTTTACCTCACTAGGTGCGAATTTACCTCTCTAAGTGTGAATTTCGAATGAATTTTGACTCTTTTACTGATTTTCCTCTCCAATTCATTGAATTTCTACTAAGGGTTCAAGCGAGGGTGATTTTGATTGACTGAATCGAGTTAATACCGCTGAATTTGGTCTACGTAGGGTTAATGGAGATGAATTTGCCCAAAATTAGGGTTAGTTAAGCGGAATTTATCCTAATTAGAATTATTTAAAATTGGATCTGGGCAGATTAGGGTTAATTTATTGGGAAACCCGTAGCCATGTACGTTACATGCGCAACGGAACCTACGGGTTCAACCCGCCCTAGGATCATCGTTAAGGAAATAAAAGTATGAGATTAGCTATTAAAATTTATACCTCGGACTTCCTGATCCGTGAGACGAAGAACGGATGTAGGTCTGAACTTTTCTGACGTGCAACCTTCTCGTTCTTGAAGCTCGACTTCGCGAACCTCCTTGCTTCTCCTAGGGATGAAAAACTGATCGCTTGCTTATCTCCAAAGTAGGAGATCTCTACTCGTATCCACGCGAACTTCAGACAGACGGAATTACCGGACTGGGCTAGACGAGTCCGGAAATACTTTCCGAAATTACCTTCACAAGACTCTCTCTCTCTTGGTATTACGGCTGCCTCTAAGGCTTCTAATTGTGTATATAATAAACGGGGCATGCCCCTCTATTTATACTAGAGAGAGGAGTGAAAGAATGGTAAGTTTCGATAAGGAAACCCTTCCGGCCGCCAGAGTTCCAGTCGGCCGGAATAATTTCAGCCTTTGTAAAATTTAGGTCCGGTCGATCGGAACTTGTGTTCCGGTCAGACGGAATAATTTTAGCCTTTGTAAAATTTCAGCATCTAATGCTTTATTCTTTCACCAATTTATACATCACATGTATAACTGTTTCTGAGGTATTTTCTTCCCGTCCGAATGGAGTTCATTGTGTGACCGTGTAGGTTCCATTTAACGCTGGTAACGATCTTCTAAAGATCATAAGTCACGAGTACCCTCTAGACTGATGTCATGACTACCCATGTTAAATCAAATGATCAGCGATCATAAACCTATCTGAATAGACGTTTGTTGATTCCTTTTCTTCTACGATATATGTCTTGATCACAAGGCACGGTAATATGTCATTCTTGAGTTTGATCAAAGTCTCTTTCCTGATCGAGAGTTAGACTGAACAAATACAAAATGATATTAACAACACATGTTAATCCATTTTGAGCATGACCATGCATTTCCTTCAGTCCTAGTCATCAGGGGGCCTAGAGATATGTCCCTCTTAACGAGAGGAACAAATCCCATCTTGGTCACTCACATTCCTCGTCATGATTCATTGCATACCTAATGATGACCCTAATGATCATCCCGTTACGGATGACGTAAGATCATATTAAAGTATGCAGTTTCTCATATAGGAATCCATGGTGACCTCAGGTCATAGGAACAAGCACACTATTCATATGAGAATCACTAATGACATATACCATGCATATTCTCATAGTGTGGTCAGTCCAGTACGTGTTCTCTAACACGTGCCTATATTCCAGACTTGACATCCCTATGTCCATGATCAGCAGAACATGATCATCCAGTCTAGATATGTAGCTTCTTACCTGAAGTATGTTTATCTCTATAAACATCCCACATATCACTAGGGATAGTTTAGAATGTCATTCGTTGGTTCACAATTCTACTATCAGAATCACGTATTCTGATGACATGAACCCGAAGTGTCATTCTTGATTGATATAAGATTTACATTCATAACCCATACACACAGATATATAAGAAACAACCTTTATTGAATAAATAATAATGTCTTAATACATAATCCATTTCCTAGTACAAATACATTTCGCCTAGGGCACTAATCCTACAGTCTCCCACTTGCACTAGGCCAACTCTAAGCATCTTATGCCCATCGACCTCACATGACCCTCATGCTTCGCTTGCCGGGGTGGATTAGTTAATGGATCGGCGACATTGTCGTCCGATGGCACTCTACACATTTTAACATCACCCCTTTATATGATCTCTCTGATTAGATGGAAGCGTCGCAGAATGTGGTTGGACTTTTGGTGAGATTTCGGTTCCTTTGCTTGTGCGATCGCTCCATTGTTGTCACAATATAGATCCACTGGTTTCGAGATGCTCGGAACTACTCTTAGCTCCTCCAAAAAGTTCTTTATCCAAGCAGCTTCTTTAGCCACTTCTGCAGTGGCTATATACTGTGCTTCCGTTGAGGAATCTGCTACAGTACATTGTTTGGAACTCTTCCATGTCACTTCGCCTCCATTTAGGCAAAATAAATAACCTGACTGCGATCTAAAGTCATCTGAGTCTGTCTGGAAGCTTGCGTCGGTGTAACCCTTTACAACGAGCTCGTCTTCCATACCTCCATAGACTAGGAACAGGTCCTTAGTTCTTCGTAAGTACTTAATGATTCTTTTAACAGTTATCTAGTGACTTTCACCTGGATTAGATTGAAACCTTCTTGTTGCGCTCAATGAGTATGACACATCTGGTCTAGTACATATCATGGCATATATGATAGATCCTATAGCCCAAGCATAAGGGATCTTCTTCATGCATCTTCGTTCCTGCTCACTTGTAGGACACTGTGTCTTACTAAGAGAAACGCCATGTGACAAGGGCAAAAATCCTTTCTTGGATTCTTTCATTCTGAACCGTTTCATGACCTTGTCTATGTATGTACTTTGACTCAGACCTATAAGCCTTCTAGATATATCTTTATAGATCCTGATTCCTAGCACGTCGGAGGCTTCTCCTAGGTCTTTCATCGAGAAATTATCTCCCAACCATTTCTTGACGTTCAATAATGTTGGGACGTCATTTCCCATGAGTAATATGTCATCTACGTAAAGCACCAGGAATACTACCATGCTCCCACTGAACTTCATGTAAACACAAGGCTCACCTTCACTTTTGGTAAAACCAAAACTTTTGATGACTTCATCAAAACGAAGGTTCCAGCTTCGAGACGCTTGCTTCAATCCATAGATGGATTTCTGAAGCTTGCAAACCTTACCAGAATTCTTAGGATCGACAAAACCCTCGGGTTGCATCATATGTACGTCCTCGATTAGATTTCCATTTAGGAAAGCTGTTTTGACATCCATTTGCCATATTTCATAGTCATAATATGCTGCTGTGGCTAATAGAATTCTGATGGATTTAAGCATAGCTACAGGTGAGAAAGTTTCGTCATAGTCAATACCATGAACTTGTTTGAAACTTTTCGCCACAAGTCTTGCTTTTTAGGTTTGTACCTTTCCATCCACGTCAGTCTTCTTCTTGAAGACCCACTTACATCCGATGGTATTCAAGCCTTCGGATGGGTCAATCAAATTTCAAACTTGATTGTCTTGCATGGATTCCATCTCGGCTCTCATGGCCTCTAATCATTTCTGAGAGTCAGGACTCTTCATACCATATTGGTAGGACGTGGGTTCATCATCTATGAATGTCACATCATCATCATTAGACACGAGAAATCCGTATCTCTCGGGCTCATGACGAATCCTACTAGATCTACATTGAGTCTGTTGTGTTTCAAGCTCACCAACTCCTTGAGAGCTTGTTTGTTCCTCCACCATAGGTTCTGCTACTGTGGGTAGGTCTCCAATTTCTTCGAGTTGTACTTTGCTCCCACTGCTTCTCATAGAGACAAATTCTCTTTCTAAGAAAGTACAATTGCGGGCAACAAACACTTTGTTTTCCGATGGGAGGTAAAAGTAATATCCTCTTGTCTCTTTAGGATATCCCACGAACAGACACTTATCAGATTTGGGTCCGAGCTTATCGGAGGCTTGACGTTTGACATAAGCCTCACATCCCCAAATCTTAAGAAAAGATAACTTGGGGCTATTCCCCGTCCATATCTCATATGGTGTCTTTTGAACCGCCTTTGATGGAATTTTGTTTAGTATGAATGCAGCTGTCTCAAGAGCATGACCCCAGAAAGATGTTGAAAGATTTGTTTGACTCATCATCGATCGAACCATATCCAATAACGTTCGATTCCTCCTTTCGGACACTCCATTCCACTGAGGAGTTCCTGGAGGAGTTAGTTGTGAAACTATTTCACATTCTCTGAGATGATCCTCAAATTCCTGACTCAGATATTCGCCTCCTCGATCAGATCAAAGTGCTTTAATCTTCTTGCCAAGTTGATTTTGTACTTCATTCTTAAATTCTTTGAACACTTCAAAGGATTCAAACTTGTCCTTCATTAGGTAGACATAACCATATCTACTGAAGTCGTCCGTGAAAGTTTAACCAGTCAAGGAAGTTAGGCCCATTGAGCTTATCCTTCTCAAGGATAGATCGGAAATTCAACCCAGTTGAATTATTATTATTTGCCATTATTCTATAAGTTAAAATGTAAAGTGCCATTATTATTTATCCATTGGGGTTGTTTTGTTTTGGTGTTTCTTATATTGTACTCCCACTATTTTCTTCAAATCAATCACCTTCAGTAGTATTGATTCGGAGTCTTCGATTAAATGAAGTTTCATAGTGAGTCAAGATCCGTATTTCATTGAGCAGTAAGTGTGCTCTGGCGCAACCTTTAATGCTCAACTATTTAGGTAGGAACACTTTCCAATTGCATCATATGCAACTCTTTCTTTTTATGGAATGAGTATCTTATACTCGGTGTATTATCCCATCTTGTGCCCCGAGCCCAAGTCCGACTTGCTTGCTCAGTTAAGTTTAACCATGTATGAGTATCGGCAAAGCAGTTTCTAGCACACTCAGCGCAGGCATGACCTGTGCTAGTCACTACTTCCCACGTGACCCTTTACACAGACAATCCCCCACACGCCCAGCTCCGGCATGACCCATGTGGAAAACTGTCTGAGTACTGAGGGTTACAGTGACATGGGAGGCACTTCATTACTTAATATTCTGAAGGATTTTATTTTTTCAGATTTATAAATATAAACATCACAGAAACTAAGTTAAATATGGTATGAGACTATTCCTCACGAGCGATCATGAGGTTCCTAATCCTAGATCTATCTTAAGATTGCAGGAGTAATCTTCAACGAACCTTTCGTTGTGTGTGTGCGAAGATCCAATGCCATCTTCCGAAGATTGCGCCAAGATCCTTGCCTTGTAGTCTTGATATAATATTTTTCCTAACGACTATCATATTGTTAGAAAAGGTAATTTATAATTTTGGACAACTCACAGGTTGCCATAATTACAACTTTGGACAACTCACTGGCTGCCATATTAAATTAAAATTACCAGCATTCACACACAAGATTACATCACAGAACAAATACAGATCTAAAGCTCATACCATATTTATATATTTAAATTCCATGTATAACAAAAATTAGGGTTTCTCGCAAAATCAGCATTATTCCGTTCGGAACGGAACTATTCCATTGTCAACGGAACCGCCGCTGAAAAATCATGAATTTCCTACATTATTCCGTTCTCAACGGAACTATTCCGTTGGGAACAGAGACGTGCTGGAAATTCGTATTTCCTTTTGTTTTAGTTCCGTTTCCAAAAGAGATTTCAAAAAACTATTTTTCGAAACTCTAGGAAATCATAATATCCAATATTATATTCCTAGAAACTATTTCCGTGATGTTTTGAAATAATATTTTCAAAACCCTAAAATTTATTATACTAGAATTTACTAAATTTTAAATATGTAATCGACAATTATTTCCTTAACGAACGCTGTGATGTCACTGTTGGGGAACCCGTAGCCTTGTACGTTACATATGCAGCGGAACCTATGGGTTCGACCCACCCTAGGATCATTGTTAAGGAAATAAAAGTACGAGATTAGCTATTAAAATTTATACCTCGGACTTCCTGATCCGTGAGACGAAGAACGGATGTAGGTCTGAACTTTTCTGACGTGCAACCTTCTCGTTCTTGAAGCTCGACTTCGCGAACCTCCTTGCTTCTCCTAGGGATGAAAAACTGATCGCTTGCTTATCTCCAAAGTAGGAGATCTCTACTCGTATCCACGCGAACTTCAGACAGACGGAATTACCGGACTGGGCTAGACGAGTCCGGAAATACTTTCCGAAATTACCTTCACAAGACTCTCTCTCTCTTGGTATTACGGCTGCCTCTAAGGCTTCTAATTGTGTATATAATAAACGGGGCATGCCCCTCTATTTATACTAGAGAGAGGGGTGAAACAATGACAAGTTTCGATAAGCAAACCCTTCCAGCCGCCAGAGTTCTGGTCGGCCGGAACCTGTGTTTCGGCCGGCCGGAATAATTTCAGCCTTTATAAAATTTAGGTCCGGTCAACCGGAACTTGTGTTCCGGTCGGACGGAACAATTTCAGCCTTTGAAAAATTTCAGCATCTAATGCTTTATTCTTTCACCAATTTATACATCACATGTATAACTGTTTCTGAGGTATTTTCTTCCCGTCCGAATGGAGTTCATTGTATGACTGTGTAGGTTCTATTTAACGCTGGCAACGATCTTCTAAAGATCATAAGTCACGAGTAACCTCTAGACTGATGTCATGACTATCCATGTTAAATGAAATGATCAGCGATCATAAATCTATCTGAATAGACGTATGTTTATTCCTTTTCTTCGATGATATATGTCTTGATCACAAGGCACGGTAATATGTCATTCTTGAGTTTGATCAAAGTCTCTTTCCTGATCGAGAATTAGACTGAACAAATACAAAATGATATTAACAACACATGTTAATCCATTTTGAGCATGGCCATGCATTTCCTTCAGTCCTAGTTCATCAGGGGGCCCAGAGATATCTCCGGCTTAACGAGAGGAACAAATCCCATCTTGGTCACTCACATTCCTCGTTATGATTCATTGCATACCTAATGATGACCCTAATGATCATCCCGTTACGGATGACGTAAGATCATATTAAAGTATGCAGTTTCTCATATAGGAATCCATGGTGACCTCAGGTCATAGGAACAAGCACACTATTCATATGAGAATCACTAATGACATATACCATATATATTCTCATAGTGTGGTCAGTCCAGTACGTGTTCTCTAACACGTGCCTATATTCCAGACTTGACGTCCCTTTATCCATAATCAGCAGAACATGATCATCTAGTCTAGATATGTACCTTCTTACCTGAAGTATGTTTATCTCTATAAACATCCCACATATCACTAGGGATAGTTTAGAATGTCATTCGTTGGTTCACAGTTCTACTATCATAATCACGTATTCTGATGACATGAACCCGAAGTGTCATTCTTGGTTGACATAAAATTTACATTCACAACCCATACACACAAATATATAAGAAACAACCTTTATTGAATAAATAATAATGTCTTAATACATAATCCATTTCTTAGTACAAATACATTTGACCCAGGACACTAATCCTACATAATTATGATGGATTTTGGAAAATAGTTTATTACAAAAAAACAGTCCCTACTTTTGAAGAGTCAGAGGTTTTCTTTACATGATTTGTTTTTGTAAATTTCCTTTTTTATTGTTCAGATGGTATCTAAATCTGAGTGATTTGTAGCTCAAATAATAATGACATTAATAATACTAATATTACTAATAATAATAACAACACCAACAATAATAAAATATTATTTTCATTAATCAAAGCTGATTTATTCTCTTTCTATGTCATGATATTGCTTTTGTCTAAAATCAGGCGGCGTGTTTGAATTGCGTCGATTGGTTCCTGATTTTTGAGACGTGGCCATACAGTATGAGATGAATCGATGAATCTGATTGATAATGTGAGTTTTATTGAGTCTGATTTACTGATTGGATTGAGTTATAGACAAGTGAAAAAAAAAAATTAAGATTTGTAGAATTGCTTTAACTGTATGTGAGTTTGGTTTAACTGGAAGAATTTAGGTACTAAATTTTATAGCCATAATTTAGTGTTCCCTTTTCAATCTTGGCATCTGTTGATTTTGTATTTGGCAATGAAAGAGAAACATGTCCTTATCATAGCATGTTCTATTTCATTTATCATTTTTTTTGTTAAAATTGAAGAGACCCTTTTCAAGAAACGTTGTTTGTTTCAATGCCCATTTCACAACTTACGAAGCAAATAGGTAAGAAAAAAAAATATGATCAAATATTTCTATTTCTTTCTTTCTAATAAAGCAGTAAAAATTATTATTAATTTATTAATTTCATATTTTTGAATAGATAGTGAAGTTGGCTGATTAATTAATTAATTTCTAATAATGAAGTAGATAAGGGAGAATATGGAGTATGAAGAAGAATTTGATGATTAGGAGGAAATAGAAGAATTTGAGAAGGAAACCAGTACCTCATTGGGTAAAAGTGTCTGTTAGATCTTTTTATAGTTAATTTTCCCTAAATAAAGTAAATTTGTATTTTATCAAGCCTAATCCGGCTAATTATATCATATGATTAATTATTTTATCTCCAAATGTGTAGAGATTGATGAAGAATATGAGGATATGATCGATATTGAGCTTCAAGAAACACTGTTTTTTGTAATATACATCCTCTCCCTACATTGGAAAATATATTATGAGATTGAGTGGAATTTTCCTCGGCACTAAATCATGAGAAAAACTACTAGCTATAGCAAAACAAGTGTCACAAAGTTCATCTAATGACCATTTGAAATTATACGCGTTTAAAATATGTCTAATGTTGTACATTTATGATTTATGTCCACACCGAGAAGCTCTCCACTAAGTACATATCTTCTACTATTTTTTTCCTTTTTCATATTGATAATTTAATTGTTACTTATAAATTTAAATTGTTGTTTTCTATTTCAGGTATTGGTTTGCCAATTAGAAGTGATATTGAGGCATTTCCAATTGAATATTGTGAAAGTTTGGATGGTGCTGAGTCTTACGGAAGAATCCCAGGCAATACTTATTTGGAGGTTATTATCCTTTTTCCTTTCTTCTTTTTTAACAATATTAACAAACTATTTCTACAAAAAACAGATTTTCATTATTTGAAATTGCCAAAAGGCTCTTAGATTGTACAGGCATATCTAAGTGATTTTTTGGAATGTCCAATAATGTATGGATATTTTTGCAATTTTCAACTAAAGAAGGCATTATTTTTCCAATTTTGAATAACGTAATTTTTTTTATTTATGATTTTATTAATTTATTTCATGGACTTTTTAGGATAATTACTGGTTGTAATAGTTGGAAATCCCTGATGAATGTGCTATGTATGGGACTTTATATCTTAAAAGGTTTATATTTTTGACTCAGCATTAGGCATGATGGTACTATAAGAAATTGGGGAAGATAACAATTTGTAAGATGAACCTGCTAATGATGAATAGTTTCGAATTTTGTTGGTTAACAAATTGTGAAATGAATTTATTTTGAAGGTTGAATTTTGTTTAGTGTATAATGTAATCATGTATTGTTGTTAATAAACAATATCTTTTACTTTGTTTTGGTTTCACTATGATGGTGATCTAAATTTTGATGCTTATTTTGAAACTAAGTGTATACATATCTCGCGCAAAGCGCGAAGGATATGCTAGTTTTATTAAAACTAATTTTTTTTTATTAAGTTACTCACACCTCACCCTAGAGAAGGGTTTAGTAACAAGACATGATAAAGCGGAGAAAGAATACAAGATAAATAAAGAAAATAGGAAAATAGTATACCCCTATACCCCTATCCTGCTAAGTCGTGATGCGCTCTCTGTAACAGAATTCTTCTCTAGGCTTCCTTCTTATCTCTCTTGCCGAGTCCCCTTGCCGGCTACCAAATGAGGCCTTTTTATAGCGGGAGGAGATTAGGGTTTGCTCTGGATTTAGAATTGACATAATATCTCGCGTGAGATCCTTGCATATCTTTGAGGATTTTCGGGCATCTCTTCCTTCTTTTGCTCCCTCCAACAGGCTGGCCATAATTAGCAGCTGGAGCTTTTGTTCTTGAATCAATCAAATCTTCATATGATCTTGGGCATGCACGTCCGGTTATTTCCTTATTTAGGCGTCAAAAGGGGCTCGGGTTGCTCTTGTGATCTCACGACTACGTCTTCTGCTTACTTCCTTATTTGTGCAGCTAGAATATTTTGCGCCCCCGGTTGGGACCGCGGCTGCGTCTTCTGCTTACTCGCAAATTGCTCCTTTGCATCCCATATTTGACTCATTTTTGCTTGTTTTAGTCCCAGATTTTCAGCAATAACTTGATTCTTACATAAAAACTAAGATAAAGTACTGAAATAATATAACAGTATACGGCAATAAGATACAAGATCGCCCATAGTTATCTATATAAAATACGCCGATCATAGCCTATGGATACTATCATATGACAAGGAGATACATACTGATGTATACTATGATGAGACTGACCACGTGTTAGTTCTGACAAAGATGTCTGATATTTAAGTGGGATAGTTTGTAACACCCCAAAAAGAAAATTTAGAGGAATGTCGATTAGTTTCACCTTATGAGTTTAATAGAAAAAGAAGTTAATTAAATATGTTAGTGCATTTACTACTGACACCAATTAAGCTTAATCATTTCCAAGACAACATGGTGTGGGCATGTTTTGTTCAGCTGAGCCAGTAAATATACTAGCCTCTAACAACTCGATAAACTCCCCAATCTAAGGTTTCTTCAAATTAAACATAATCCGAGTGTAGACCGGTTTTAGTCTCCTTTAGTGGAATAATCAATGCAAACCCAAGAGAAAAGATCATGAACTATGAATTAGGAAACTCATCCTTCGATTGTACACGAGATTCGTTGATGTTGCCAGTTGGCTCGAGGTCCTCTTAACTTGACCCATCTCAACTCGGCCTTTCTCTCCAGGTGCAAGTCCTCTCTCTCTCTTTGTCTTTCTCTTCTTACAAAAAGAGAAAGAAAACATTGTGTTTTGAGTTTGTGTAAGGGAGAGATATGATAAGTAGATTTTATATTGTAGCTATTATTTTTAACCATGACAATAGAAATTAATTTCATCATGTGAAAATGATTTTGAGGAGGTTGACTTTGAATTTTATCTCACTTAATTTTTGTTATTTTTCTATATTCTTCATATTCTCTTCTATGTTATAACATTATCCCCCTCTTAAAGAATTTCGTAATCAAAATTTTACGTACATGAGATACAAAAAGTTAAGGGTAGTTCTCCTTTAGCTCTTCATGTCATTCCGATGTCGCTTCCTAAGGGGAATGGTGCTACCAACGTATATTAACAAGTGTTATAACATTATCTTTCAACACACTCTCTTTTCGATCAAAAATCTCTACTGGTTCGCATAATCTCTCAACTCTAATGCCTAAGGTGCAAGTACCTATCATCATCCGATAATACTTAATTAATGAGATATGAAAATGCACATTCGCCAAAGATAGAGGTAAAGCAAGCCTCAATGCTATCAACCCAATCTTATTTAGTATATGGAAAGGATCTATATATCTAGTAGCCAACTTCCTTTTCTTTCCAAAGGGCATACCACCTTTTGTAGGTAACACTCGCAAAAACACATATTCTCCCTCCTCAAATTTTATCTCTTTGCGTTTCTTATCCAGATAGCTTTTCTGTATGTCAAAAATCTTTGATGAGTTAACTGCAATCTCTTTTCTTCTTCTTATACCGTATCTAGACCATGAAATTATTCTTACCTACCTCGTACCAATTCATTGGGGATCTACAATTCCTTCCACTGAGTAACTCATATGGAGCAATTCCAATAGTTGAGTGATAATTGATGTGCGCGTGGTATATAGACAATTTAGGTCCCTAATCAAATTTATGAACCTCGGTTACTTACGCAGTCACTCTTGCGTTGTAGTAAGCTCGGTGTCTATCCGGAGGGAGGACAAAGGTGGTCTACTGGATTAGGATTTGGCTTAGTAATTCAAAGCTAGCAATATTTGGTTGGTTGGTCAAGAAAAATAAATAAAATAAAGGTAAAAAGTGAGGCGTTCATGCTGCCAATGCTCGCGTGGGGGGGGGGGGGGGGGGTGGGGTGGGGCGGTGTATCGTTTGTGTTGGTCCGGTAGAGAAGAGTTTAGGGCTTGATGGTTTCGTCTATCTTCGTATTTGCTCATTTGGGTTACTCCTCTTCTATCTCTTGCTTCTGCTTGTGAGTGGTATCTACACATGTATCGCGAAGCCGGCCGTCGTAATGAATCATAGTGCCCGCACCACTGGATAACTGCCCGATCAAGGTGCGAACCCTTTGGACTCTGTGGTGTTCCTTGCTCCTCGTAAATGATTCGGCTACTTTCGTGTCTCGCCGGTCTAAGTTTGATCTGCGGATCTGGCTTTTGGCTTTTCCTTTCCGTCCTTCGCCAATTTGCCTGAGTATTGAGAAATGTGGCGCGATTCACAATTCATAATGAGAGTTAAATTACATAGATAAGATTACAACAGCGAAACAGATAATAAAAGAGAAATAACTTAATAAGAATTCCACTAATTTGATAGATTACTAATACCGCACCCTAGCAGTGGATTTAATTATACTACATAGTACTGAAACTAAGAGAATAAATATACATAGAGATTGGATCAGAATACTCCACAATCCTAGCTCCTGTGGTTGCGCGTTGTTATGTTGTTCCCCTCTATGAAACTCTCTCTCTCTCTCTCTCTCTCTCTCTCTCTCTGTTTCTCTCGTTTTCCGACCCCCTTTAGTTCGGTCAGCAATTGTTTTTTATAGGGGGGAGTCTACCTAGGGTTTCCAGCGTCCATAAATGAAAATCGGCAAATCTAGAGATCCTAGCAAATCTCCCGGCGTAAATGCTCCTAGTTTTTTCCCGATCTGCTCTCTCCTGATCACTGCTGCCATGAGCAGATGGAGTTTCCCTCGATTTTGCCAATCAGATCTTCAATCGAATCCGAGCTTGCAGGTTCAATCTTCTTTCCTCAATTAGGCACTATTGAGCTGCTCCACTCAAGGCATGATTCTTTTAGATTCGTGCTAATAAGTCAAGTTTTATTGCGCCCGCTGGTTGGACCGCGGTGCGTCAATTGCTCCAATCATGAATTAACTTTCTTGCGCCTCATTCAGCTCTTTTTTGACCATTTTGCTCCAATTCTTGCAATCACATAGTAACTTGATTCTTAAACTAAAATAAAGCTACAATACTGAAAATACTTCTAAACTTGCATGAAATTAGATACAAGATCGGCGGTAATTATATATATACTAAATATCCCGATCAAATTCACCCAAATTTACTCTTTCTCGTGTCGTGCAAGTCACGATTCCGGACCAAACTTTTAACTTACCTTACTTGTGCGATTCCAATACCTTAAAAATACTCTCACTCACACACTCACCTCGTTCTTGATTTTTAGTCCCTCGCATAAAACACTCGTTCGTTGATAGAGGTATTTTATATAGATAACTACCGCGTATCTTGTATTTTACTTTCTATACTTTTGTTAGTTATTTTAGTAGTTCACTTATATTTTAGTCAAGAATAAAGTTATTTCTAGTGTTCACTTGTGTTTCAGGAAAAGAACCCAAAATGATGGAAAATGGCACATCTTGGAGCATATTGGAGCAGGAGGCACTTTGGCACGGTGCGGCAACTTCATGGGAGGAAGAACGACAGTTTCAGAATCTATTCCCGCACTCTGGAAGCCTCAAATCCGCACCCGCGTTACCCTCACTCGCACTCGCGATTCCGAGCTGCGAGACTGCTGACAACTGTTGAGTATTTTGGGCACAACTCACTGTCTGAACCTTGTGTAGGGACAAGTAAATATGTGTTGGAAAGCTAAGAGGAAGGCATACAATATTTGTTAAGGTCCAAAGAGATAACTTGGACACCAAGATAGAGATATTTGTGGATCTTCATAGCTGGTCACTTATGGAAATAACACCGTGCACAAGAAAAGAAGCTATTCTCCACCGCCTCTGTAGATTTGGCAAGGGAATGAAAGGAAATAAATCTAGGGTAGAATTACCGCTGCTTGGAGGACATGCCATGTATAAGAGGGTCCCTTGGCCTATAAAAGAGACCCCCATTAGAGCAAAGCAAGAAAAAAAATCACCATACAATAATCCACTAAATATTAATAGGCTCGCTCCCGCGGTCGCGACTTAGTTAGTTAGGAGGTCTATTCCAAGGCAGAAGGGGGCGGCACAGGATTAACACTTGGATCCGATCTCATACGGGGTTTAGTCATTTTATAACTTTTATATTGTATTCAGATTCTTTGCTTTATTTTATATCTGTATGTGTTGTAACTGATCCATCCGTAGTGTATGATAATTGTAACCTAGTAATACTTGATTCAGTTTATCATTAATAGCTTGTTTGTTGTGTTTTTTTTTGCTGAGATTTATCTTGTGAAATATATTATTTACTCGAACTTGCAAAGTCCACGTAATTTCTAGTATACAGGTGAGTAGCGAATGACCGAGAGGAGAAGCCAAAGCTTGAACCACACAAGATCAACTACTTACAAGCACGAAAGTAGCCAGAGCGCCTCGAGGAGCAACAGACTCGCGCAAGCTGACGGACTACCGACTTTAGGAGGACAGGGTGAGAGCCCTCCGTGCAGAAGATAAGTGAGATACCAAACACGTTGGAATCACGGATCATGATGGTACGCGGACTAGATACGTTGCAACGGACTTCATAGATCATAACAAATAATTGACTTTGGAGGACAAGTAAGAGACCCTCTGCGCAAAGACAAGTGAGACCTCCACATCGCGAGAAGGTTACCCAAGGGAAGATCCCCCTTTCAAGTAGAGACCAGCAGCAAGTCAAGAACCATATGAGTTTTCGACTATGGAGTACGAGTGACAACAGATCCCATGCAGGAGATAAGGTGAGAGCCTCCTGCGTCATGACAAGGAAGCGCAACGACTCTTGAGAAACCAAGAACTGATCAAGTAGAGGTACGGTGAAACCATCGAGGCCTAGATCCCTTCTCGCTAGACCTCTCCATCGTATTTCATCCCGCGCACTCGGTGACAGTGCATGCGTGGATCAGGATCACTTTCTATCTTTCTTTCTTTCATTCATTCAATCATCATATAATTATTCTAGTTTGACTCATCACAACTATTATTAATTTCAATACAAGCCTCTTAGTGGATCGACCCTTGCTTACCATTGTTCTACGTAAAAATAAGGATGGTTTATAAATATCATTTGATTTGTCCCTATAAGACAAGGGCCTATCATTTGTTCATCGGAGTGAAATGACTCGTTCCTTTGTCAAGTCGTCCTCTGAAATTTTAGGTGTGCCTCGGTGAAGGCGACCGATTGCTCGGTCCCGGTTAATCGTGCTGCACCTAGCGAACGTCCTTTTTTGGTTGGTGTTTTTGGGTGAACATCGTGTGGATACTTAGGTATATAGTGGGGGTATTAGTCCGTTCTTTTCTACCCATGGTTTGATCCTCGCGCGGGTAGTTTCCTGAGATTTGATAGTGCCTTGATCTGTCTTTGAAGTGTCGAACTAGGGGAAGACTTCTCCCAAGCTTAGGCCTTGTCGTGTGGGTCTTTTAATTGTGAGTGTGCCTTGCGTTCTTTTCTTCTGGAATATCCGTGATCAATTTTTTTCCACTGAAAAGTTTATTCTATACTTACGAGCTGGTATTTGGGGTCTTCGGCATTTTCAGGTTGCAACGCAACTTCAACTTGGCCAGTTTAGCCACTCCTACTTCTATTCGGATGTTACTCTGATCGGTTATCTCCAACTAACGGTCTCTAAAAAGATCTCTCCTACACACGAGTGATTGGCTTGATTTTTCCATCCTTATTACTTAGACTTGTTTGTTTACTCGTACTCAGTCCCCCTTGGACTGATGAGCTGTGAGACATATTATTTTTCTCATTCTCCTTGATCTCTCCTCCTCTCAGTTGCGTCTCCTTGAAAGTTCTCATTTCAATCATTTTTTTCAACTACGGATTTTTTCTTCGAAAGAGGGTCCGTCAAGAGGCCCCTTACTATCTTCTGTTATGCTCCTCCAATTGTGAATCGAGTCGCTAGCCTAATTTTTTTCTTATCTCCTTGGCTAAGTTGAGTGACTCAAATTTTCACTTCCGCAATTCTCCTTTGAGTGGCAAATTGCTAGCCCAATTTTCCTGGTTGATTTGAGCAATCGCCTCTTTCCTTAAAACATTAACCGGATTCCTCAACGCTCGATTGGTTATCATTGTGGGTGATTGTTTCAGCATGAGTGTAGCGGAATGAGCCGCGAATCTCGGACTTACTTCATTCTTTCCTTCGGTTCATGGTCCTCGTAGGTTTTCAATCGGGCGTGACTCTCTCCCCTTTGGTGGTTTGAAGAGGTGATATGTGGGTGGTGGAAGGATTTTGATATCACGTAAAGGTGGATATAAGGGGTTAAGGGTTGGCTCGCTAGATAGAGTGCGGTTAATTGATTCTTCTGAGGACACACCAAGGCCCTCAGAATGCCTTAGTTGCTCTCAAGGGCGTACTAACCCTCCTCATTTGAAATCCCGACAGGTGTTTATACTAGGGACTTCCGTGCTTACGATCGCAGGTGCGTCTGTTCTTCTTCAAGTGAGTCTACTCTACACAAGAGAAATGGCCATGGTTTGTTCTACCGCCTATGTTTTAGATTTTTGGTTTTAAAATTTTTTTTTTTCATGCAAATAAAGTTAAAAAGAAGGAAAGAAAAAGATACAATGCAAATGAGATACATGCAGGTATAGTACAAATGATTAATCTCCCCCCAAGTTTGAATATGGCACCGTCCCGGTGCACTTCGTCATGAATTATCCTCCTGCCACTTTATCTATGTTTTCCTTCGATGCGTCATTCAAACCATTGCAAAAGTGTGAATAATGAGCCACTATTTCAATCCATGATGCGGGAAGACCCTCATCATATATTTGTATCACTCACAAGCTCTGTAAAGTGACTCTAATGACTTATGGATGAAACTTGTGATTTAGCTATGTAGGTGTATGGTCTTGCTCGAAGGGAAATAGCGGTCGAAAAATGCCTTGGCCAACTGATCCCAAGTTATGATAGATCTTGCCAATAGCGAATGAAGCAATGCTCTCGCCTTGTCCCTCAGAGAAAATGTGAACAGTCAGATAGCGTCTGGGCTGACTCCATTTAGCTTCAGAGTATCGCAATACTCTTGGAAGACTGAAAGATGCAGCTTCGAATCTTCAGAGGGTAATCCTCTGAATTGGCTTTGTTGTATGATGTTGATGACTGTTGGTTTAAGCTCGAATGAATTTGCATCTACTGTTGGTGCCAGGATGCTAGATCGTGGGAGGACTATGTCTGGTAAGCATAGTCATGTAGTGTCACTTGATCTCATGGTTGCGGAGGGTTTGGTTGATTATTAAGGTTTGGGTTAGGCAGATTTACATCCCATGTTCTCTCTCCAGTGTTATCGTGATCCTCCATTAGATTGTTTCCTGACATCACTGATTGGTTTCTTGTGTTCACAGTTCGTCTTGGTGTAGCGGTTGTAAAGTGACTGGATATTTCTTCTGATGTCTTAAGTTGTATCATGAGCCTTTATCGGCCAGCGTCATTTCCTATGATAATAAAATAAAAAACCAAGATAAACAAAAGGAAAAATAGTTTGATCTCACTATCAAAACTAGATTTCCAATATCAGTGTCTCCCCGACAACGACCCCAAAAAAGGGTGTTGTGTGTGTGGTATGTAGATAGTTTAGGTCCCTAAACAAATTTATAGACCTTAGTTACTTGTGCGGTCGCCTTCATGGCCTTGTGTTGTAGTAATCTGGGGTGTCGATTCGCGGGGAGACCAAAGTTGGACTACTGGACTAGAATTTGGCTTAGTAATTCATATCTAACACTATTTGGTTGGTTAGCACATAAAAGTAAATAAAATAAAGGTAAAAGGTGCCACGCTTGCATTATCCATGCTCGTGCGGGAGTTATTGTTTGTGTTGTTATGGTAGAGAAGAGTCTAGGGCTTGGTAGTTTCGTCTATCTTCTTAGTTGCTCCTTTGTGTTACTCCTCTTCTATTTCTTGCTTCTGCTTGTGAGTGGGATCTGCCCTTGTATTGCGAAGCCAGTCGTGCAGTGAATCACAATGTCCGCACCTCCTGGTAACTGTCCGTTCAAGGTGTGAATATGTGGCATTTCTTGCTCCTCGTAAACACCCTAGCTAATTTCATGCCTCGTTGGTCTGTCATATGGTGATCTAGCTTTTGGCTTCTCCTTTCGGTCCACCTACTTGCCTGATTATTGAGAATTGTGGCATGCTTCACAATTTAGAATAAGAGTTAAATTACACAGAAAAAAAAGAGAACTAACTTAATAAGAATTTAACTAATTTGAAAGATTATTCACACCGCATTCAAGGGGTGAGTTTAGTTAAAATACATGGTACTAAAACTAAACGAAACAAGACATATAGAGATTTGATCAGAGTACCCCAAATCCTTACTCCCGTGTTTGCGTGTTGTCATGTCGCGCCCCTATACGAAACACTTTAGCTCTCTCTCTCTCTCTCTCTCTCTCTCTCTCTCTCTCTCTCTATTCACTCTTTTTCCGACCCCCCTTTAGTTCGGCCAACAAGTGGTCCTTTTATAGGGGAGACTCATCCTAGGTTTTCCAGCATCTAGTGATGGCAACCTGCAAATTCAGAGAACCTTGCAAACCTTCGAGCATAAATGCTCTTTGTTTCTTTTCCCGATCTGCTCACTCCTGAGGGCGGCTGCTTTGAGCAACTGTAGTTTCCCTCTATTTTGCCAATAGATCTTCAATCGAATCTGGGCTTGCAGCTTTGGTCTTCTTTCCTCAATTAGGCATCATCGAGCCGCTCCACTAAAATTGTGATTCTTTCAGATACGTGCTAACGGGTCGAGTTTTACCGCGCCCGCCGGTGAGATTGTAGTGTAGGATTAGTGCCCTAGGAAATGGATTATGTATTAAGACATTATTATTTATTCAATAAATGTTGTTTCTTATATATCTGGGTGTATGGGTTGTGAATGTAAATCTTATATCAACCAAGAATGACACTTCGGGTTCACCTCATCAGAATACGTGATTCTGATAGTAGAACTGTGAACCAACGAATGACATTCTAAATGTCCCAGTGATATGTAGGATGTATATAGAGATAGACATACTTCAGGTAAGAAGCTACATATCCACACTAGTATATTCGCAGGCTGGATGATCATGTTCTGCTGATCATGGACATAGAGATGTTAAGTCTGGAATATAGGTACATGTTAGAGAACACATACTGGACTGACCACACTATGAGAATATGCATGGTATATGTCATTAGTGATTCTCATATGAATAGTGTGCTTGTTCCTACGACCTGAGGTTACCATGGATTCCTGTATGTGGAACTGCATACTTTAATATGATCCTACGTCATCCGAAATGGGATGATCATTAGGGTCATCATTAGGTATGCACTGAATCATGACGAGGAATGTGAGTGACCAAGATGGGATTTGTTCCTCTCGTCATGAGGGAGATATCTCTGGGCCCCCTGATGAACTTGGACTGAAGGAAATGCATGGCCATATACAAAATGGATTAACATGTGTTGTTAATATCATTTTGTATTTACTCAGTCTAATTCTCGATCAGGAAAGAGACTTTGATCACACTCAAGGATGACATACTTCCATTCCTTGTGATTAAGACATATATCGTAGAACAAAAGGAATAAACAAACGTCTTTTCAGATAAGTTTATGATCGCTGATCATTTCATTTAACCTGGGTAGTCATGACATCAGTCTAGAGGTTACTCATGACTTACGATCTTTAGAAGATCGTTTCCAGCGTTAAATGGAACCTACACGGTCACACAATGAACTCCATTCGTATGGGATGAATATGCCTCAAAATAGTTATACATATGATATATAAATTGGTGAACGAAATAATCAATTATTGGATAATTGATTGAACAAAACAGTACCATTCCGTTGGCAATGGAATAGTTCCGTTCCCAACGGAATAGATATGGAAACTGTGATAACCTTAGCTGCCAAGTATTCCGTTATAGAAATACCTATTCCGTTGGCAATGGAATAGGCGCAGATTAGGATTTTTAGTTATGGTAACTGAGCAATCGTTCGCCTCTCTCTATAGTATAAATAGAAGGGCAGAGTCTCTCTATTCGACATACAATTCAGAAGCCTTAGAGGCCGTTTATTACACAGAAAAGAGAGAGAAAGTTTTGAGAGATTTTCGGAAAGTATTTCCGGACTCGTCTAGCCGAGTCTGGTTATTCCGTGCGTCTGAAGTTCGCGTGGATGCGAGTAGAAGTTCTCTATCTTGAGAACTTGCGAGCGATCGATCTTCATCCCTAAGAGAAGCAAGGAGGTTCGCGGATCGAGCTTCAGGAAGGAGAAGGTTGCAAGTCAGAAAAGTTCCCGATAACTTATCCACCCAAACACATCAGCAGTACAGAAAACTAAGCATGTATACATAAAACTAAACGTCAAAACTAGTTAGTACCTATACTGGATTAATCAAAAGAATCGCTAATTGCAAAAATATAAGTTATTCGTGATTTTACTGTTGTATTTCCTGAGATCATGTGTGATTGCAGGAATTGGAACAAAATGGTTAAAAAGGAGCCGAAAGAGGCATAGGAAGATAATTCATGATTGAAGCAGTTGACGCACTACATGTTGGGAAATCCATAGCTATGTACGTTACATGCGCAGCGGAACCTATGGATTTAACCCGCCCTAGGATCTACGTTAAGGGAATAAAAGTACGAGATTTACTATTAAAATTTATACCTCGGATCTTCCTGATCCGCGAGAGAAAGAACGGATGTAGGTCTAACTAAACCCACCCCTAGGGTGCGGTGTTGTAATCCATCAATTTAGTTATTTTCATTAAGTTACTTCTTTTTACCTATTGCTTTCTTGCTGTGATTTTATTTATGTACTCTAACTCTTATCTTGAAGTGTGCAGCGCGCCATAATTCCTTATACTTTGGCGAGTAGGAAAAGTACTGATAGTTGAAGTCAAAAGGCAGGCCCGCGACTTGGACCGATGAGGCACGAAAGTGTTGGGAAACCCGTAGCCATGTACGTTACATGCGAAGCGGAAGCTATGAGTTAACCCTCCCTAGGATCATCGTAAAGGAAATAAAGGTACGAGATTATGCTATTAAAATTTATACCTCGGATCTTCCTGATCCGGGAGAGAGAAGCGGATGTAGGTCTGAACGAACTTCCATCTTGCTTCCTTCTCCTTCCTGGCTTCCGAAGCTCGACCTTGAGAATCTTCTTGCTCTTCCTAGGGACGAAGAACTTGATCGCTCGCTAATCTCCAAGGCACGAGATCTCTACTCGTATCCATGTTGAACTTCGAATAGTCGGAATAACTGGACTCGGCTAGACGAGTCCGGAAACACTTTCAGGAGGCTCCCTCTTTCTCTCTGTATTACGGCAGCCTGGAGGCTATGTAATCCACGTCTAATAGAGGGGCTGTCCTTCTATTTATACTAGAGAGGGAGGCGAAGGATTGCTTAGTTACCATAACTAAAAACCTAATTCCAGCGCGTATTCCGTTCCCAACGGACCTATTTCGTTGCCAACAGAATAGGGTTTCCTAATCTGAAAACTTAGCTGCCGACATATTGGCTGAGTTCTGTTGGCAACAGAACTTCCGTTGGCAACGGAACTCTTCTGTTGCCAACGGAACTATGCAAATCTTGCACAATCATCCAATGATCGATTATTTCCTTCACCTATTTATACATCATATGCATAACCATTTAAGAGCATTTCCTTCCCGACTAGACGTTGTTCTATGTGTGTCCGTGTAGGTTCCATTTAACGCTGGCACCGATCTTCCAAAGATCGTAAGTCATGAGTAACCTCTAGATTGGTGTCATGACTACCCATGTTAATTGAAATGATCAGCGATCATAAACCTATCTGAATAGACGTTTGTTTATTCCTTTTCTTCTACGATATATGTCTTGATCACAAGGCACGGTAATATGTCATCCTTGAGTTTGATCAAAGTCTCTTTCCTGATCGAGAATTAGACTGAACAAATACAAAATGATATTAACAACACATGTTAATCCATTTTGAGCATGACCATGCATTTCCTTCAGTCCTAGTTCATTAGGGGGCCCAAAGATATCTCCCTCATGACGAGAGGAACAAATCCCATCTTGGTCACTCACATTCCTCGTCATGATTTAGTGCATACCTAATGATGACCCTAATGATCATCCCATCTCGGAAGACGTAGGATCATATTAAAGTATGCAGTTCCTCATACATGAATACATGGTGACCTCAGGTCGTAGGAACAAGCACACTATTCATATGAGAATCACTAATGACATATACCATGCATATTCTCATAGTGTGGTCAGTCCAGTACGTGTTCTGTAACACGTGCCTATATTCCAGACTTGACATCCCTATGTCCATGATCAGCAGAACATGATTATCCAGCCTACGAATATACTAGTGTGGATATGTAGCTTCTTACCTGAAGTATGTCTATCTCTATAAACATCCTACATATCACTAGGGACAATTTAGAATGTCATTCGTTGGTTCACAGTTCTACTATCAGAATCACGTATTCTGATGCCGTGAACCCGAAGTGTCATTCTTGGTTGATATAAGATTTACATTCACAACCCATACACACAGATATATAAGAAACAACCTTTATTGAATGAATAATAATGTCTTAATACATAATCCATTTCCTAGCACAAATACATTTGGCCTAGGGCACTAATCCTACAGTCTCCCACTTGCACTAGGCCAACTCTAAGCATCTCATGTCCATAGACCTAACATGACCCTCATGCTTCGCTTGCGGGAGTGGTTTAGTTAATGGATTAGCGACATTGTCGTCCCATGGCACTCTACACATTTTAACATCACCCCTTTGTATAATCTCTCTGATTAGATGGAAGCATCGTAGTATGTGCTTGGACTTTTGGTGAGATGTCGGTTCCTTTGCTTGTGCGATCGCTCCATTGTTGTCACAATATACATTCACTGGTTCCGAGATGCTCGGAACTACTCTTAGTTCCTCCAAAAAGTTCATTATCCAAGCAGCTTCTTTAGCCGCCTCTGAAGTGGCTATATACTCTGCTTCCGTTGAAGAATCTGCTACAGTACATTGCTTGGAACTCTTCCATGTCACTGCGCCTCCATTTAGGCAAAATAAATAACCTGATTGCGATTTAAAGTCATCTGAGTCTGTCTGGAAGCTTGCGTCGGTGTAACCCTTTACAACGAGCTCGTCTTCCATACGTCCATAGACTAGGAACAGGTCCTTAGTTCTTCGTAAGTACTTAAGGATTCTTTTAACAGCTATCCAGTGACTTTCACCTGGATTAGACTGAAACCTGCTTGTTGCGCTCAATGAGTATGACACATCTTGTCTAGTACATATCATGGCATACATGATAGATCCTATAGCTGAAGCATATGGGATCTTATTCATGCGTCTTCGTTCCTGCTCACTTGTAAGACACTGTGTCTTACTGAGAGAAACGCCATGCGACAAGGGCAAGATTCCTTTCTTGGATTCATTCATTCTGAACCGTTTCATGACCTTGTCTATGTATGTACTTTGACTCAGACCTATAAGCCTTCTAGATCTATCTTTATAGATCCTGATTCCTAGCACGTCGGAGGCTTCTCCTAGGTCTTTCATCGAGAAATTATCTCCCAACCATTTCTTGACGTTCAATAATGTTGGGACGTCATTTTCCCATGAGTAATATGTCATCTACGTAAAGCACCAGGAATACTACCATGCTCCCACTGAACTTCATGTAAACACATGGCTCACCTTCACTTTTGGTAAAATCAAAACTTTTGATGACTTCATCCAAACGAAGGTTCCAGCTTCGAGACGCTTGCTTCAATCCATAGATGGATTTCTGAAGCTTGCAAACCTTACCAGAATTCTTAGGATCGACAAAACCCTCGGGTTGCATCATATGCACGTCCTCGGTCAGATTTCCATTTAGGAAAGCTGTTTTGACATCCATTTGCCATATTTCATAGTCATAATATGCTGCTGTGGCTAATAGAATTCTGATGGATTTAAGCATAGCTACAGGTGAGAAAGTTTCGTCATAGTCAATACCATGAACTTGTTTGAAACTTTTCGCCATAAGTCTTGCTTTTTAGGTTTGTACCTTTCCATCCACGTCAGTCTTCTTCTTGAAGACCCACTTACATCGGATGGTATTCAAGCCTTCAGATGGGTCAATCAAATTTCAAACTTGATTGTCTTGCATGGATTGCATCTTGGCTTTCATGGCCTCTAATCATTTCTGAGAGTCAGGACTCTTCATACCATCTTGGTAGGACGTGGGCACCGTACACATTTCACATTGTTCCTATTTCTTTCAATATTCTCGGGTTTCAAAAATGCAAATTCGATAAATCCCACGACACCTTGAAAAAAGCTTTGCATACGTTTTCTATCCGTAACTAAAGATTTGGAAGCATACAAATAGTTAGAAGAAACTTTTTTTATTAATTAAAATTAGTAGGGCCGGATGTTCTAACTATCAACGATTGAATTTAGTTCTTACGAAATTTCTTACATTCGGTTGAAAAGTAGAATACAAATATTTGAGAATAGATGGGAATTCAATTAATTGAAGATATGTGCAATTATATTGAGAATTGATCGAAATTCCATTAATTGAAGATATGACATGCAGAATTTACATAATAACTAAAGTACAACCAAAAATAAAATAATTATTACCTAACCAATAGAAGAAATTCGGCTTCGAGAGAGTGTTCTTCACCAAGAAATCCGAGATTTGAACGCGGCGTAAATTTTCAAACCTAGCCAAACACAATTAAACAAATAATAAAATAAATACATATAAGAAATATACAAACTAACATAAATAAATCCTAATCAACCGAATTAAGACAAATAAACCGAAAATTTTGAGCAACCATGAATTAATACAATTTTAAACTGAATTAACACAAATAAACGGCAAATAACTCTAATTATAAGCCTAATTAACCGAATCAACCATGAATTAATACTTAATTTAAATAAATACCCACTAATTTTAGCACCAAAGTTGTAATTACGTACCTTGAAGGAACCGTGGAGCTTGGCGGCAGCACAATGGAAAGAGAGCACAGTAAGGAGGACGGGCGGATCGGGTTTAGAGTTAGGGTAGGGAGAGAGCTCGGATTTAGAGTTCGGGTTAGGGTTAGGATTAGGGTTAGGGTTAGGGAGAGAACTCGGGTAAAAGAGAGCTAGAGAGCCGAGACGGGAGTAGAGAGAAGGGAAGGCATCCAGAGAGAGAGAGGCTTCGTCGGCCCCTTCCATTTTCGCCGAAGTATGGTGTGCTTCAAGTTGTTTTTTGGTCGGCGCCTTGTATTTTCGTGCGATAGAGAGAGGAAAGAACGAAAGAAAGAAGAAGCAAAGAACGAGACGAAAGAAAGGAAGAAGAAAAATCAGCTCGGTTTGCTTTAAAATTCGTGCGTCAGTAGCCACGGGGCCCACCGTGGCTATTGGGTCAAACTGTGGCTACTGACATCGACATCCACGGTTTACTCAGAAGCCACGGTCGTGGCTACTGAGTAGACCAACAACCACAATATTTGTTATTAGCCATGGCCCGTTGCATTTGATCAGATTAATATCAACGACCCTGAGATACTGTGGACGCCCGTAGCTATTGTGCAATTTTGTTGTAGTGTTAGTTCAAGTTACAACCTTCCATACCGATGAAATATATAAGGTTTAAATATGTTGTAACTAAATTTTCAAATGAATCGGATATATATATCATTACCATTAATTATTATAAAAAATTATTAAAATATTTATATATTTTTTACTAATTGTGCTTCTTATTTTGATGATACATGATTGTAATGATATGGTTATCTGATTCTTTTGAAAATTGATCCATGATATATTCAATACATATATATTCCATCCGTACGGTTGGCCAAATAAGAACGTTGTCAAATGAACCTACCTCATAATATATATATAATTATTAATTATACATAACTAACTCACAAACGTAAATCATAATGTACCTAGTAACCGTATTTAATTTTGACATCATTTCTCATTTAGTCAAAGGAAAATAAATTTTTTTACTCTTATTATATATCAAGATTCGAATTTCCTTAGTTCAATTCAATATACACCATTATCTCAATCAAATAATGATAACAACACCAAGTTTTGATTGCCATTAAATTAAGTATTTGGACTCCAATTATAATTATCTAATAATTGCAAAAAGATGAAGAATAGAAATTGAAATAATTTTATGTATGTTTAAATTTTATTCTAAATCTAAAAACAATTATCACACTAACACAAATAGAGTTAACTAATAAAAAGTATGATGAGTATAAACATATCAAAATAGAAGACGGAAAAAATATGAAAGTAGTTAATTTTAGTATTTATTTTGGTTGAAAGAAGAAAAAAGTGCTGGAAGAGACAAATTAAAAGTGAGAATAAATTACTCAGATTCGTAAATTATATAATCTACAAATTTATGATTACAATCAGACATACATATTTGATCTGTCTTTCTATAAGTTACTTTTCTTAATTGTTGCATGCAATGAGATGAAAAGTTCTAGAACTTAATTGAAGGAATTATGCCCTATGTCAAAGAGTTGGATTAGAGATTAGATTATGAGGAACACGTTTATTCAGTTTATATATCAATGAGTGTATGGGTGACTAATATATTTGCATATATTAGATCGACCATGAATGACACTTCGGGTTCACATCATCGGAATACGTGATTCTGATTGTAGAACTGTGAAGTAACGAATGACATTCTAAATTATCTCTAGTGATATGTATGATGTTATAGAGATAAACATACTTCAAGTGAGAAGCTATATATCAATACTAGTATATTCGCAGACTGGATGATCATGTTCTACTGATCATGGACATAGGAATGTCAAGTCTAGAATATAGGCACATATTAGATAACACGTACTGGAATGACCACATTACGAGAATATTCATGGTTCATGCCGTTAATGATTCTCATATGAATAGTGTGTTTGTTCTTAGGACCTGTGGTCACCATGAATTCTTGTATGTGGAACTGCATACTTTAATATGATCCTACGTCATCCGTAACGGGATGATCATTATGGTTATCATTAGGTATGCACTGAAACATGATGAGTAATGTGAGTGACCAAGATGAGATTTGTTCCCCTCGTCAAGAGGGAGATATCTCTGGGCCCCCTGATGAACTAGGATTGAAGGAAATGCATGACCATGCTCAAAATGGATTAACATGTGTTGTCAATATCATTTTGAATTTATTCGTCTAATTCTCGATTAGGAAAGAGATTTTGATCAAACTCAAGGATGACATGATTTCATGCCTTGTGATCAAGACATATATCGTAGAACAAAAGGAATAAGTTCATATCTATTTAGATAGGTTTATGATCGCTTATCATTTCATTTAACATGGGTAGTCATCACACGAGTGTATAGGTTACTCATGACTTACAATCTTCAGAAGATCATTGCCAGTATTAAATGAAACTTACACGGTCATGCAGAGAACAATGTCTAGTCGGGAAGGAAATGAAAGTAATAATGCCCTAGGCCAAACTGTTTTGCCGTGTGGGAAACGGATTATGTATCAGACATTATATTTTTGTATTAGATGTTTTATCTCATAAACTTTTTCATATAATAATTGTGCGTAAATGTTGTTAGATTTAATTAACCATGAATATGTTTGCCTGTTATACGTCATCAGAATATGTGACTCTGATAGTAAAACCGTAAAGCAAAGTGAATACAATTCTAAATTATCCCTAGTTATATGAGATGTTTATAAGACAAAAATATTTGAAAATCTGAAATCATATATATAGATATTAGCATGTTAGTTGGATGATGATCACGTTTTACTGATCATGGATATGGGATATCAATTCATTAACATAAATATATGTTGGAGAACATATATTGGATCATCCAACTATGAGAATATACACGGTATACGTCATTAGTGTTTTCTCATCATCTAATGTATGAGTAGTCCTTTGACTTGAGATTATCATAGATTCCTGCATGCATGTCTTCATACTTTGACATAGTCAAACGTTGTCTTTAAACGGATAATTATAAAAGCTATGCTCGGGTATTTAGTAAAACATGAGTTGGAATGTGAATGATGAAGATAGAATTTGTTACTATCGGATACGAGAGAGATATCTCTGGACCCCCTGATAAATTGAGACTGAAGGAAAATATACGGCCGTGTACGAAAGAATTAATATGTATTGTTAATATCTTTTAATTTATTCAGTCTAATTATAAATCAGGAAAGAGAATTGATCATATTAAGGATGACATAAAACTATGACTTATGGTCAATATAAATATCGTTTAACAAGGGGACTAAATACATAATTGATGTTTAGGTTATGATCATGTATCATTCATTTAATTTGGGTAATCATAACATCATACTAGAGGCTACTTATGATTTATAAACATGAAGTTTATTGCCAACATTAAATGAATCTACTGGGTCGCACACAAACAGAACTTACTCAGTTGGACACAGAAAATGAAAAAGAATGTGAAAATGTATAAGCATGAGATGCTATAAATAGATGAAGGGTTCGTCTGATTAGGTTAGAAGACTCTGAATACCCTAGCCGCTTTTTGAGAAAGAGAGAAAGAGAAACCGGATCTAGTAATCTCGGTTTCTCCGCCAACGAGAGCAGTTCGCGTGTGGATATGTGTAGAGGGCAGTGTCGGAGTCGTAACGCCTTTCGTGATCAGATCCGCAAGAGATGCAGGGAGATCATTTGGAGACGAATCGCGAAGCCCGCCTAACCGGATTAGCCGAATCTGAGGTATAAATAAGATTTATTTTCTGATTTGACTGATAATACACGGATCCTTGGTTAGGAAACGGGTAAAATTTTATTCTGTTGTGCCTTTGATGATTGCGCGTTTCCTTTCAGTGGTACCAGAGTCATGTGTATTGATCAATCAAATTGATTTTAGTATATGAGTTATACACTGTTTAGACCATTGTTGATTTGTTAATTAGTGCTAGATCTGATGTGGGAAAGGGGTTTCCTACATAGACGTCAGATTGGGATTAGGATTAATGTTGATCTCGAATTGGATTCGATGATTACCATTACCGCTAATTTGAGATTCGATCTCAAATCAAGTTTTAAATTTTAAATTCAGAAAAATCTTGATTATCAGATTCGGTTTATTATCAGATTCAGTTTATTATCAGATTCAGTTTCGATTAATAGGATTAATTATACCCGATATGATAATGGGTTTCGGATCTAATTAATATGATTAATTATACCCGATCTGATAATGGGTTTCAGATCTAATTAATATGATTAATTATACCCGATCTGATAATGGATTTCGGATCTAATTAATATGGTTAATTATACCATAAATGATTATTGCTTTCGGACTCTGGTTAGCGGATTGGGTGAAATTTTGAGGCATCGACTCATCCGAAGCCCCTGAAGCCGTGCAAGGGGCGCTGCCCCTTTGAAGCCCGCCCGCTAACAGGCTAGCGGGACCGTCGTTGGGGCTCCGTCCCAAACTTCGTCAGTCGCTCTTCGGCGAGCGAGTTGCTATCAGTAAAAATCTTAATTTTTCATTAATGGTTTAATTAAATAAGATAAAATATTTTCTTATCATATGACTGCATGGCCTTTAGATTTTGTGATGTGAATGAATGTCTGTGATTTGGTTGTAATCTGTGATGTGATGTGATTTCGTTGTAATTTGTGGTTTGTATAATTTGGTTGTAATATGTGATGTATAATTTGTTGTAATTAAATACGGTCACGGTATCATCATTTGTATGTAATTGTTATTTATGAGAGTTATGACAAGAGTCGACATCCGAGACAAGGTGAAGGAGTTCATCGCCTCGAGCAATCACATGGTGAAGGAGTTCATCACCTCGACAACTCATCCAGCACTTAAGATTATGATCATTATGTTGGCTCATAATGATCAAGGCCATGCACGTCATTATTAATATTCATTAAAAGAATTAAATAAAGTAAAAATCCTTCAAATAAATATTAAGTCATGAAATGCCATCCATACCTAAATCTCTCGATATTTTGATAGATCCCACATAGCTTCACACTAAAGCTGGGTTTGTGGGAACTATCTTAAGAGGAGGAAATGCGGCAAAATATGAGACAACATAGATTCTTCCAAAGCAGGGTGTGTTGTTGACTATTTTGTCGATGATTAGATATGGTTCGACTTAACCGAGCTATCAAGTCGGACTTAATATGTACAACATGGAAAAATCCAATACCGAGTTGCTCGGCATGCTTAAGCAATGCGAGACAAGTATGACGCCAAATGTTGGCAATGATGTACTCATGGTTCAAATGGGAAAGAATATGAAAAAGAAATTCAAGGGAAATGGCAAGGGCAAAGGCAATGGAAAGAACAAGGGTAAGGGCACGATGTTGCCTGAACCTAAGATTAAGAAACTGAAAGATGGTTTTTGTTTCTATTACAACAAGCCGGGGCATTGGAAGAGAAACTGCAAGGATTACTTGGAAAGTCTTAAGAAGAATGGCAGTATGACTACATCTTCAGGTATTTTTGTTATTGAAATTAATTTAGCTACTTCTACATCTTGGGTATTAGATACTGGATGTGCAACTCACATTTATAACAATGTGTAGTGACTGCAAATGAGTAGGAAATTAGCAAAAGGTGAAGTGGACCTACGCGTAGGAAATGGAGCAAGAGTTGCTGCATTAGCCGCAGGAACTTACAATTTATCTTTACCTTCTAGACTTATTTTAAAACTTAATAATTGTTATTTTGTACCTCCAATAAACAGGAATTTGATTTCTATTTCGAGTTTGACGAAAGATGGTTATGAATTTATTATTAATAAAAATATATTTACCATTCGTAAAGGTACCCTTTTCTATGGGAATCTCCGCACAGAAAATGGTCTTTATATTCTTGATCTCGAAACAGAAAGTAATGAGTTCATTTATAATATTAATACCAAAAGGTTAAAATCTAACGACTTGAATCCAACATACTTCTGGCATTGTCGCTTAGGTCACATAAATGAGAAACGTATTTCTAAACTCCATCAAGATGGACTTTTAGACTCATTCAATTTTGAATCGTTCGAGTCATCCGAATCATGTTTATTGGACAAAATGAAAGAGACACCTTTTACCAAACAAGGTGAAAGAATGAATGACTTATTAGAGCTCATACATTTAGATGTATGTGGTCCGATAAGTTAAGAAGCTAGAGGCGGTTTTCGATACTTCATTATATTTACTGATGATTTGAGTAGATATGGGTATATATACTTAATGAAGCATAAATCAAAATCTTTTGAAAAGTTCAAAATATTCAAGAATGAAGTAGAAAACCAACTTGGTAAAAAAATCAAAGCACTTCGATCAAATCTTGGTGGCGAATATTTAAGCCAAGAGTTCGTAGATCATCTTAAAGATTGTGGAATTGTTTAACAATTATCTCCGCCTGGAACACCTCAATAGAATGGTGTATCCGAGAGGAGAAATCGAACCTTGCTGGATATGGTTTGATCTATGATGTGCCGAACGGATCTTCCAACTTCCTTTTGGGGTTATGCTCTTGAAATAATTGCATTCATACTGAATTCCATCAAAATTAGTTCAAAAGACGGCAT
This sequence comes from Juncus effusus, assembly GCA_027726005.1. Lineage (NCBI taxonomy): Eukaryota > Viridiplantae > Streptophyta > Magnoliopsida > Poales > Juncaceae > Juncus > Juncus effusus. Next base: position 5,742,678 of record CM050903.1, on the reverse strand, counting down.
ATGAATTATGGACTGGGAAGAGTCCCAAATTGTCTTTTCTAAAGATTTGGGGATGTGAAGTGTATGTCAAGCATCAACTCTCTGACAAACTTGCACCCAAATCTTTAGAAATTGTCTTTTCTAAAGATTTGGGGATGTGAAGTGTTTATTTGTGGGTTATCCTAAAGAAACTAAAGGATATTACTGTTACAACCCATCCGAAAACAAAGTGTTTGTTGCTCGGAATGGAGTCTTCTTGGAGAAGGACTTCATTTCCAAAAGAGCGAGTGGGAGTGCAGTCAAGCTTGAAGAAGTTCGAGACTCACAAATTCTTGCAGAACCGATGATGGAACAAGAGTTAAATTCATCGCCAGTTAATGAATCTAAAAATGTAACACAAGTACCTCCTCGTAGATCTGTTAGGGATCGTCGAGAGCCACAGAGATATGGATATCTCGTGACTCATGATGATGACGTGATGCCCATAGATGATGAGCCCACATCCTATGAAGAGGCTATGTCGAGTCCAGATTCTCACAAATGGGAAGAAACAATGAAAGCTGAGATACAATCCATGTACGATAATCAAGTTTGGAACTTGATTGATCCACCAGAAGGCTTGAAGACCATCGGGTGCAAATGGGTTTTCAAAAACTGACATGGATGGAAATGTGCATACTTATAAAGCATGGCTCGTGGCGAAGGGTTTCAGACAAATCCATGGTATTGACTATGATGAAACTTTCTCGCCAGTCGCCATGCTTAAATCCATCAGAATTTTAATTGCGATAGCTGCATATTATGACTATGAAATATGGCAAAGAGATGTCAAAACAACGTTTCTAAATGGAAACTTAACCGAGGATGTATACATGATACAACCCGAGGTTTTTGTCAAACCAAATAATTATGAAAAAGTTTGCAAGCTTAAGAAATTTATTTCTGGATTAAAGCAAGCATCTTGTAGCTGAAATCTTTATTTTGATGAAGTCATCAGAGATTTTGGTTTCATCAAAAGTGAAGAAGAACCTTGTGTTTACAAAAATGTCAGTGGGAGCGCGGTAGTTTTTCTTATGCTTTATGTTGATGACATCCTACTCATTGGAAATGACATTCCCATGCTCTTGCGCGTCAAGACATATTTAGGGAAATTTTCTCAATGAAAGACCTAGGAGAAGCTGCCTAAATATTAGGCATCAAAATTTATAGAGATAGACCTAAAAAGCTAATAGGTCTAAGTCAAAGTACATGCATTGACAAGATACTGAAACGGTTCAATATGGAAGATTCCAAGAGAGGATTTCTTCCGATGTCACAGAACGTCTCACTTAGTAAATCTCAATGTCCAGCAACACGAAATGAATGGAAACGGATGAGTAAGATTCCATATGCTTCGGCAATTGGATCTATCATGATGCCATGGTAAGTAATCGAATGGACATGACACAAGTTTTAAGCATAACAAGCAGGTCTCAGTCAGATCCCGGTGAGAGTCACTGGATGACTGTTAAGAACATTCTCAAGTATTTGAGAAGGACAAAGGATTTATTCTTGGTTTATGGAGGATTGGACAATGAGCTGGCTGTAACAGGTTATACCGATGCGAGCTTCCAAACTAACGTAGACAATTGTAGTTCGCAAAGTGGCTATGTGTTTTCTAACATGAGTTGGAATGTGAATGATCAAGATAGAATTTGTTACTCTCGGATACGAGAGAGATATCTCTGGGCCCCCTGATAAATTAAGACTGATGGAAAACACATGGCCGGGTTTGAAAGAATTAACATATCTTGTTAATATCTTTTAATTTATTCAGTCTAATTATAAATCAAGAAAGTAAATTGATCATATTAAGAATGACATAAAATCATGCCTTATGATCAATATAAATATTGTTTAACAAATGGACTAAATATATAATTGATGTTTAGGTTATGATCACGTATCATTAATTTAATTTGGGTAATCATAACGTCATATTAGAGGCTACTTATGATTTATAAACTTGAAGTTTATTGCCAACATTAAATGAACCTATAGGTCGCACACAAACATAACTAACTTAGTTGGACACAGAAAATCAAAAGGAAGGTGAAGAGGTGTAAGTATGAGATGCTATAAATAGATGAAGAGTTCGTCTGATTAGGTTAGAAGACTCTGAATACCCTAGCTGCTTTTTGAGGAAGAGAGAAAGAGAAACCGGATCTAATAATCTCAGTTTCTCCGCCAACGAGAGCAGTTCGCGTAGGGATATGTGTAGAGGGCGGTGCCGGAGTTCACAAGAGACGTAGGGAGATCGTTTGGAGACGAATCGTGAAGCCCTACTAACCGGATTAGCCGACTTCTAGGTATAAATAAGATTTATTTTCTGATTTGATTGATAATACATGGATCTCCGGTTAGGAAACGGGTAAAATTTTATTCCGCTGTGCCTTTGATGATTGCGTTTTTTCTTTCAGGAAATACTTTCAAAACAGCTATACATATGATGTATAAATTTGTGAAAGAAATAATCAAACAATAGATGTTTGATTGTTCAAAACTAGTCTTATTCCGTTGCCAATTGAATGATTCCGCTGGGAACGGAATAATTAGTTCGTTGGCTGCCACGATTTCCTATATGGAAATAAGTCTATTCCAACGGAATAATTCTGTTGGGAGTGGAATGGCGCAGGAAATAGATTTTCAGTTTTGATAACTGAGCAATCGTTCGTCTCTCTCTCTAGTATAAATAGAGGGGCAACCCCCTCTATTGTACACAATACAGAGCATCTTGGGTGCTGTAGCACAAAGAAAAGAGAGAGAGTTTTTGAGAGCCTCCTGAGAGTATTTCCTGACTCGTCTAGCCGAGTCCGGTTATTTCGACTATTCGATGTTTGACGTGGATACGAGCAGAGGCCTCCTGCTTTGGAGATTAGCGAGCGATCTAGTTCTTCATCCCTAGGAAGAGCAAGGAGGTTCACGGAGTCGTGCTTCGGGAAGGAGAAGGTTGCAATTCAGAATCGTTCCGACCTACGTCCGTTTTCTCTCTCACGGATCAGGAAGATCCGATGTATACATTTTAATTACGTGATCTCGTATCTTTATTTCTTTTACGATGATCCTAGTGAGGGTTGAACCCATAGGTTCTGCTGCGTATGTAACATACATTGTTACGGGATAAGGAAATAATTTTCAATTATATTTAAAATTTATGGAATTCTAGTAAAATAAATTTTAGGGTTTCAAAAATATTATTTCAAAACATCACCAAAATAGTTTCTGGGAATATAATATTGGATATTATGATCTCCTAGTGTTTCGAAAAAATAGTTTTCTGAAATCTGTTTTGGAAACGGAACTAAAACAAAAGAAAAAGGATTTTCCAATGAGATTTCGTTCCGAACAGAATAGTTGAATTGAGAATGGAATAATGCTGGAATTTGTCAGTTTTTCAGCGTTGATTTCCGGGCAAGTGTTGGGGTAAAAGTGAGAAAGTTTTGAATGATATTATAGAGGGAGGATATATATAGTGTCTTGAGTAAAGAATTTCGAATAATAAGTTAATTATAGCGGTGCGTCTCTAAAATGAAGATTAAACGTATTTTGATCTTGAAATGGTGCGCTTGAGTACTAGGATTTCACATTCTGGGCTAGTGTTGATGTAAACTGAGAAATTTTTGTATGATATTACAGAGAGAGGATATATATAGTGTCTTAACTAATGAATTTCGAATAATAAGTTATTTATAGCGGTGCGTGTCTTAAATGAAGATTAAACATTTTTTTGATCATGAAACGGTGCTTGAGTACTAGGGTTTCGCATTCCGGGCAAGTGTTGATGTAAAACTGAAAAATTTGTGCATGATATTATATAGCGATGATATATATAGTGTCTTGAGTAATGAATTTCGAATAATAAGTTATTTATAGCGGTGCGTGTCTTAAATGAAGATTAAACATTTTTTGATCATGAAATGGTGCTTGAGTACTAGGGTTTTGCATTCTGGAACGGAATTGTTTCGTTCCAAACGGAATAATGCTGAATTTTTGTAGAAATCCTAATTTTTATTATACAATGAATTTGGATATGGTCTAAATAGAGAGCGGTCCAGGGCTTGGTCGTTTCGTCTATCTCCTAAGTATTTCCTTCTATTGCCTCTCCTTGTCCTTCTTATTAATGCTGATGAGGGAGATCCACCCTGGTATCGCGAAGCTGTCTCTTGTAGTGAATCACTGTGCTCGCACCCCCAGGATGCCCAACTAGAGTATGAGCCCTTTGAGATCTGAGGCATTCCTTGCTCCCCTCGGACGTCATGGCTACTCTCGTGCCTCGTCGGCCCAAGTGTTGATCGCGGGTATGGCTTTCGATTTCTCGTCTTGGTCCTTCACCTACTCACCTAAGTATCAAGTCGTGTGGCATGCTACACACTTCAAGATAAAAGTTAAACAAGTCACAAACAACGTCACGGTAAATAATAATAATGGACATGGAGAAAGACAACTTATTGAAATACTAAATCGAGAAACTACTAACACCGAGCCCTAGGGGCGGAGTTAGTTATAATACATGATACAATAACTAAAACCAAGATACATGAGGATCAGAAATGAACTCTCTCTCTCTAAAGCTAAGTCCATAGTCGCGGACTGTCACCAAGGGCTACTAACGAGACCATTCTCTCTTTCTCTCTCTCTCTAAATTGATTTCTCAATTGGTCCACTCTTTTGCCATATCGTCTAAGAGCCTTTTATAAGGGAGAGACCTCTAGGGGTTCCAGCGTCTCCAAATGGCAGGTAGCATCTCTCGAATATCCTCGCAGATCTTTTCACCATTAATGTTGATTGATCCTTGATTGCTCCTTTCTCGATCTGCTCCTTCTTGCACGTGTCTGCCTGACATTGCCTGATCTCCTCTTAACTTGCCAATCAATCAGTCCGTGATTCCAGTGATTGCATTTCTTTCCCAGTTTGGATGCCTTCAAGCCGCTCCTCTTAAGTAGCGATTGCTCGTGATCTGTACTGACGGGTGCAGTCATACCGCACCTACGGATGGGACCATGGTGCGATGACTGCTCCAATCGCTCGCTCCCTAGGCTCCTTGCGCCTCTTTTGCGTCCATTTTGGCCTTTTTGCTATAATTCCTGCAATCACATATGATTCTGGCAATAACATGCATCTTGGGTTAAAACATAAATAAACTACTAGAAGTACTAACTAAAGTACAGAAAATAAGATACAAGATAACGGGTAAATATCTATATAAATTACCCCTAACATAATTCCCCAAGCTTACTCTTCGTCGTCCCGAGCAAGTCACAACTCCGGACCACACGTCCGTCTTATCTTACTCGTGCGGTTCCCATGCCTCGCATGAACTCTTGCTCGTGCACCCGCGTCCTTCTCGTCCTTCAGTCCCCGCATAAAACACCCGTTCGTCCATCGGAGTAAAATGACCCGCTCCTTCTATGGAACCGTCCTTGGGACCTCGTTGCGTGCCTTAGAAGAATGACCAATTGCTCAGTCTGGGTTAACCCGCGCCATATCTTACCGGATCACTCCCTCCATCTCTATTGAACGCCCTCTTTAAGACTTGTATTTTGGAAGGATTTACCTCCAACTATTCGGTCTCCAAAAGGGTTTCTCTAAATCGCGAGTGACTGGGTTTTTCTTTTTCTTCCTTTCTCCTTAGCCTATTTGGTCACTCGTACTTTTAGTCCTCCTTGGACTTGGCGACTTGCTAGCCATTTTAATTCTTCTCTTTCTCCTTGGCTCTTCTTTCTAGACTCTCGCCCTCTGGGTTGGTCGTGCGTAAGTTGAGGCCTATGTTTTTCTCTTCTTCCTTGGCCTTTATTTGTGACTTGTATTGTGTCTCCTTTAGGTGATACCAACTCTGACTTTCCGTTTTTCAATCATTTTTTTTTCAATCACAGATTCTTCTTCATTTCATTGAGTCTTCGTGTTGTTCGCGCCCCCTATCGTGAGTTGGCCTGCTAGCCTGATATAATCTTTTCTCCCTGGCTAAATCGAGTGGCCCAAACTTCTCTCCGCATTCCTCCTTCACGGGGCAAGTCACTAGCCTGATTTTCTTCTTTCTCCTTGGCTGAATTGAGTGACTTGCCTTAGTCCCTTCGTGTCTCTCGTGCCTTGTTTGTTGCCTCCTAAGACTCGTGGCTTAGTGCTAGTGATAATTGTAACCGACTTCGGGACTCGTTCTATTCTGATTTCGGGCATTGTATTTCGTAACTGCGTGGATCTCCCCACTTTTGGAGGTTTGAAGAGGTAGCGGATGAATGATGGAGTGGAGTGGAGTGGAGTGGTTATCACATATAGGTAGATATAAGGGGTGATGAGGGTCGGTTCTCGAATAGGGGACTGAGGGTCGCACGCAAGGTAGCCTAGGGTTCTTTGAAGCTTAGACCTTTAAAATATCTCTAAGGTCACACTAGAAACCTTCTAAAATGGCCCATCGCTCTCACAGGCATACTAACCCTCCTCATCTGAAGTCCCGATAGGTGGTTTATATGTGGGACCTCGGTGCTTACGGTTGCAAGTGTTGTTTGATTGAGGCCTAAAAGGGGGTTTTAAAAGGCCTAATGTGCGGAAACGTGAATATTTGTATTTTTAGGGTTTTATATATTTTATTATTTTTAGATTTTTTTTGATGGTTGTTTGAATACTAATTAAAAAGGAAAAATAAATAAATAGGAAATTAAAGTAAATAGAAAAAGTAAAGAGATACCGAACACAAGAACTTGTTGACGATGTTCGGCGAGGTGGTTGCGTTAGCCTTAACCACCCGTTTACTCGCTAGCGGCCCTTACCGCGTTCACGAGTTGCCTACTCTCCGGGACTTGCCTTGTGGCTCCGATTTCACTAACAAACAAGATCGTTTACAGGACCTCGAACTACCGTCGCCTTACAATGACTTCTTGACGGCCGGTGGAACAATCAACTTACAATCCAATCTCAATTTAACTCAACAAACAAACATGAGCAACACGCTCAAAACTCCGCCAACGGACTGCCAAAAACAGAAGGCAATCAAAGAAGATTTCAAACCAAACGGCTATATTCCTACAGTTCCGTTGCCAACGGACTGTATACAATTTCAGCCAAAAAGAAGTCAAGACGAAAATCTCATCAACGGAGAGTTCCGTTGTCAACACAGTGGTCCGTTGCCAACGGACCACTTTCATTGTCAACGGAACTAACCAAAAATCACTATTTTTCAGATTCTACTCTCTTTTTAATAACAATTAAATTTCTCACCAAACTACACACACACGAAGAACTAAGAGGCTTGCTCCTACGCCTTGAAATACTCTTTTGAAATCTTTTGCAAGCGCGATGACTTCTTATTCTTCTGAGATAGGCAGGATGCGTCCGAGACATTTCCGAGAACTTGATCGTGCGACTATCTAGCTCAAGACATTCTCACACAAATATATTAGTAGCGGGGAATAGTTTTAAATATTATCAAACTGAGGACAACAGCGAGTGCGTCCGTTTCTGTCCATGTGAGTATATAGTCTACATGAAGTAAAAGGCCTTGGTTTGGTCTACCACCTAAGTTTTTGATATTTTTCTTTTCATGAAGACTAAATTTTTAAACTAAACTAAAATGTAATGAAAATTAAAAAGAAATAAATAAAAATAACTAAAAAGATGCAGAATGCATGCAGGATTACTCTCCCTCCCAAACTTAAATTGGGCACCATCCCGGTGCACTTAATTAGCTAAAGATAAAACTTAAAAAGGAGTCCGACGTATAGATGGCTCCCGCCAGTTAGCAGGTTTCGGTGGATCTGATATTTCCATAATGTGTCCACCTTGCTTCCGTAATGCTCGACTCGCTCCGTCAGGTGCTCCACTTGTTTCTCGATCTTGTCCACTGACGATTTCATTATTTCCACTTAAGCCCTTACTGCGAGGATTGAATCTCATTCTATTTCTGTGCTGCGTCGGATCCGCTCCATCTGTTGGCGTAAATCTTCCAACTGTTGGGTTAACTCGTCATGCGGTGAGTGCACTTGGCAGTCCGTTCTCCTAGACTGATTGTCTGCCCCCACATTTTCCTCGTCACACTCTTCCTTGGGTAGCCAATTTGCTTTGTTTGCTATTGTGGTTCGTGAGCGGTCCGGTAGGTAGAAGTCGAGTGGATTCTCATTCGTCTTCAATCTACGTTCCATTTTCTTTAAAAAACTGGTATTTCACCATTTGCTTAACGTCCATCAGTGTCGGATCCGTCGTTTCGTACATGCTCAAGTCAATTCCAAGGTATTCGTCTATTGCTATCACGAATCCACCACACCCTATCGATCCTCGTGATTCGCTCTTTGAAATTTTCAGTAAGTGATCAATGATTTCTTCTCCCTAGTTCATTCTTAATGGATTCAGCATAGCTCTCCATAGGGCTCTCAGCTCAGTTGATGAGGGGTAGTTCTCGTCATTGCCTCTTGGGAACAGGTTGAACGCGATTGTTCTCGAGACCACCTTGAAGACTAGGTTATGCACCTTGTTGACTGTTTGGTGCACATTTTTCTGGTGACAAGGCAAGATTTCCTTCCAGAAATCCCTCGCGACGTAGTCGTCGTGGTCTGGCCCCTCGCATCTGTTCTCTCCTATTCCTAGTGCGTTATTGAAGGCCGCCATCATTAATCTCCACTGCCTTCCCCTAAGCTGAAATCAGATTGATGCCTTTCTCCCGTCTTCTACTTCTTTTTCGAGGTTCGCGAGGAACACTATCGTCTCATCTGCGTAAGACTGCTTTTTCCAGAAAACCATGATCTCCAGCCCCATTCTCCTCAAAAGGTTAGTCACATCAAGCTCGATTTGCAGATCCTTTATTGCCTTACAATATAGGTATCAGTGTCCATAGTATGAATTGCAGGATAGCCGGCAGTATTTTCCGATCTCTCTGTCCTCCTTCGAGCAGTCCGGAAGTGAGAAACGTTTCCTCCTTGCTCTGGTTTTGTCACAGATTTCTTCCTCTTCTTCTTCGTTCAGTACCCCCATCGGATTAACGGTCGCTTTCAGACTCGAGTCGACGTTCCATTGCTTCTGTCAATTCGTCTCTCGCTTCATGAGTCTGGATCGCGTCTTTTTTCTTCTCACTCCCTGTCTCGAGCTTTCTCCTCGCGCCCTCTTCTTGGTTTGCCCATCGCCTTTTGAATATGCGTTGACTTCTTGGACAAGATAGGGTGGCGGAATCATCCGGACTGGAATTTGGGCTTCCTCTTCTCCTAAGGTCAGCAATCCTGCAGGAAATCGTCTTCGATCCGGTCGCTCATTGTTGTAGTTTGTAGTAAGCTTTCTATAAGAAATGTAAATCCTGTCATTTTTCAATTCACAATCTTAGCAAAAATATTTTTTTAGTCCTCTAAGTAATTTTACATGTGTATATGTCGAAATGATTAATTTTTTAATCTCACTTTTCATTTAGTATTGTTGTTTAAGAAGTTGTTGTTGATGTTTTAATAACCAAAGATTCAAGAGAAAATAAAAGAAATAAAGTTTTGTTTTTAAAAGTTCAAAAAGAGAGAGTAGGAAAATGATGACGATATGTGAATCATTAATCACAATAAGTAGCACTTTATGAAAAAGGTTTAAAAAGCAAGGCTCGACTAGATATTTTTTCCAAAAAATAATCAACAAATAAATCAAATATTAGATCTACTCGAAAACTTCCACTTTCAAATTTTTCATATACTTAATTTAAAACCTTATTTCAATATAACAAAAACTCTTCCAAGTTTTTAATACTCAAACAAATCTCAACACATCACACGAAAATTTCAAACTAAGTTATCCTTCCAAATAACTCAGCTCAAATCTAATTCCAAAGTGCTAAAATTTAATTTTAAAATACCATAATAAAATGCAAAGTTCAACTCAAGATTTCATCAACCAATGTCATACAAAAAGTCTTTCTCTATTATAAAGACTACTCACTCATGTCCACAAAAACCATATTTACAAATTCTTGAGTTATTTTATTCATCCAACAAAAAGAGAAAGAAATAAAGAAAATAAACTGAAAATAAATCAAACCCTAAAGATGAGAATCGTTCTCGATCCCTCCCATTTCTTGGTTGATCTAGCACTTGCTCCTTCTAGATTAAGCACTTCTCTTCTTCTAAAAATCATACTCTCCTTTTACTCCGATGAAATTAGGGTTTGAAGCTTTGCAGACATTAAAGGTGGAAAAGAAAAAGAAGACGAAGAAGAATAGTGAAAATGAAGGTGTAATAATGGATGGATGTGGATGTGAGAATGGATGAGAAAATGATTTTTTTAGAGAGAGAAATGAGGGTTATTTTATAGAGAAATTTACCCTTAAAATATTGAAGAAATGAGGTTGTGGGACTAAAGAATTAAGCTTGTTCCGTGTTTGCCTTGGGTAGTAATTTGGGGGATGTTTAGCACTCATTTTTCCTTCTTTTCTATTCAAATTATGCTTGGGTGCACTTTTAGGAGTTTCCCAGCATTTTCTCCTTCAAGCAACAAAATGCACATTTGGCACCCCCTGATTGGCTCACACTAAATCCTCAAATCTAATCCAACGAACCAGAACTTGCCACGTGTCCTGGTCAAACAAAACTATGAAAATGCGTTGACACGTGGCGCGCAGCGATTGGTGGAGAAAGGAATCCTCGTACTGATCTATGCAGGTTCTGCAGAATGCGTGCCACGTGGAGAAAGGCGATTGGGCGGTTCGTTTCCTCGGATTGATCGTACAGAAAACGTGTGAACGAAGACCACCATTCCATTTTACTGGACGGTCCAGTAACCGCCGGAACGTATGTTATAGAAGCAACGGAGGCATGTGGTCGTAGATAAACTGGAGGCGTGAGCTTCACCGTACTGATTCGTTCATAATTGCAGAAAATGCATCGATACTTCTCTCCATTAATCTTCAATGGATGGTCCATTTCTCTGCAAAACACTTGTTATGAGTTAAACGGAGGCGTCCAGTCACAGAATAAACAGAGAGAAGTTCTCTAGATTCTAGAAAAAACGCGAAATCCTTAACGCGTGGCACGATCTGATTGGGGGAATAGGAATCTCGTACTGATCATAGTACGTTCCTCTTTAGGCGCGTCAGAATGTTCCCCAATCAAAGGCCGCCACGTGTCCTCTCCTAGTCAGAATCGAACTGCTCACGCCACATATTGCTTTCTAGTTCGCTGAATTCTAATTCTTCCATACACACGTCGCCTTCTGATTGGCCAAGTTAAAATCTCATTTTCCTTGGTTTCTGTGTAAATTGAATTCTATAGTGAATTAAGGGACACGTGTCTCATTTTTATTGGTCCAGAGAAGGATGGACCAAGTCATAGGTTGACTTTGACCATGTTTGACTAGATCTTCTTTCGCGATTTCTTGGAGTTCTATAAGGTCTTTTTTCGCGAGGTTTGTACCGTTGGATTCGCCTCGTCGAGCTCTTCGATTTGGTACCCAGTTTGACCCATTTTGGAATAGTTGACCTTTTGATTAACTAGGCGATTTTTCGGTTTTGACTTTCGCCTTTTTGTGGATTTTTTTTTGTTTTGGATTGGATGGTTGGTAGGTAACGGTTGTAAGAGAATTGGGGAGGAATGTGTAAGGTTTTTGCGAAGATTTATCGAGAATTCGGCCATGATTTGTAGATCAGTCCTTCATTTGGAGTTGACTTTTTGTCAAATCCTCCAAATGTCATTTTCTTGGTCTTTTTACCTGAAAAATCATACGAAAGTGTATTAAGAGTTTTAAAAATAATTTTTATTAATTTTAAACATTTTTCCAACATTTTATCTGATTTAAGGGTGAATTTTATATGATAAAAACCCTAATAATGTGTATAAAAATACACATTACAAATCTCACCACATTTAAACCAAGCTTGCCCTCAATCGTAAAAAAAATCAATTTTTTTGGTTTTTAGAATCAGTGTAAATCCATTTGAAAAGAGATGAAATTATTGTCATACTATTAGTCCATTATTATAATAATACACAAAGGTCGGTGAATGTCCATTAATAATTTTAAAATTCAAGGTTGTTTCAACTCGCCAATCTTTTATCCCAATTATCCATTTTCCAAAAACTAGTACCCTAAGAAAAGTTTTCTATTTTAGTCCCATTAGTTTCGCACAAAAGCTTCAGTTAAATTTCATTTCGCCCTTTGAAATAGATTGAAAGTTCACAACACAATTTCAAGCACAAAATTTGTATTTAATGACACTAAAAATCATTTATTTCTTTTAAAAAGTATATATATATATATATATATATATATATATATATATATATATATATATATATTATTTTTAAAATTTTTTAATATTATTATTTTTCTTTTATTACTGTACTAACCTGCTAGCCCGGTCTTTGCCTCTCCGCGGCGGATCATCTCCCTCTGGTCACTTCTAGTATACTCAGATTCGCGGCCATCCGCGTGAATACCAATGATTTATCATCACCGATACCTAGCTACTTGATACCATACAAGTGTTACCAAGCGTTAAGAACTATCTCTCGTGCCGTACACCCCTGAGGGTCACCATAAAACTAGTTGTAGCAGATTATTTAAAAATCATAAAAATAAAATAATACATTTTTGCACTAGAAAATGAGTGGTACGTCTTCAACGAGTTTCAAAGGGCTGATAAAACCAGACGTTTCATTAATACAGCACTAGAGAATAGAAACATTATATTTTGTCGTAAAATATTGAGGAGATGAAGATATTATGAAATTTTCAAACCATTAATGGACTTTACATGGATAGTATAGATGGAATCAGGTGGAATAGGAGATATTATGGCAAGTAACTTAATATCATTTAAAAAAATTCAAAATTTTGTCATCATTTTTCGAAACCCTCGACTTTTCAAAAACACTTCCTTTTCAATAACCCTTTTCTTTTTTTTTGAAAACCTTTTTATTTATTTATAAATCCAAGCAAGATAAAATAAAACAATTTTATTTACACAAATAAGAAAAATGAAATAAAAACAAAAATTTTAATTTTTATGGGTTTTATGAGTTTTTCATTGTTTTTGTATTTTTAAAATTTTCATTTTTTTTAAAATGTTTGACACAAAAAGGTTACAAAACTCGGTTTTGCACAAAATAACTCCCACTACATATAAACTTTTGTATATACAAGAGAAGAATTTAAGAATTTATGAAAATTGGAAGTAGTAAGATTTTGTGCAAACCACCCTCACCACACTTAAACTTGTAAGTTTAAGTGTAGATGAATAAGTTTTGTGAAAAGAAAAATTAAAAATAAAGGAAAAATATGACCTCACATCGAGTTGCCTCTCGCTAGCGCTCTCGTTTAACGTCTCGAGCCTGACGCATTTTCTCTCGTCATTCCTTCTCTTTTGCGCCATTTGGCGCTTCCTCCAAATCTTGCTCATCAAACCACCGTGCGTCGTGATTCTCGGAAAATGACTTCAAGCAGTGACCGTTGACTTTGAGCGTGATCCCATTTTCCCTAGAAATCTCAAAGACTCGAAAAGGCAAGGCATTGGTTATTATAAAAAGGCCTGTCCACCTGCTCTTCAACTTCCCGGGATGCAATCTCAATCGGGGGTTGAATAACAAGATCTTATCATCTACATCAAATGATTTCTTGGTGATTAGCTTGTCATGAGAGGTGGTTAAGTTTTTCTTGTAAATTCAGGAGTTGTTATGGGCGTCAAGCCGAAGTTCTTCTAACTTCTGAATTTGCAATTTTCTCATTTCCGCATCGTTTGGGTAATCGAGATTTACCTTTTTAATGGTCCAAAAGGCTTTGTGTTCGATTTCTACCGGCAGGTGATAACTCTTTCCGTACACAAGTTTGAAAGGAGTCATCCCTATCGGTGTTTTGTATGCGGTCAGATAGGCCCACAACACATCCCCAAGCCTTTGACTCCAATCCTTGCGAGAAGGATTAACCACTTTCTCAAGGATTGACTTAATCTCTTTATTAGTTATTTTGGCTTGACCATTGGTTTGAGGGTAGTATGCGGTTGACATTCTGTGTTGCACATGATAATTTTTCAATAGATTGGCTAAGAATTTGTTGTTAAAATGGGAGCCCCTATCACTAACAATAGCTTTAGGTACTCCAAAATTCTGAAAGATGCTATTTTTAAGAAACTCTGTCACCATTTTGGAGTTGGCATTCCTTGCTGGTATGGCCTCCAAACGTCAAAAAGCTCAGAAAACAATAAAGTTCTAAGAGGCATTTAATTTTTGCAAGTTAGATTCCCTACCCTTTGGTAATTCTCACAACTCTTTACAAAGGAATGAGCATCTTTGTAAAGAGTCGGCCAATATAGACCACTTTGGAGCACTTTGTGTCTTGTGTGTTGGGCTCCATAATGACCCCCACATTCTAAAGTGTGGCAAAAAGACAATACCGAGTTTATATCGCAGTCAGGAACACACTTGCGTACCATCTGATCGGAGTAGATCTTATAGAGAAGCGGGTCTTCCCAAAAGTAGTAACATGAGTAGTTCTTGAGTTTGTCCTTCTTGGCGCGAGAGAGTGTATTCGGCATTTGTCCCATCTCCAAGAAGTTGACGAGGCCTGCGTACCAAGACTTCACGTCATGAATTGCATGCAAGTGCTCGTCAGGAAACAACTCATTAATCAGAAGGATATCGCCTTCTTTCGTCGGGAGTCGACGATGGTCGGCGACGAGATTCTCCGCGCCCTTCTTGTCTCGAATTTCCACATTGAATTCTTAGAGGAGGAGAGGCCATCGCAAGAGGCCTGGTTTGCACTCCTTGTTCTTCATCAAGTACTTTAGCGCTGCATGATCTGAAAACACAACCACTTTTGTCCCGAACAAATATGATCGGAACTTTTCCAATGCATATACAATAGATACTAATTCTTTTTCCGTGATTGTGTAATTATATTGTGCATCATCAAGTGTCCTAGAAGCATAATAAATAACGTGAGGATCCTTACCGACCCGTTGGCCCAAGACGGCACCAACACTCAATCCACTTGCATCGCACATGATCTCGAATGGGAGGTTCTAGACGGGTGGTTTGATTATCGGGGTGGAGCACAACTTCTCCTTGAGGACGTCGAAAGCCTCCTTACATGCATCGTCAAAGTCAAATTTGGCATCTTTTTGGAGAAGGTGAAACATCATTTGCGCAATCTTTGAGAAGCCGCATATAAAACGCCTGTAAAAGCCCGCCTGGCCCAAGAATGAGCTCACGTCCTTCACATTACGAGGATAAGATAACGTCTTGATTATGTCGACCTTCGCCTTGTGAACCTCCAAACCCTTCTTTGAAACAAGATGACCTAATACAATTTCTTGGCTCACCATGAAGTGACACTTTTCAAAATTCAAGACAAGGTTAGATTCAACACATTTCTCCATTATCAAGCCAAAATTGGTTAAACACTCATCAAATGAGTTGCCATAAATGGAGAAATCGTCCATAAATACTACTATGAATTTTGTAATATATTCAGAAAAAATAGAAATCATGCACCTTTAGAATGTACCTGGAGCGTTACACAAACCGAATGACATCCTCCGATATGCGAAAGTACCGAAGGCACAAGTAAAAGTCATCTTTTGCTGGTCGGCGGGATCAATCACGATCTAAAAGTGGCCTGAGTACCCGTCGAGAAAATAATAGTAGGATCGGCCTGCAAACCGTTCAAGCATTTGGTCGATAAAAGGGAGAGGGAAGTAATCCTTCTTTGTTGCCGCGTTGAGTTTGCCATAGTCAATGCAAACTTGCCACCCATTTTGTACTCGTGTAGGCACCTTTTAACCTTCCGAGTTTTCCACAATCGTAATACCCGTCTTTTTGGGGACCCATTCGGCCACGGCATATATTATGCCTGCATCAAGGAGCTTAAGAAGCTCCTTCTTAACCACCTCCATCATCACAGAGTTCAATGGCCTTTGAGCTTTTCTCGAGGGCTTGGCTCCTTCCTCGAGGGCAATCCTGTGCATATAGGTCACAAGACTGATTCCTGGCATGTCGGCCAATGTCCATCCTATTGCCTTCTTGTGTTTTACCAAAGTGTCCACCAGGCGCCATTTCTGATCGGATGTAAAGTTTCGTCTGGCCCGAGATAGGTGTATTTGAGATGGTTTGGAAGAGGTTTGAGCTCGAGTTTTGGAGGTTTCTCCATGGACAGCGACGTTCGCTTTCCTGAGATTTTAAGCTCCATCATCATCGGTCCTGAAAAAGAAAGAACTTCCCCTATCCTACATTTTTCAGGGTTGCGCAAGTTTATATTTTTAATTACTTGTATTATTGTATCATTTTCATTGCCTAACAAGTTATCATTCTTTTGGTTTTCTAATGTGTTCACATTTTCTAATTCATCCCAAAATTCATCAAAAGAATCATTAAAAGAATTTAAAGAATGAGAAGACTCTCCTATAAGATGTTCGTCGACGAGCTCGTCAATTGCGTCGATGATAGAAATGCTCGACACATTTTGGTCGTCTAGGAATTTGATTGCGTCGAAGATGTTGAATGAGATCTTCTCGTTGTCGAACTTCATCGACAAGGTACCTGAATGGTAGTCGATTTTAATTGTTGTTCTGAGAAATGGTCTCCCCAAGAGAATAGCGGAGGAATCTACTGTGCTCTCCATTTTGATGATGTAAAAGTCGGCTGGGAAAACTAGACTGTTCACCCTCACTAACACATCTTCCATAACTCCTAGAGGTCGGATTGCAGAGCGGTCTGCAAGTGTCACCACGACTCGAGTATTCTTCATACTACCCAGGTCAAGGTTCTCGTAAATGGACCTGGGCATTACATTTATCGCGACCCCAAAATCAAGCATGCACCTTGTGAATTGGTGGTGCCCAATGGTGCAGGGAATGACGAAGATTCCCGGATCTTTTTCCTTTGCGGGAGTTCTTGCATCTAGGCTCAATACGGAAGAGAGATTCACTTTTTCATCCCCTTTTTATCTTTCCTTATTTGTGCACAAGTCTTTTAAAAACTTGGCAATGTTAGGGAATTTTTCGATGGCGTCCACGATGGGAATGTTTACGTCCACCTTTTTGAAAATCGCAAGAATGTCATTTTCGGCTTCTGCCTTTTTGTTCACCGCCAAATGGGACGGAATCGATGCCTTTGGCACGTAAGCTCTCTCTTTTTTTCTTTTTCCTCTTTTTACATTTACATTTGCATTCTCATTCTCATTCTCATTCTCATTCTCATTCACAATTACATTTTCATCATCTAACCCTAATTGCTCATCTTCATCCCTTTGTTCTTCGCTCCGCTTCACAACAATCTCTTTCTCCTCTCTAGGAAACTCGATTTCTTTCCCGCTTCTAAAATGAATTGCAAGAATATGTTTGGTGTCTGGTCCCCTCCCTAGAGATGGGAGTTTGTTATCAACCTGTCCCTTTAGAATGTTAACTTCATCCGCCATTTGCCTCATTTGTGTTTCCATATTTTGAACTTGTCGACTCATTGTCGCTTGACCTTGGCTAAGGGAGCTCATCTCATTCTCCATCGACCCCAATTTTGTTGTAAAGGTTGAGAAACCGTTCGCCATGAAAACCATCATTTTGTCGAACTTCTCGTCGAGAGAGAGAGGTTGAGTGGTTGATGAAGAAGGTTGAAGAGGTTGTTGAGGTTGCGTGTTAGGGTAAGTGTAAAGTCCTTGTCTTTGGGGTGGTTGTTGTTGAGGGAATTGTTGTTGAGTCTCCTCCGTTCTCCAATGAAGGTTAGGGTGTTTTCTTCCAGGCTCGTAACCATAACCCCCTTCGTTTCCCCCAAAACTCCTGATCGCATTCACATCCTATTGAAGAGTTTCTCATTCATCGGTTAAATGCGATGTACTCGCACAAAACCCAAATTTCTTAGGTTCAATTTTTCCCCAACCGCGTTGAGCATTTGGCTAAACCTTGTCTCAAAATTTGCAGTGATTCGGGACTCCATTGCCTTGAGATCTACCGCGTTGGTTGCATTCTCTTGTCTGCCTTTTAGACTACGTCCTCTCACCCCTTCCGCATTCGTCACAATGATTTCTCGAACCTGGGAGGGTTTCGCATGGTTGAGGCTTCCTCCTGCTGAGCATTGGAGAAGACGAGCGTCGAGATCGTTCATGCCTTCAAGGAATTGGGCGATGAGAGAGGTCTCCCCCAGGTTGTGATTAGGGCACGATGCACATAAACAGATGAAACATTCATAGTATTGTAGGTTTTCTTCACCCTTTTGCTTGATCCCTATGATTTTCAACCACAACTTGGCGGTAAGCGATTCGGGGTAGTAACAATTGAGGAAGCAATGGGCCACCTCCTCGACAGTTTTGAACGGCCCGCCTTGTAGGTGGTTGAGCCAGTCCCTTGGAGCATCGCCTAAAGTATGAGGAAAAAGATACTTAACTTAGCCAAAAAGAGTCGTTCATTTACGGTCTAATTCACCCAAATGTGTATAAGGATTGTCATTTCTATGTCCCTCAAAGACAGGTAAAACATTTAATATTGATGGGTTTAATTTTAAGTTTGGCACAGTTGGTATCACAATATTTTCTGGATTCTTTTGAAGATTATGTGTTAAAAGTTCCCCTAATATTTTTTTCAGCCATGTTCACTTTATTTTGATATTCTAAAAATTCTTTTTCCACTTTTATAACTTGAGATGATGATGATGATGAATCTAAGGAGAGAAAAGTCCTGATGAAGATGGATGGATGTAGAGGATGTTTGTTGAGTTTTGCGCTTTTTCTTGTGGCTCTTCCATGAGTGGTAGATCTGTTTTTTGGATCTTGAGGCCCTAAGGAAAGAGAAGGCGTTGCCAGAGCCCCTCTTAACTTGCCAATCAATCAGTCTGTGATTCCAGCGATAGCGTTTCTTTCCCAGTTTGGACGTCTTCAAGCCTCTCCTCTTAAGTAGTGATTGCTCGTGATCCGTGCTGACGGGTCGAGTGATACGTGCCTGTGGGTGGGATCATGGTGCGATGAGGATACCCTAGGCTCCTTGCGCCTCTCTTGCGTCTTTTTTGGCCCTTTTTCTATAATTCCTGCAATCACATATGATTCTAGCAATAACTTGGATCTTGGGCTAAAACATAAATAAACTACTAGAAATACTAAATAAAGTGTAGAAAATAAGATACAAGATATCGGGTAAATATCTATATAAATTACCCCTATCAGAACCTCATGATCGCTCATGAGGAATACGCTCATAATATATTTAACTTATTTATGTGATGTTTATATTTATAAATCTAAACAAAATCCTTCAAAATATTAAGTAAGGAAGTGTCTTCCATGTCACTGTAACTCTTGGTACTCAGACAATCTTCAACATGGGTCATGTCGGAGCTGGACGTGTAGGGGATTGTCTTTGGAAAGGGTCACACAGGTAGTAGTATCCACCAAGGGTTATTCCCAACCTGAGTGTGCTAGGGATTGCTTTGCTGATACTCAAACATGGCTAAACATAACTGAGCAAACAAGTCGGATTTGGGCACAAGACATAAGATGGGATAATACACCAGGCATATGATGCTCATTCCATAAAAGACAAGAGTTGCATATGATGCAATTGGAGAGTGTTCCTATCTAAATAGTTGAGCATTAAGGGTTGTGTTGGAACACACTTAGTGCTTAATGAAATACAGATCTTGACTCACTATGAAACTCACTCAGTTGAAAGTTTCTGAATCAATACTACTGAAGATGATTGATTTAAAGAAAAAAGTGTGAGTATAATATATGAACCAAAATTAGGATAATTCTAATTTTAAATTAAATAAACTTTACATTGCAAGTTAAACTTGTTGAATGAGTTCGAGATTTTCGAATTTGCGATCTATCCTTGAAAAGGATAAGCTCGATGGCACAAACTTCCCTGAATGGTTCAGGACTATGAGAATTATTCTCAAGAGTGAAGGAAAGTTGTATGTCCTTGAAATACCCATCCCAAATCTACCGCCTTCGACCGCTTCTAGAGTCATTCGAGACACTTATCAGAAGTGTATTGATGACTCTGATGAAATAGCCTGGATGATGTTTGCAGTAATGAAACCTAAGCTTCATAATCAAATATGTTTTATGGATACCTATGATATGATCAAGGTGCTTAAGGAAATGTTCCGAAAGCAGGCTAGAATTTAGTGCCACGAGGTCACCAAGTTATTAATCAAGAGCAAGATGGCTCGGGGCACCTCTGTGGATACTCATGTATTCAAGATGAGAATGCGCATTGATTACTTAGAGAGACTTGGTTCGCATATTCCAGGGGAATTTGCAGTTGACTTAATTCTTGGATCACTTTCTTCGAGCTTTAACTGATTCATCAATGAATATCATAAGCGTCAGATGGATAAGATGATCACAGAATTGCATAAGATGCTTAAAAGGGTGGAGAGGGATATAGAGGTAAAAGTTATCATTGAAGCCCTAAGGATTGAAAGGGAAAGGGAGTTTAAAAGACAAGCCGCATGGGAGAGCAGGATCAAGAGTGTAGACAAAGTGTTACCTGAACCTGTGGAATCCGAGGAAGTGATAGCATGCTCTATGCATGATCACTGGAGAGGAGGATGTAAGATATGTGAAGAAGAAGAATCAATGGCTGTCATTTCACGTATTCCTCTTCCTAATTCTCTAGTTGTATACTGGATATCCACTGTAGTTCTCACATTTTGAATGTGCAGGATATTACTCAAAAGATTAGCTAGAGGAGAAGTTAACCTACGAGTGGGGAATGAAGCTAGCTCTAGGATGTTATGACTTTTCCATTATGGACTTGTAATGAAATAAGTGTTATTTCTATATTAGCGTAAAAATGGTTGTAAAATTTAATGTTTGAAATAATGAAATTTTCTATTTGAAATGTTCACTTAGAAAATAACCATTATATGCTAAAGACTAAGTCCATTGACTCCTATGACATATATTTCTAGTGGTATGATCTAAATTACAAATTAAAAATCACATTTCTAAACTCCACCCTATGTGGAACAGTACAATAATTGAATCTATGATCAATTGAGATGTGCGAATCTTATTTGTCGGACAAGATGACAAGAATGGGCAATCATCACAATGTTGATGGACTGGTTTATGACTTGCTGAGACTCGTGCATATAGATACACGAGAGACAACAAGCATGCTCGCCAGAAATAGGGATATCAGTTTTTTGCCTTAAAGTGTTTTGAATAAAAGGTTTACTTAATGAAACATAAGATCTTTGAAATGTTCAAAGTGTTTAAGAATGAAATTCGATATCACCTTGACACAAGATAATAAGAGAACTTCGATCGGATCGAGGTGGCAAGTATTTGATCAATAGTTTGACGATCATTATGAAAAAGGGTTTCACAACTAACTCCGCATGGAACATCTCACGATGTATTCATAAAGTATATGATGAAGCTAATTGGATAAGATTCATTCTATGTTAAGTCAAACATATCCTCCGAGTATCCTATAGGTTTATACTCTCGTATATACTAAATACTAAATATTGTAATGGTTCAAAAGGACACCATATGTGATATGGGTTGGGATAGTCCCAAGTTGTCTTTAAAGATTGAAGTACGACTCGTGACAAAAGGATTCACGGTGTCAACATAACAATCTTATAAATGGTTGTGGAATATCAATTTGTTATTATTTTACATCCATTACGAGTTCAAATTGTTTGCTACTCATAATTCAGACTTCCTTAAAAGAGATTTCATCTCCTAAAGAAGCAATGGGAGTGTAATACATCTCGAAAGGTTCGACATCCACATACTCGTGATGAACTTTTCATAACGGAATCAAGTAGTTAATAAGGCTATACTTGAAACATAAGATCCTCCTCACAGATCTGGTAGACATTAGACCGAGAGATATCATCTCTCATATCTAATAATATGTGCTCATAGAGGATGAGATGATACTCTATCCAAAAGACTGTGAAGAGTCAATATTCTCAAAATATTTGGACTATGAGAACTGAGATGTAACACATGTACAAGCACTCAAGTTGGGAACTTGATTGAAGTATCCAATGGCTTAATGACCACTGCATAAAGTATATGGATAACCTACCAATAGCAAAGAAAGTTCGTATAGTATGGGCTATAGTAAAAGACTTTCTCACTTGTTGCTATTATGAATTCTAACTTCCTTAGCACAATATGATTGTGAATGATAGAACAAGGATATAAAACTCACATTCCTTTACAGGAATATTACTGAGGATGTATCTTCGATACATGGTAAGAGTTTTATGATCCTGAGAATTCTGAAAAGATTACATGCTTAAAAATCTATTTATGGGTAAAAGCAAGCATCTAAAGATGAATCTATTTGGCAAAGTAAATTTTAGAATTTGGCTTTATCGAAATAGATATGATGACCTTGATTTCACGAAATTCAGTGGGAGTATAGTAATCTTCCTGTATTACAATAACTTACACGTCCTAATAGTTAGGAGTTGAAGTCTATATAGATATATAGTTGTAAGATAAAGAGCATTGGTAAAATATTGATTGTTCAAAACTAGTCCTATTCCGTTGCCAATGGAATGATTCCGTTGGGAATGGAATAAGAAGTTCCTTGGCTACCATGGTTTCATATATGAAAATTAGTCGATTCCGTTGGGAATGGAATAATTCCGTTAGGAATGGAATGGCGTAGGAATTAGGTTTTCAGTTATGGTAACTGAGCAATCGTTCGCCTCCCTCTCTGGTGTAAATAGAGGGGCGGCCCCACTCTATTATACACACAATACAAAGCCCCTTGGTTGCCGTAACACAAAGAAAAGAGAGAGAGTTTGTGAGAGCCTCCTGAAAGTATTTCCGGACTCATATAGCCGAGTCTGGTTATTCCGATTATTCGAAGTTTGACATGGATACGAGTAGAGGTCTCCTGCTTTGGAGATTAGTTCTTCATCCCTAGGTAGAGCAAGGAGGTTCGCTGAGTCGAGATTCAGGAACAAGAAGGCTGCAAGTCAGAATCGTTCAGACCTACATCTGTTCTCTCTCTTGCGGATCAGGAAGAACAGAGGTATAAATTTTAATTACGTAATCTCGTACCTTTATTTCTTTTATGATGATTCTAGGTAGGGTTGAACCCGTAGGTTCCGCTGCGCATGTAACGTACATGGCTGCGGGTTCCCTAACATAAATAAACAACAAATTACTCATATTGAAAATGAGAACAATAAACTGAAACTGAAAAATAAATTCTGACTTATAAATTTTTATATCATATTACCGTGTTTAATACTGGTATAAATGCACATAAATAATTTAGGCCATCATCAGTTCATTTATGCCAATTCATACTCGGTCGTTTTTATGTTTTATTTCATGTATTGAACAATTTTTTATCAAGCACTAAATAAGACCAGACAATAAATATTCATGTATTGAAGCCGAGCGAGATCCTCTCTCATTATATATAAATTGTCTGATAATATTAGGGTCAACATCGTCAATATAATAATTTACTGCAATTATTCGTGAACAAATAAATACTCGTGACCAAAATCATTAGAGGTGGCAAATGGACGGGTTAGTCAGACTCGGGTTTGATATCTCGGGTTATTCATCACCCCGTTGGCTTTCTTCCTAAAACCAAGTTCGAGTTTGGTCAGCTCAGATCGGGTTGGGTTGTACTCAGGCATTGCTATTGCCGGATCTTTTTCGAGTAAAGTTTCTTGTTCCGGTTAAGTTTTTTGGGATTCGGTTTCGTTACTTCGGGTCAAATTTAGGGTATGGGTTGATTTTGGAGAAATGATCATATCATTTTCTTATTTAAGTTGATTTTATAACATATTTTTCTCAAATTTATTTATATATATATAAAGTTGAAAGACCTTATCTACAGTAACAAGACATGAGCCCTCCACATTAGTCAAATTATTTTTGGCCATTTGATCTTGTAGGATTAGTGCCCAGACCAAATATATTTGTGCTAGGAAATGGATTATGTATTAAGACATTATTATTTATTCAATAAAGGTTGTTTCTTATATATCTGTGTGTATGGATTGTGAATGTACATTTACATATCTTATATCAACCATGAATGATACTTCGGGTTCACGTTATCAGAATATGTGATTCTGATAGTAGAACTGTGAACCAACGAATTACATTTTAAACTGTCCCTATTGTTATGTGGGATGTTTATAATAAACATACTTCAGGTAAGAAGCTACATATCTACACTAGTATATTCATAGACTGGATGATGACCTGAGGTCACCATAGATTCTTGTATTTGCAACTGTATACTTTAATACGATCCTACATCATCCGTAATGGGATGATCATTAGGATCATCATTAGGTATGCACTGAATCATGACGAGGAATGTGAGTGACCAAGATGGGATTTGTTCCTCTCGTCAAGAGGGAGATATCTCTGGGCCCCCTGATGAACTAGGACTGAAGGAAATGCATGGCCATGCTCAAAATGGATTAACATGTGTTGTTAATACCATTTTGTATTTACCCAGTCTAATTCTCAATCAGGAAAGAGACTTTGATCAAACTCAAGGATGACATACTTCCATGCCTTGTGATCAAGACATATATCGTAGAACAAAAGGAATAAGCAAACGTCTATTCGGATAGGTTTATGATCGCTGATCATTTCATTTAACATGGGTAGTCATGACATCAGTCTAGAGGTTACTCATGACTTACGATCTTTAGAAGATTGTTGCCAGCGTTAAATGGAACCTACATGGCTACACAATGAACTCCATTTATACGGGATGAAAATGCCTCAAAACATACATGTGATGTATAAATTGGTGAACGAAATAATCAATCATTAGATGATTGATTGCGAATAATCAGCACACTTCCGTTTTGAACGGAAGGTGCCAATTTCTTGGTAGCAAGGTTTTCGCAGTTTTGGAAACTGTGTTCCGTTCTAAACGGAAGGGTTCCATTCTGAACGGAATATCTGCTGAAAAATTAAGTTTTCAGTTATGGCAACTGAGCAATCGTTCGCCTTCCTCTCTAGTACAAATAGAGAGGCAGCCCCTCTCTATTCTAGACACAATTCTAAAGCCTTAGACGCCGTCACAATACAGAAAGAGAGAGAGAGATAGAATCTCTCTAGTATAAATATAGAGGCAACCTCTCACTATTCAAGACACAATTCTAAAGCCTTAGACGCTGTCACAATACAGAAAGAGAGAGAGAGTTCTGTGAGGTAATTTCGGAAAGTATTTTCAGACTCATCTAGCCGAGTCCTGTTATTCCATTTGTCCGAAGTTCGCGTGGATACGAGTAGAGGTTTTCTAACTTGAGAACTTGCGAGTGATCGTTCTTCATCACTAGGAGAAGCAAGGAGGTTCGCGGAGTCGAGCTTCAGAAAGGAGAAGGTTGCAAGTCAGAATAGTTCAGACCTACATCCGTTCTTCGTCTCGCGGATCAGGAAGATCCGAGGTATAAATTTTAATAGCTAATTCCGTACTTTTATTCCCTTAATGATGATCCTAGGGCGGGTTGAATCCATAGGTTCCGCTGCGCATGTAACGTACATGACTATGGATTAAACAAAATTAACATCCCAAATTAAAAAATTATGATATTTCGTGCAAAGCGCGATTAACCCTTGTTTATACATATATACAAAAAAATTGAAGATTCATCTCAAACTGACATGTGTCCTCATGAAATTTAATATATATATAAATATTTAGATACAATAAGCTACTTATCAAGTTGTGGGCTAGTGGTATAATAAAGGCTCTTGGATCTAGAAGACCCAAGTCGGACTCTTGTCGTGGCCATCTTTATTTTGGGATATGTAAACCCCCCCCCCCCCCCAACACCCCACCCCAAGAATGAGTTTATGTCTACACACTTTTTCATGTGTACACACTATAAAATAAAAAAAATCATGTGCATCATATAATGGAAATATTATTCATTTGAATTTAGTGTTCAATCATTCATGGCCCGTTTTGCAAAGCATAGAATACATGAATAGTGGAATATAAAATAATCAACTATTTTGTTATATTTCAATAACGTTCTGCTAGATAAATAGTATAAAAATTTAATTTTAATAGTATAATAATGACTAATGATCAAAATATTCTCATTCTATAATTTTGATTAATGCGAATTTTGATGAATGAAATTTTTCTAAAATTAAAAGAAAACGATAACAATAAAAATAAGTTTTCTCAATTAAATAGAGACCCCATCGCTCATGGATATCTTTTAAGATGAGAAAGCGAACACAAGAATATGGAGCCGTTAGATTAAAAATTTAATCATGATTTCATGGTAAATAAGAAGGAGAAACCACATAAATCTTTTTATATGCAACAAAAGTTGTAGAAAAGTAGAGAAATATGGAGGGAAGGAAGGATAAATAAAATAAGGAAAAAAGAAGACTTTGTTGTTTAACTGAGGCCTGGGGGAGGAGGGAGGGGGGAGGGGGGCTAAATAAGCTTAATTTCGTGCGGAAGTGTGGTTTATAATCTTTTAGGGTTTTACAACTTTTTCTGTTCTTAGACTTTTAGGCGGATGGTTTGTATTAATTAAACAATTGAAATAAAGATAAATTGATTAATAGAGTAAACTAGAGGGGACCTCGCTCCGGTTCGGTATTAGAAAATTTTTTTTTTCAATAAGTAAAGTAAAAAAAAAAAAATTTAAAAAACAATACAGTAAATTAGCTGACATTAACTTACGATTATATGTAGTTGACACATTTTTGTTCATTTAAAAATTAAAAAAATACAATATATAATAATAATACAATACAGAAAGTTATAAGTCACGTTCTATTTCAGTTCTTTATTCTCATCTTCATAAGAGCTGCATAATATAAAGATAAAATTATGAATATGGACGATATAATTTTGACGACTGTGCATCATACTAAGGGGAGACGTATCTTTTGTGATTCCCTACACCATTGTTCCCACAATTTTTTGTTCATTTTCTTAAGAATTGCATATAAAGATAAGATTGTGAATATATGCGACCTTTCATTACTCTGCATCATAGAAGAAATAAATATTTGCCACTTTTTCCTCTTTTATTGAGGTCAATAAAGTTGTGGAGGATAAATTATTCCAATATTCTGCAGAGATAGTTTATGAACCCAATTAGTAGATGAATAACAACAAAATAACTTCATAATAATTAAAAGCCACAAAAGGTGTCGACGTAAAAATCAGAATCGATTTGTAAGAATTGTCTAACTGACACTTCCGTTGCATTTCAACTCATTGCGAGAAGAATTTTTTCATAAAATAAACTCAAAAAAATAAATTCTACCTCATCTCAAAAGCTCACTGTTGTATATTTTTCCGCCGTAAGCAAATAGTAAATCAATTTGATATTCATAAAAAGCACCAAATAAAGGAGTGAGGAAAAAGTAGAAAACTCATTTCTCAATAGTTTTCCAATAAGTAGTTCCATAAATTTTAAAATAAGAATTATGTAGAAACATCATGTTCTCATTTTAACTAAATAATTAAGTTAAAACTAAATGATATACGAAGATCTTTATTACGTCAATAGTTATTGCATGAAATTTTATTCGAAATAGAGACAATGAAAGAACGACTATGAGATAATAAGTTGGTGAATGTAGCAGGTCATATTTACAACATTAAATTGGAAATTGAAAAATGACCCACTAAAATTAAGTGAGAAAAAAATCAATTAGAAAATGAAATATAAATTTTTATATTTTCATCGAAAACTGTTATGGTTTTTCCATTTGCACACGTTTATATACAATCTTCAAAGGTTTAAAACGTCATATTTAGAAGTCAAATGTGTAAATAAATTATTTTTTAAATAATAAAATATAAAAACTTCATATTTACCATTTTTTTGATTATTTTGAGATTAGTGGTAAAAGACAGACAATATATCAGGTCTACTGATTTATTTAAAAATAACTCACTACCCATGAAACTCTCAAGATTGTCAACATGATTAAAGCTTTCTTTTCCCTTTTTTTCATGAGATACAAAATATAACGGGTCACTATTTTATTAGTATTGTTGAATGGAAATGATTCTCTACATGACTGGCCATAAATTAAATATCAGAAAAAATACTTGTTTTGTTTGTATTATTGAATGGAAATGATTCACTACATGACATGCCAAAAGTTAAATATCACAAAAAACTCCAAGTAAGACACGTGTCAAAATATCTATAGATAAGAAGAAGTAAGAGTAAAGAACGAATATACCAAACACAAGACTTGTTGACGAAGTTCGGCGATATGGTTGCGTTAGACTTAACCACCCATTCCCGCTAGTAACTTTTGTTGCGTTCATGAGCGCCTACTCTCTGGGTATGCCTCTTGGCTCCTTGATTCAATAATCCGAATAGCATTCTTTTACAACCAAATCACCAATCATTTTGCAACACCCGTAGCGATTCGATGAAACAAACAACTCAATGATTACAACGAATAATCAAACAATATTCACTCAATCTCCTAATCTCACACACAATTTAGAGTAATTTTATTGAACACTTAAGAGAGAATTCTTGCTTTTGAATATTGAAAAATTGATAGATTTTACGGATTGAGGTTGTTCCTTTAAAGGGGAAAAGAGCAGCCCCACAATTATGGAAACTAGGCCTGTTCTGTTCGAATGCAAGTATGTTCCATTCGGAACGAAACTCAAAAGTGGAAATGAATTGATTAGAGAATCAATCACAAATGGCTAAAAATCAAACCTTGCGTTCAACGGAATCAAGGGGAATTTCAGCCAAAAGCAAGTCAGAACAGAATTGTTCTGAACAGAGGGCTTCATTCATAACGGAAGCTCTGTTCGATTGGAGCACTATTTTGTTCGAACGGATTATAGAAAAATTACAGGAATTTACTCTCTTCAGTGTAAAATAAAGATTACTGAAAAACTAACTAAAAACACAAGAAAACACTTGAAGAGCTCCAAAGCTTGATCACTTGAGAAGGTGCGTTGCGTCTTCTAGTCGTTCCAAAATTAGAGAAAAACGTCAATTCCGATAAAGGCTTAATTTCCTTATCGCTTGAACTTGAATTCACTAAATTTATATAATATTCTCAAAAATATATTAGTAGATCGGAATTGTTTTAAATATCATCAAACTAAGAACAACAAACTCTCCCTTTTGATGATTTTCAAAAAAACAATTCCGAGAAAGAGCATTTTATATTTCTTCTCCCCTTTTTTGAAAAACAATCACAAGAAACACTAGACGGGAGATGAAACTCCCCCTATGAGATTAATATCCGATATAAAGTATAAGATAATATCATAGAAAATATACTCGCGATACAGTATTACAACCAAGGTTCAAAATAAAGCATACTACAAAACATAGAAATAAAACACAACACAAATACTCAAAACACACACATAAAATATAGAGATAAAAATATAATAAAATAGTCTTGACAAAATCTAAAGCAAAACACATAAAAGGATTTAGGTGGATTAGGGTTTCTTGACGGATGAAGAGGTCTAATTTTTCAGTCTGTCGAAGTAAGCCGGATTAGGGTTTGCCAAAGAATATCCTAGATTGAAACGGCTTTTCATAGCCGCAAGTAGAGTCTGAAAATCAGCCTTGTGCTCGGCTCACAGCTCATCGATTTGATGTTGAGTAGTATTGATTATCATCCAACAAAACCTAAAAATTATGATTTGTGCGGCGAAAGTGTGCTCCTGCCGCTTCGGAATTCATACCGGTTGTATAATTAAAGTCAACAGGATCGTTATCTTCTTCTTTTTCGATCTCGGACATGGGTCCCATCGGAGCATTAGAGGAACTAGCAACATTTGTCAGGTCGCTCTTGACCGTATTTAACGGCCAAATGGTCTCACCCTTAGCATTCAACGGAGAAAATATATGAAAATATGTCTTCAAGTCAAGTTCATACGACCGACCAATGTTTTTAAGCCCATATTTTTTATACCAGACTGGATCAATTAGGTCTTTGTTTGGGATTTTCCAATAGTCGAGAATGGATTGGGGGATCTCCATGTTAGGTGATTACAAATTCATGTTAAAAGATGCCCTTAAGGCAAATTTTCTACTCCTTTTCTTTGGCATTGCATGTGATGATATATTAGAAATGGAATATTGATCTTTTTGGATTTGTAGCATAAGTGCCGTACGAGATATGAATTTCTCCGCTCAAAATCAGTCATTTTAGCAATCGGTGCAAGAATCTTATTTACGAAATTAAACACGATTCATAGGGTTGGTTCGTAATCCATTACCTTGTCATGGGGATGATTGCCGAGAAAGTAGGGTATAAAAAGTTCGAATGGGCCGTCTTCCCCGTCGAGCGATTTGTCAGCGCGCGCAAGGTAAAATTTCTTGTGTTGGGAGGTTATCATGAAACCAAACCATTCACAAAGGTTGGTTGGATTAATAATCACGAGTTTTCCAAAACGCCAAGAGGTGTCTTCGTAAGGTCGGTCATTAAAGGTTGCGTCGCGATGAAAAGTCGAACTTGCGTTTCATAACTAGGATCGGTTATATTTAGTAGAGAGGTAAAGTTTCAAAATTCGGCATATGGATATACCGAATCATATCTCCTCGAGTTATCCGCGGGTCAAAGTGCGTGAAAGTACTCATAAAAGCTATTTCCAAGCATGGAATTATGGTAAATAGCATGGTATTCAGGCTTTTTGAAAAGAAGGTGTTATCGGGTCGGTAAAATCCAATTTTGGATTATTAGTAGCAGTTCTTTTGTTAGCGGTCTTTTTGGTAATGGGGTTTGGACTTGGGTGACATTTTGATTGAAGTAAAATTGAAAGAAAGAGAGAAAAATATGGAGTATTATACCAATCCGCATAGAGAAGGTCGCCGGAGGATTGAAATCATGAGAAATCATCAAGAAGAGCGCACAATCATCAAAGAACGTGAAAAACTCAAATTAGACCGAGAGAGACATGATTTTGGGGGTTTTGAGTTGATATTTGTAGGAGATTTGGAGTGTGTGTTTGATTTGAAGAGATTTAGAGGCCAAGAGAGTTGAGATTAGGTGAAATTGAGGGTTAATTTAGGCCTACGATTTCAAGGTTTTGAAAGAGGTTGGTTACTTTTGGTTATAATGGAGATTTTGATTTATTTGGGAAGATAAGAGTAAGGTCCACCTATTTTGATATGAGGGTTAAATGTAGAAAGTCGGGATTTTAAATATGGTATTTTAAATCCGTCTGATTCCATTCGAACGGACCACGGCGTATTCTGCTTCACCCGTTGAAAGTGTGACTGAATTTTGTTTCTGACTTGACCACGATACAAGGTTGCCTGCAAAGAACAGTGCCACTCGTTACTTTTTCGATCAAATTTAGAACCTACAAAGTCAGTATCTGTATACCCTAATAGTGACGGAGTACTATCATGGCCATACCAACTGCATTGTGGTAAGAAATTTTGGGGTTTGCTTCAAAATAGGACCCACAAATACACAACAAACATAATATCGGGTCTACAAGCCGTTAAATATAATAAATTCTCAATCATGTCTCGATACTCAGAAATATCTACGATTGACCTGATTCATCGGCATTCAGCTTTATGTCCTTCATTATCAGAGTATCGCTCGTCTTGCCTTGCTCCATACCGAATCGCTTGAGTAACTCACGCGTGTACTTGGCTTGATTGATTAAAATTCTGTCGGGGGTTTCCAACGAAAAAGTTGAGCTCATCCATCGTACTCATTTTGAACTCACTGTGCATTAAAAGATAAAATTTCTCGGTAAGTGCCGCATTACTAGATCCAAAAATAATGGCATCAACATAAATTTGAACAAGTAAAATAGAATCTCCCCTTTTCTTTGTGAAGAGTGGGGTGTCGCTCTTCTCTCGTTGGAAGCCGTTGGATGCCAGGAATGTGGAGAGTTCTTTAAACCAAACTCGAGGTGCTTGCTTCAACCCGTAAAAAACCTTTGTGAGTTTGTAAACATGATCCTAGTAGGTCGAATCCTTGAAACTGGAGGGTTGCTCCATGTAGACCTCTTCTTCTAGGATTCCAATTAGAAACACACTCTTAACATCCATTTGAAAGAGTGTGAACCCTTTAACTTATGCATATGCTAAGAGTAGTCTAATGGACTCCAACCGAGCAACCGGAGCAAATGTCTCCTCAAAATTAATTCCTTTTGATATTGCGGAGGTTTCGGCTTGGGTTGTTGTATTGGTAGAGAGTTGCCTAGTTAGGGTTTTGTGTCGATTCCGTCGAGTTGTCACTGTTTGGTGGGTTTTCCATCGTGGGTTTGTTGTCGGTTGTGTCTAATATCGGTTCACCAAGATTGAGCTCGAGAATGTTTGGTTGATTTTCTCCCATCACATCACCATTATTGCCTGCATCTGTCGTAGAAATACCTTTCTTGGTTTCCTTTTAGTTTCATCGAAATACCCATGCACAAATTCAACAATAATCTGTGAAGATTAGAATATCCAACAAAGACACCTTCATTAGATTTCGAACCAAATTATCAAGTCTATAGGATTCGTTAAGAATGAAACATTTACAACCAAATACCTTCAGGCTTGAAATTGGTCTTCGACCATACCATAGCTCATAAGGAGTCTTTTTCAACATAGACATGATACTGACTCGATTTATGACATGACAAGTAGTGTTAACTACCTCAACACAAAGAAATTTAGGGGATGGATGTTCATTTAGCATGGTACGTGTTTTTACGCTCAAGTACTACATTTTGTTGTGGAGTGCATGGAGCGGAAAACTCACATTTATGACCTTTTGGTGAACAAAATTTGTCAAATCTTGTATTTTTAAACTCAACACCATTATCACTATGAACAGTAACGATAGTAGTGCTTTGTTAATTTTCAATGAGAGAAAAAAATTTGATGAAAATGTCACATGTGTCATTCTTATGAATCATAAAATACACCGAAGTAAAGCGAGAGAAATGATCAACAATAACGAAATAATACCTTTTACTGCTCTGTTCGAACGGACTATATAAAAATTGCAGGAATTTACTCTCTTTAGTGTAAAATAAAGATTACTACAAAACTAACTAAAAACACCAGAAGAACACTTGAAGAGCTCCCAAGCTTAATCGCTTGAAATGAGCGTGGCGTTTTCTAGTCCTTAGAACAATGAAAGGCATTTTTGTAAGAAATTTAGCCCATTTCATGAAATATAGCAATTCCATGTCTACCATTGAATAGAGAAATTCTCCTCTCCCATGTCTTTGTTCTGAAATATTTCATCCATGTTCTCTGAGAATAAGATCTCTAATCCACTATTCCGTTCTATTCCATGTGCAAAGAACCTGTACACCTTCCTTTTGAATTTCTGCGTCCAACTGAGTTAGTTATGTTTGTGTGCGACCCTGTAGATTCATTTAATTTGGTAATAAACTTCAAGTTTATTAATCATAAGTAGCCTCTAGTATGACGTTATGATTACCCAAATTAAATGAATGATATGTGATCATAACCTATACATCAATTATGTATTTAGTCCCTTTGTTAAACGATATTTATATTGATCATAAGGCATAGTTTTATGTCATCCTTATTATGATCAATTCTATATCCTGATTTATAATTAGACTGAATAAATTAAAAGACATTAACAACACATGTTAATTTTTTCGTACACTGCCGTGTGTGTTTTCCTTCAGTCTCAATTTATCAGGGGCCCAGAGATATCTCTCTCGTATCCGAGAGTAAAAAATTCTATCTTGATCATTCACATTCCAACTCATGGTTTACTAAATACCCGATCATAGCTTTTATAATTATCTGGTTAAAGACAAGGTTTGACTATGTCAAAGTATGAAGATATACATGTAGGAATCTATGATGACCTCAAGTCAAAGGACTACTCATACATTAGATGATGAGAAAACACTAATGACATATACTATGTATATTCTCATAGTGGGTCGATCCAATATATGTTCTCCAACATATATTTATGTTAATGAACTGATATCCAATATCCATGATCAGGAAAATGTGATCATCATCGAACTAACATACTAGTATCTATATATATTATTTGAGATTTTAAAATATGTTTATCCTATAAACATCTCATATTAGACTAGGGATAATTTAGAATTGTATTCACTTTGCTTTACGATTTTACTATCATAATCACATATTCTGATGATGCATAACGGACATACATATTCATGATTAATTAATAATCTAACAACCTTACTCACAATTATTATATGAAAAAGTTTATGAGATAAAATATTTAATACAAAAATATAATGTCTAATACATAATCCGTTTGCCACACGGCAAAAAAGTTTGGCCTAGGGCATTATTACTTTCAGTCTCCGACTTGGCCAAACTAAGTAATACATACTCATTGTTCCTCTAGGTAACTCAGACCTATGGACCTAACATGAACCTCCTGTTTCGCTTGCGGAAGTGGCTTTGTAAACGGATCAGCCACATTGTCATCGCCAGGTAGTTTACACACTTTCACGTCTCCTCTCTCAAAAATCTCTCAAATCAACTGAAAACGCCGAAGTATATGCTTGATTTTGTGATGTGATCTTGGTTCCTTTGATCATGCAATTGCTCCATTACTGTCACAATAGATAACCATAGGGTCCAAGATACTCGGGACTACTCCTAGTTCTTTCACGAACTTCTTTATCCAAACAACTTCCTTAGCTGCTTCTGAAGCTGCTATATACTCTGCCTCTGTGCTAGAATCTGCCATAGTTTTCTGTTTAGAACTTTTCCAAACAACTGCTCCTCCATCTAGACAAAACACATAGCCACTTTGTGAACTATAATCGTCTACGTTAGTTTGGAAGTTCGCATCGGTGTAACCTCTTAATATGTTTTTGTGTGATTTTACAGGCGAAAAGGCCATGAAATAAAGAATAGGACCAAAACACAAATGATGGGCCAAAGATGGCTAAACAAAACCCTCAAAAACCCTACAAACATTCACCCAAACATTTACAACAATTCGACAACCTTTTACAACCAAGTAAAACCAAGTCAAACGCTAAAAATCGCTGAGTTGACAAAAGTCAACTTTTTTGAAATGGGACAAACAGTATACCAAAACGAATAGCTCGACGAGATGAATCCAACGGTATAAGTCTCACGATCATAAATCTTCTAGAACTCTCAGAATAGCCAATTCAAAATATGGTAAAAAACTAGAAAAGTCAACCCTGCAATCAAAGTCAACTCATCTTCTCCAAATTACTGTTTTTTCAAAGTACTCAAAACTGATCAAACTGACCACCACTCGACTTGTCTCGACAATACAAGCACAACCGTATCCTTCATCATCGCTGGAACCGCCGGAATTGACTGAAAAACTTGAAAAACCTCTTGTTAGCCATGAAAATAGACCGTTTTGAGTTGAGAATTTCTCAAGCTTGCCATTTCCTCCACATACCTCTGTTTGACAAAATTTCAACGTCATTCTCTTCTCCTTATTCCCCTCTTTCAAACCATATAAGAACTCAAAAAGTGATGAAGAATTGAGTGAGATAATCGAGTTTGAAATAAGTGTTCAATGAAATTGAATTCTATTTTTGCTGAAATAACTCAATTCGAGCTGAAATTTCTCAAGTCCATAACTCACTCCACAGATCTCCTTTTCACGCAAAACTAATTGTATTCTCTTTTTCTATCTTTCGTCTTTCCATGGATACCAAGAACAACGAACATGATGAAGAAATGAGAGAGATATTTGAGTTCAAAGTCGTGCAAGTAATTGTTCAACAAATTCCAACTTTAACGGTCAAATTTTGTTCAAATCAAATTGGTTCGAATTTCTCAAATAAGGTGGTGTTTTTTTGATGCAATGAGTTTATAGAAGGTAGTAGAAAGGTGTTAGAGGTCTCAATTTGATCCAAAAGTGACTCGAGGTCAGAGTTTCACTAATGAGTTGTTGTTTTAACCAAGTTTTTTTCAAGCTTTTTCAAGCTTTTCAAGACCGGTTCATTCATGGTAAAATTCGAGGGGTTAGAAGAGGAATTAAGTCCCAATATTTGATGCAAAAATGATTGGGGGGGGGGAGGGGTTTGCAAGATTGACTAAGAGTTGGTTTCGATAGCTGGTGCTTAAAATTTGAATTCAAGCTCAAAAACTGAAACATGGCAACAACAGCTCATTAATAGAGCTGAAGCTCGTTTTTTGGGGATAACTCGAGCTATACTTGATTAATTTTGTCCATTCAAGTTAATTTAGAGAGGAACGAAAATATCATCAGAAAAAAAGGGTTCAAAACTGAAGCTGGTCAATTTTGAATCTGGGCACCAAAACACGACTCATTTCATGAAATCACCAACTCGTTTTGCCACAACTGATCAAAAAGTGGGGGACCACTCGTAACAAACATTCAAACGTGATTCAGATCTGAATCTGAAGCCTTTTCCGCCAAATCCAAATATCTCCCTCATTTTTCAACAAAAACTCCCCAAATTCGAACCGTAGCTTCTTTTCATCCGTATGATCAGACTGGATCAACAAAAAATTCCGTTTTTGCCCCTCAAATTTTGGATCCAATCAAACAGAGCTTCACCTTCTCAAGCCTCTTTCTCTCTATATAAGGCACCTCAAAACCCCAAAAATGAAAATCATTCATTCCCACACTCTCCTTAACTTATACACCACTCTCCATTCTTCTTCTTCTTCCTCTAGAATTACCATTGTTGAGTCTCAAAGATTTTTGAGCTCTAATTTTCGTTTTTGAGTGAAATCGAGCAATTTGGGGTTGATTTGGGTGAAATTCGAATCGGTTGATTCTAGCTTGAATCAAGGAGCAATTGGAGATTCAAATCGACTCAAGGGTGCTACCGGCTGGTTCTCCAACTCTCGGTTTAGTCCAATTCTATTTTAATTTCTTGATTTGAATTTGAGATCACAAGAACTCAATTTTTTAATAATCATAATGAAATCTTGTCCAATTCTTGTTCTTGTGAATATGTGTGAGTAGATCTAGATAGGGAAGGGAGTTTTATACATGAAATCTTGCTTATTAATCTTGTAATTTTTCTGAATTTTGATGAATAGTCATGAACACACAAATTTTCGAATAATTGGGAAAATATTTCTTAGCTTAGTATTTTTCATCAATTGATCTATTAAATCTAGAGTTTATTATCTTGTTAATCAACTAGAATGCTTAGCTTAGTATTTGTGTGATTAATTTGGAGTTGTGAATAATTTAAATTCAAGTTTGTTTAAAAATGGCTGTTTTGAGATAAACTCGTTATTGAATCAATTTTCTTGAGTAAATCTTAGCTTAGATTGCTCAAATCCATCATCTAAATCTGTAAAATTACACCCTAAGTGATTAATGATTGTTACATCTCATGAATTTCCTATAAATCCCTATTTTTAAACTGAAAATCAAACCCTGATCCAGTTTCTGTTTTGCTGCTGTTTTTTTTGAGATAAACTCGTTATTGAATCAATTTTCTTGAGTAAATCTTAGCTTAGATTGCTCAAATCCATCATCTAAATCTGTAAAATTACACCCTAAGGGATTAATGATTGTTACATCTCATGAATTTCCTATGAATCCCTATTTTTAAACTGAAAATCAAACCCTGATCCAGTTTCTGTTTTGCTGCTGTTTTTTCTATTTTTGTCTGTAATTTCATTCTAATTTCATGTCTAATTCAGATCTGAAAAATTGAATAAATATTTTTACAATTTAGTTCTCATTTAGTAGATAATTTTCAAATCAAATTTTGCCCAATTCTGAATAATAATTTGTGAGATATTAATTTTCTAAATTTGTCATTTTTCTGTTTTTGACCTTTCTATCCAGATTTACTGTTTCCTTTCTTCTGAATTTTTAAAAATATAAAAACAAATAATAAAAATACAAAAATTATCCTACCTAAAGTATTTCGAAGTATAAAATCTAAATCTGAATTTTAAAATAGTAGTTGTTAAGACATATCAACAAATATTGCCACTTTTGTAAGTACTGGTCTGTCAGATCCAATTTCTGAATCCAGATCTGAGTTTTCATTATAAATCTTAAACCACAAATCATAACTGTACCAAATTTTTTTAGTTGATCCATAACCTGATAATTGAAGTTCTATAAAATGTTTGGAATTTTTCAAGTTTTGGTGATTTTTCTATAATTTTCTGAATTTACTGCTGAACCGATTTCGAAATTGAAATAAGTTCTGGACTGATCTGCAAATATCTCGAAATTCTTGAATAAAATAATATAACAGTAACGGACCATATCTTAGATCTCTTTTCCTATTTTCCAACGGTATCTCGTGTGTTGGATTCGGAGTTTATTTGGTCTAGTTACGAATTAAAACACTAAAGTGTGACGTGCTGAATTCTTGAAACAAAACTGACATTTGAATTTAAATTTGGAAATTTACCTAATAAACCTTGAAAGAAAAAATTTCACACTAGAGATAAATCATTGAGATTAGTTAATTCTTGAGGCCACACCTCCTTGTGTTCGACCCCTAAACTCATTTACAGCTCATACTCGTAAATTGATTAATAGGGAAATATAAATTGTTTTGCTAAATTGTGTGAAATATAAACGACGATTTTACCCAATTTACAAACAACTTTAGATTAAAGGCGAAAAAATGACTTTATTTCTCAAACTAACTATGAAAGACCACTTACGAATCAAAAGCTCAGTGTTCTTATGGTACTTACGGATCCTACAATGACAGTACCAGGCCTGTACTTACGAATCAAAAGCTCAGTGCGTCTTCACACTACCTGTCGTTGGAACAGATTTGCTCATGGCCTTGGTGGCGATTAGCTTCCAAGAAGCCTTTCCTCCAATCAATTTGCCAACCATCTTGTTGGTACGAACCACTGTTAAGTAAGAAAGAAGTAAAGGAAACTAGGGTTTCGTCAGAATTTGGGGGAAGTAAAAACAATGGCTTCTTAAGAATTTGGGGGAAAACAACAACTTAGATCTTCTTGAAAAGAAAGTAAAGAGCTTGAGTTGAGGGCGGAGAGAAAATGAAAGATTCATTTTATATTGCGCTCACACTTGGACTTGAGAGTTGGGTAAAATAAAAATATAAAAGTAAGGAGTGAAAATAAAAGGAGGGAACACGAAACGAAAAATATGTGGGAAATGAAATTTGGGATGGATTCATGGCCCGTTACTGAAAAAAATATCATGAACATAATACAATAACAATAGATATTAGATGGCATTTTCTCATGCAGTTCAGTTATATTATATTGGCGGCATTAATAAAACCTACAGTCTAATCTCATTAGGAGAATTTAGACTTATACGCCATTGTATATTTTAACATCAGGATTTCATATCAAATACTACTGTTCCTAATAATACTGGAGAAATTAGTATTTAATGCCATTTTTATAAGAGCCGACAGTGGGATATAATTCAATGCTACGATAAAAATGTTGCTGTATGCTTACATTGTTGTAGTGCTATCAGCGGCTGTTTTTACCTCGCCACCGACATTCTGTTTTCTAGTAGTGATATGTGTGTGTGTGCGCGCGCGTGTGCGTGTGTATATATATAACATGAAAATAATAGATTTAAAATAGTATATTGACATTGAAGTTTCATGTGGAAACTCGAAACAGTATAATAGAACTAAAAATAAAATATTGACATGACAAATTTTGTTTGAGATTTAAACACGAAATTTGTTTATGAAAAGGATTTAAACATGACATTATCATTAGTTTGTATGATATATACAAATTATGCATTTGATAACATAATAAGAAGGAAAATTTTGTTATCAATTTTACAAACAAAAACAGTTTTTTGAAAACAAAAATAGAAAATTCTTTTTTTATTTTATTGAAGATTAAATAGAAAATAGATAATAAGTTAAATTGTATATTTTGTACAGATGCTAATAAGATAAATTGGTTGTTGGTAGATGAGTTTATTATTAACTACGAGATTTTTTATAGTATTATAAAGTAATTTAATGACAGTTTAGACCCCAAAATATTTACAATAGAGAACAGTAAATAGTAATACATTAGTCATTACATGTAATTGTACTAAATTAATCAAAATACATATTGCCAATCAAATGTGTTGAGGAAAGTAATAGTTATGTCAAACTATAGCCATAAAGGGTAGCCAAAATTAGATATTAACATAGAAGAAACCTTCTCTAGTATTCAGCAGACCTATTAAAAATAAACATGAATAATTAATAATATTATTGAGGCATCTTTATCATGGAGAAGGACAAAGAAATTTATTTGAAATCCTTTCAATAGGTAGCTAATCTGTCCTCAACACACAATGTATGATGATTTGTCAAATTAGTTTAAAATATATGAATGAAAATTTGAAAGACTTAACTTTTTGAAATTGATATGCTTCCTTAATTGTTAATTCTATTTAAAAGCTCAATAAATTTGTGGTTGATCCGTTTCCTTAATAATGTTTCTTTTTCAGAGAATTAATAATGTTTGATTTGAGCATTAAGTTTTTTTTCAAGGCAACCCTAATCACAAAAAAAGAAATTAAACATTCAAACCAAACTACAGTGGTGGAGATAATAATAGCACATACTGGTAGTCAATGAAATATCAAAATTTTCATTGCTTCTGTTTTTATTTTTATGCAAATTTTAAATAATATCTTCTCTAAGTTTATATGCTAATCATAATTATGATATAAAATAGTACAATTAGAATGTTAAATATAATATAGATCTGACCTCATTCCAGGGAGGACAAATATGGCATTTCTCTGAAAATGCTCCTTATGAAAACTTTCTAGCCCCAGTTTATCCTTAAATCAAATAAAAAATATATGATGATTTTTATAAAAAAAGCATAACAATATGAAATTTTAGAAGGAAAAATCTGAAGTGTACCTTTCCACAATCATGAGACGCACGGTTCTAGAATTGTAGTGCACACTGTATTACTGAGAGAATATTTAATCAATAAAAATCTCTCTTTTATAAATAAAAAATATAACCAAAAAAGAGAAACATAAATAAACAAAATTAAAAGTACATAACTTATTATTATTATTATTATTATTATTATTATTATTATTATTATTATTATTATTTAAATGGGCTTTGATTAATAAATCATTATTTGGCAAGTCTAAAAGACACATATTTACATATAATCCATGTAGCAAGGGTAAATTTGTCATTGTACATTAGTAACAAATAGAATAATCAGTCATTATTATTTTAATTTAGATTAATTGCATAAAAATAATTAGAGGAACAGATCCTTCAGAAAGTCTGCATAACTTGTGATTAGTGAGCTTATGTGCGTAGATACCGCGAAATGGTGAACTGAAAAATAAAAAAGAAATCATCAATTATGATAATTAGTTCTCTGCCAAAAAAAAACCATAATAAGTAAAATTTTATAGAAAAAAGGACTTTCAATTATTGTCCTAAATCAATGTAGAAAAGAATCAAGATACCACAATTGTTTTGGCGAAAGAAACAGGATTGCAAATCCTCAATTGCCGGTTTGTGATGGCTATTTTTTTTGGGCGACCAACCCACAACCACTCTTCAGGCCGAAGAGTATTGAAAATTAGAAGAACTTTTGAACTCTATGAAAGTGAGCATATATACGGAACCTCCTTCGATCCAAAAAAAATAAAAAGAGACAAAAATAGTAAAATTTGGTTCCTTTTCTCATTCAAGCAAATTTTTTAACTGAAGATTAGAAATATGAAGAAAGCAACTGAGATCCATTTAATGTCAATTTTGAGAATGGAACATCGAATAGTAAAAATGAGTTACTGAATATTTGAACTATTTTGTTATTTTTTTTCCTTCTGATTTGTTCTAGCA
Organism: Juncus effusus; assembly: GCA_027726005.1. Classification (NCBI taxonomy): domain Eukaryota; kingdom Viridiplantae; phylum Streptophyta; class Magnoliopsida; order Poales; family Juncaceae; genus Juncus; species Juncus effusus. Next base: position 5,700,968 of record CM050903.1, on the reverse strand, counting down.
TTTTGTCAAAAACCATGTGTGCATTAATAAAAACAATTAGGTTTTCAATCTGTATGTTTTCTTTGCAATTTCGGGATTTGGCAAAGTCATTACTAAAAACAATTAAAAAATGACTTTTCAGCACCATTTTCACTACCAAATCATTTGCAGTAAAGGCTTATTTTACAAAATCATGAGCTACACAATCTTATTTATAACAAAATTACAAACTTTTGCAAGGACTAAGATGATAATTCTAAAATACCTGTATCAGGCAATTGCAAGGTATAAAGCGTAAGTTTGTCGCCAAGCAGCTGCATAATATGCGTCGAATTTTTATATGACTCCTAACTTAATGTGTCCAGCTCAAAAATTGCCTCATCAAATGCAGTTTTAGCCAAATTGCAACCCTGAAATAATAAAAAAAAACAAAAATAGTAATTCTGAATATACATTTTGTATCATGTTTAATTGTAAAGGCCTAAGTGCATAAATCATACGTACTTTTCAGTATTGTTAAGTAGTTTAAAGCAACGCTAAGACAGATCTGATGAGTTGGTGGCAAATCTGTATTACTCTTATCTGATGCAATCCTTAATAAGCAAAAAAAAAATTGTAAATAAAAAATAAAAAGGAGATATTTGGCCTAAAATTCTGATGGTGATAATGAACCAAAGTTGAGCCTAATTAACGCTAATCAGTCCAAATTTAGCTTAAGTAACCTAACTAAAGACAAGTTTCGCTTAATTAACTCTAATTTTGGGCAACTTTCATCTCAATTAACCCTAAGTAGACCAAATTCAGTGGTATTAAAACATAATTAATCCCAATTAAGTTCAGTCCATCAAAATAGTGCTCACTTATAAATATTCAATAAAGAGAGAGGGAAATTGGTAAAAGAGCAAAAATATATTGCCTAGCTTTTCACCACTGAAACAGTAAATGGTTCCACGTGGAAATCCATCGGTTGTTCCCGTCGGTTGCACATGTATCTTATTGAATATTTAAAAAGAAAAGAATACGACGAAAACAAGTTTTGAATCAGCTAGCTGTCTAGTGTCTATATGCATTAGATATGGCTGTCACCAAAGAAAGAGTAACGAGTGTCTATGAGTTTTCGATTCCGCTTTATACTCCACATTATTTGAGTTGGTTAATTCAAGTTTAATGTAAAAAAAAAAAATTGAATGCATAATGTAAAAAATTATTATCGGAAAAGTTAATGAATGATCAGAGCTTAATTAAGAGAGATATTTCGATGAGTTAGGAATGTGTGTTGAGTGGAGTCTATAGGATGAATGCATTTTCTTTCTCGAATTGTATAAGGAGCTCATATATCGCTTATATGCCGTCAAAGAACTCCTGACCTAAGTCAAGATCGAACTTGAAATTTCTCACTTATTGGAGGGGTGTCTTTATCATTTGGGTACCAGGCATCAACGAATGTAAGTGAAGATAGATTTTGTTTCTTGAACGGTGCAAACATGAAGGCTGTACAACAATGATATGCCAACACGAGATTTTCTAGGAATTTGAGGTTAGTTAATACTTAGGGAATCCCTTGTCGTTACGTTTCGATTTTATATTTTGATAATATTATACATGCCCTAGTGGGTAAATAAAGCAAGTGCAATTTGACAAAAAAAAATTAGGAGTTAAACTCAGGGATTACTTATCACTGGGTCCGGGGTGGGATTAAATTTCAAGGCCTTAACTCCCCTTATTCCTCCTTACCTCCTCTCATTATTCCAGCGTTTGGCAGGGATTAGAGAGTTAAAGCTAGTTATCCTTGCTTTATCCTCCTGCCAAACGGCCTTATAAGGATTAAATCTAACATACAAAATGTTAAATTCTTTTATTGACCAAAATGTTCTCTTCATTTTATATTTGATTTGAAAATATAGTTAGCATATAAATAATAAATAATTATATAATACATAATTAAAATATAATTCACATATACTTAACATAGCAAATTAATTAGGTAAAATATTACTTTTTTTTTATTTTTGAATAAATATTATATTATTATCTGTTTAAAATATTATTCTCTCCTTTATTTACTTTTTATGATTTTATGTATTTATTGGTAGTTCTTTATTATATTTTTTTATAAAATATTATTTTTATACATTTAAAATTTTCTATTTCGTAAAATGTTTATTATTTTTTAGTAAATTATTATTTTTTATCTAAAAATATTATTTTTTATTATGTAAAATATTTAATATTTTCCTTTAATTTATGTTTTTATTATTTTGTTTACTTTTTCAATTCTCCTTTATTTATTTTTATATAAAATATTATTTTTTTAATTTATTATCTTAGGTTGTAGAAATTAAAATATAAAAATTATTTTGAAGAGAGGCATTTTGGACCATACAAAATTAGAGATGGATGGATGGTTAAGTTTAATCCTAGTAGGTGGTTAAAACTAATTCATTTTGCTTTATAAGTACTAAAAGAGCGAATCTAAAAAAATAAGAAGTTTTTGACAATATTCAAAAAAGATAAGGGTTTTGAAAAATTTCCCATCTACTATTGTGTCTAAGATAAAATGACTACATAGAAATGTAGGGGGCATTTTTAGATTTTCAGACTTTTTTTTATCTAGGAAACATCTCAAGCATATGCATATGTTGGATTATACTTTTCTTTATTTCTTTATATTTTTCATACTTAGTACTACTAAAATGTTCATTAATTTTTAGAGGCCCTTATACAAATCATGTGGTCTTTGACAAATGTCACATTTTTATTATGGCCACGTTAGTCCTTATGTTAATGGAACAAACTAACACCGTTAGTTAAATTTTATATATTCCGATATTACCACTCGAACTTTTGAAGCAAATTTTATTTATTCATCTACTATATCTAGAATAACATAAAAGATAATAAAATAATAATAAAAAAATAATAAAGGTAAAAAACAATGAATAATTTCATACAAGAAAGATTTGCTTGAAAGATTTGAGGGCAATATCGAAATTTATAAAATTTGACTAATGGTGTTAGTTTGTTTTGTTAACATAATAACTAACGGTGCATGTTTTAAAAAGTACAGCAATTTAATTGTCAAAATAAATAGTATAGGGATTAAGTACTAACGTAAGACTAACGATGCATCATCTGGCCCGCACTCTTTCTGACTAATTCTAAGTAAACTCCTCTTTTTATAGGACAAAAATTCTAATTGAACACTTTGCAAAAAGCAATGTCAAAAAGTTGCATTAAACAAGACTATTAGTAGTGTATATATCCCACTAGGGTTGTCAACCAACTAATGTCCCTAATTATGTCACTATCAACGTGATATCATTATTTTGTACATCATTTTAGAATTTACTTTTGTAAGATAATGTATTGTACTTCTACTACCAAAAACATTACTTTGAACCAAACAAAAGGCTAAAAATATTAGCTCCTATATAGTGCATTGCCAAAAAAATAGTAAATTTAACACATCCACCGAGCCCTGACTATGAAAGAACGGATAATTTCTAGTGCTTTGTCATCAAGATGAAATTGTCCGCCCAAGAAATAAAAAAAGTACCATTGAATTTAATTTTTGGTCGATTTTACTTAAACTAAAATTCTTTTCATGTATGTATGAAAGTACTAAAGTATGAAATTACTTTATCGTTCTTCTCACAGTTTTAAAAAGAACGATTTTGGCCACGAAGTGAAAAGAATTTTTTTCATGGACTATCAAAAAACATGCCACAACTAAGATTGCATATCATCATTGTCAACTCATCTTTTTTTGAAGCCCTCAAAGAAGTAATATTTTGTACGAAAGAAAGAAAAATAATTCAACCCAATTGATATACAATTGATACATGTATGAAATTTGAATCCACAATTTCTAGTATTTCAATCAGTATGTACTCTCAGTAACTAGTTAGGTTACCATTTGCACTATTGTGTAGTTAATTAATATCTAGTTTCAGAGTTATTCATTATTTGCACTAAATTATATGTCGGTTTTATCTTTTTCCGTATCACATTTTATTGCTAAGCAAATATATATTTATATATTATTTACAAGTATGTCTTTTATATTTATACTAGTATACTCTTTTATATTATGTTGAATATATACCACCTTACATTCAGCGCTATCAGTCAGTGGATGTCATATTCCATTGGCCGATGCCGAAGATATTTTACGGTCATGCAATGTGAGTCCCAAAAACGTACAGTTTTTAAGTAGTGGCTGGTTGACTTTTGTCTGGTCTTAAGATTTAACAGATAATTAAGCCATAAGCCTTATTTAATATTTTTATTGTTAGTGCTCTGATTTTTTTAGCACGCCGACATTGATAACAAAACAAGCAGTGGGTATATATCTAACCCGACCCTAGTCCATATGGTCGGCTTAAATCATGATTCTAACAAAATTTTCTAAGAATTCCTATAATTATATACAATTAACTTTCAAACAAAATTTTCTCAAGAAAAAAAAAAAAATTTCAAACTATACACTTACTACTGTAGATACTAATTTTTCAAACAAATATTCCATACTAAAGTTATCATCTTTAATTCTTTAAATTCCTCCTAACTCTTATAGTTCGACAAGACAAAACATCCCCACCATTAATCTTCATTGGTTTGAGTTCTCTGACTCCGTTAAAGTTTTGACTTTTGAGTCGAATTATATTTTTGTTCTCTTTTTTTAAGTAGATATTGACCGTTCTTTCTGTTTAGTTTTCCTTCGGTTTAATACCTCGTTTTCAGCGAAGTTCTTTATTTTATTCCGCCATTGTGAGAAACATCAAGTGCCGTATGCTCTTCTCGTGGATTTCACGTGCTTCTATTTGTAAACTATCAGTTCTAGAGGCTCAGTAATACGTGTCCATGTAGCTTATTCCAAAACTGAAAAGAAAATTATCACACAAGTTCTTGTGGCCCTGTGTTTTTGTTGGATAATTCGGGAAAGAAACAATCAAACACACTTCAGGATATCACTGGCTAACGTAGATGTACGTAGATGAACGCTGAGATTGGGGAAAATTTAGGGATTTATATTAAAAAAGTTAAACTAATATTAATATCAAGGAAAATAATTTATAAATATTACTTTTAGTATGAATATTAGATCTCAGTAGTCCGCATAAGTTAAGGAGAAAAAAAATGGTAATATTCATGGTCTTGGTTTTTGATTTTATTATTTTCTATTATTTAGTGAGTTGCAGATTTGTCATTTTTTGTATCCCTCATTAAACTTTTGCGTTTTAATATGTTTCGATAATAAATAGAAGCCTTATAGGGTACTACAAAACAAACATATATTCTTTCAGTAAAATTTGTTTGAATAATGGAAATCATTCATTTCTCTGAATTTTTCCGTTTGCTTCATTTTGTTTGTTTTATTATTGATGACAAAATGTCAATACTAGAAGTGGCAAATGGGCGGATATAGGTTCGGGTCAATTTATGTTTTGGATCATCTCTGGGTTAGGCCGACTCAGGTGGGGTCAAGTTATACTCGGGCCTTATTTTCAATGGGTCGTTTTCGGGCTGAAATTATTTTCGTGCCGGGTCGGTCGGGTTCCGGCTTATCCGAATTTTCGGCTCGTATCAGATGCGAATTTATTCGGGTTTCGGGTTATTCGGGTTTCACTATATTAAATTTCGTGTTAATTATATAAATCAACTTTATTTTTGAATTTCGTTGAATGTATGACAATTAAAAAGTTGTAACAGCAATCATGATAATATTAGACACTGATATTTTTACTATTGATCTAAATCAGCGATAGTTCAGGTCGGGGCTGTTTGGGTAAGGTCTATCGAGTTTCGCGTTCTCGGGTCTCGGGTTGTATCAGGTCGGGTCACTAAGGTTCGGGTCGGGTCGGGTTTGGGTAACATCAACCTCACTGAGAAAAACTGTTACATCCCGAAATGAAAATAGATTTTCATTTTTTGAGTATGTTTCATTGTTAGAGCTTAAGCAGCTATTAATTAAGGTTAAATATTTGTTTCGTACAGAAACAATCATTTTTTTTCAATTTAAAGCACAAAAAAAATTTAATTTTTTCCTGTTTAGCCCAATCAATGGGCGAAACAAGGTTTTTAAATCTTATTTTCACTAAATTAATCTTGGTTGTTGTTCTAAACTAATTTTTCCATTGTTTCGCCCAGCCATTAGGCAAAACAATTAGTTTTGCCCAGTAAATGGGCGAAAATGCTATTTCTATATATAATCTAAAACCAGCATTATTTTCATAAATATTTTTTTTCCTCAGTGCAATTTAAAAAAATAAAAAATAAAAAATTGTGACGGAGTTCAGCACATCCAAAAACGCGACCGTATACTGTTTGTTCCGCTTTTAAATATACGTTTTATATTCATGTATTGTTTTCATTATTTTATGTATATATTATTTTACTGTCCTTAAAAAACTGAATTTTGTATATTATTTGTTTAATTTTATAAACTATATATCACCTATATATACTATCGCATTGAGAAAAATCTATCATGGAGCATGAGGCCCCAAAAAAGTTCTTTCCTTCTTAAAAAAGAACACCTTTTTATGTTCTTGCTTGATATTGAAATTTCGGCTCCATCCGTTAAATTTGTCATGAGAGATTGTTTGGCGGTGAGAGACAAAGATGGTTAGTAATGCTGAAATCTGTTACATTTTTGTAATCGGATCCACTGCGGACCAACTACCTATATATATTTATTGTCAAATATTTTATTCATACTCTATTTAAGAAAAACACTAGTTTTTATCTTTATGATGATAAATAAAAACATATATATTATAGCAATGAATAGAATATTACCTTTTAGTCACTCGTAAACAGTGTTTTAAAAAGTCAGAAGTTGGACCAAGTCGGAAACTTTACCGACTAGCGACTTGGGGACTAATAGGAGACTAGTTGGAGGAAACAACTTGGTCCAAGTCAGAATTAATTTATGGATATTTTTCCCAAATGACATATTAATAATTATAAAAATAATAATATTTAAAATTCAAAATCCAACAAGACACAAGCAAAAACATAAATATAATCATAATTCAAATTAATCGAACAAAAACATAAACACCATAAGTCAAAACGTAAGAAAGTTATGTAATTATGTGAATTAGTACTAAAATATCTAAACTAGTGGAAATTTTTTATCACATCATATTTAAAAAATATTTAGTTTTACATCTATCATCTATTAATATTGTGAAAAGGTGGGTTTGTGCAAAAGTATTGGGCCGCTCAAGTCAGCTTAAATTAGAAAAAAAATTGGCCCAAACTAAATGACTTTTGCAGTAGATATGTTCTAATAAAAATGATGAGAGACATCCCATTAGCCAGGTACATGACCCGATTTCTAAATCATTGTTTCAAAGAATAAAATATAAATAAATAGGTTATACTATGTAATCATAATTTTTCTTTGTGAAAAAGGGAAGCACATGTCACATGTATATATTAATATAAATTATAGCCATATTGACTGTTGACTCAATGGTATTGAGTAAGACATTTAAACATTAATATATACATTGCACTTTGTCTATATGGGAAAATTAATAAATCTGACTACGAAATGATAGAATGGTTAGTTTTATCACACGAATATATGCCACAAGAGATCCAAAAATGACAGGGTGAAAGTGAAATGAAACTTTGTGAAGCTGAGTGGATTGGTATGGAGTATGGTACTGGTAAACGTGATAATCCGTAAGCCAAGCAGACCCATCAACTCTGGAGCCAGTTGTTGGGAATATATAGACTGGCATGCGATTTAGGTTTCCCTCCTACGAGGGTGGATGTCAATTTTTCTCATGCAACTTGGAAGAGAGCTACGTACACTACTGGCACTATATATTCCATGAAAGAGAGCATTATTCAAATACAACGACCGATCATAAAGTTGATTTTGTAAAACTATATATATATATATATATATATATATATATATATATATTCTGAAATAAAATTCGCGCTGAAGTTCTACTATTATATGGTAGTTGTCAAAAATATTAGAGAGACCATGGTCACCCATTTTAAATGGTTGTTTATCGAAAGTAAAATCATTCAATAAAATACAGTTAGAACTATACCTTTATTGTAATTTTAAATCAGGCAAGAAATTTCTTAGTCAGCACTCACCCTCTATTTTATAAAGAGGGCAGTAAATATTGTATTCTTAATCCACAATTCATTACATAATTCTGTCCTTCCAATTCTCTGTTTTATTGTTCTTTGTTCTTTTATTTTATAACATAAAGCACTTTATATGGTTATATACATTGAAGGATAAAAAATTGATGAAGATTTGGGGCGTTGTTGGCGGAACTTTGAAAAGGCCCTAAAACTTCCATTTTGAGTTCATTCTGTAACAAAACTTTTTCACTTCAATATATGGGAAATTATTCAAAAACCTCCTAACTTTTCTCAATATTATCAAAACCCCTCACTTTTTAGATTCCCTCAAAAGTCTTCTATAAAGCCAATTGAATTTTTTTTAGCCCCCTACATGCAACTTTCCATCCATCATGAGGTTATATTTATTAAAATGACTATATTACCCTTTTATATTAATTAAATTAACTATTATATAATTAACACAAATTAATCTATACTTAATAAATAGATAATATACTATGTATTAGTTATTTTACTAATTATTGATGCAAATACTCATGCATTTTTTATTAAAGAATATAATCAACAGTATATGATATTATCATGTTAATTATATATTATTATTTGTCTTAAGAATAAGTTAATAATTATTTTTCTTGAGAAAAATACCTCTCTTAATTTTATATTTAATTACATCCACTAATATTATATTACAAAAAAATATTTTTTATTATTATATAAAGTTATAATTTACTTTACCGTAAAATATTATTTTTTTTCTTTTTTACTTATAATTTTTTTTTCATATTTTAATTTTCATTTACTTATATTTGATGTAAAATATTGTTTTTAATTTTGTCAGAACGGCACCTATTCCATTATCGGACGCGTCAGCTTCGATTATAAGAGGTTCACTAAAGTTGGGTAGTTGGAGAACAGGGGTTGTTATCATGTCTCTTTTCAGTTTTTCAAAAGCCTATTGTGCTCTTTCATTCCACACAAAAGTATCCTTCTTTAATAATTCAGTAGCTTCTATATTGCTAGAGCCCGTTGCCACCCCTTGCTCACTAATTATATGCCCAAGATACTCCACTTGACAAACCCCAAAAGGAAATTTACACAACCTTGCGAACAATTTATTTTCTTTTAAAATTTGAAAAACCTCTTTGAGTAGTTCCACGTGAGTTGGTAAATCCTTGCTATAAACCAGTATGTCGTCGAAGAAAATCAAAACCCCTTTCCTCAATTTATGATGAAACACATAGTTCATCAAGTTTCGGAAAGCAGCCGGCGCGTTTGTGAGCCTGAAGGGTATCACCTTAAATTCGTAATGCCTGTGGTGCGTACGAAAATACGGAACTTAGTATTCATGGCGTACTATGATGTGGACGAGGTGTGTGAAAGGGATATACAAGAAATGATACGACTAGGACAGCTTCCAGCTCCATCCCGTCCTCCTCCAGTGACATCCTCCACTGGCACAACTTCCTCCGTTTCTTCCTGTGACACGAGTCGCGAGTTATATCTAGATCCCATTCTTAATTATATTTTAGAAGAGGTAAAGGTTCTAAGTTCCAACAAATTAATTAATAGTGTAGAACTTGGATCAAGGGATGACCTAAAACAAGAATTGGAAAGGCTTCAGAAGTCTCTTATTAGTATCCAGGAACTTCTCATTGTTTCCGAATCTTCGATAAGGTCGTACAAGGCACAGATAAAAGAATTTGAAAAATTAAACTTAATTACTAATAACAATTCAATCGACGATCTTAAACAAGAAGCTAAATAATTGTATTTGTGAAAAATTAAAAACTGAAATAAGTCATCTAAAAGTCGAAGTTGTGAGTTTAAAAAGTGAAAACAAATCCCTCAAGTCTACTTGTGCCAGAAATGTCTCGAGCAAACTTGATTTAGATAACTTATTTATAGGGCAAAAACCAAATGATAAAACTGGTTTAAGGTTCAAGAACGAGGTCGGTACTAAACCCGCTCCTTCAAGACCTAAAAACTATACAATAAAAAGGGAGCTCAATCAACCTAAGAGTAAATGAAGTACATTCATGTACCGAGACTATTCTAAGGGCCAAAGTCCTAAAAGTCGAACTTCTAAAAGTTTTAGTAATAAAAATAGGTTTCACTATTTTCATGATTTCCGGCATATTCATGAAAATAACCGCGGTGTCATAACCGAAAGACTTTATAAAAGAGGTTCTAATGGTTATTTTTATAAAATAGTCGACATACATGTCCCGCCCGAGAAAAATTCAACCTAATGAATCACAACATGGAGTTCCCAAACATTACAATAACGCACATCAAAAACAAAAAATTTCAAAATCAAACAATTTCACAAAATCAACCGTTTTTAGTGCCAAGTCAACCGAGCCAAAGTTTAGGAAAATCGAGTTTTCAAACCACTATAAAAATCATTTTGTAAATGGTATTGAAGAGACTTCGAGCCCCACTTGTTCGTTTTGCAACTATTGTTGCAAGGCCATATCTCTCTAGAGTGTCCTTTGCGTAAACCTACTAATTTTTCAAAATTTGTCTGATTGCGGAAAGACAGAAATGTTGATTGCAACTCCTCATTAAATGAGGAGAAATTGAATTTCACCTAGACGCTTCGATTTTCCCCTATTTAAATTACCTATATTCTACGGGGGAGTTGTGGTCAAGTTTTGCCTTAACAGATCTAACTTGTGGGTCGAGAAAGTTTTTGTTTGAGATATACGAAAATTGGACAACTTGACAGGAATCAATCGAGAAATGTGGACATTTATCGCGACTTGTATCTTTTGCAAATCAAGGACATGTGAAAAAATTGATCAAGTTGGCTAAATCGGATTGAAGTCCACAATATTTTCACCAAGTCACGAGCATCTTGTTATCTATCCGATAATTAGTCGAGGTTATGCTATTCATGATCAAATCTAAATTTTTCTTTACTCATTATATATTATTTTTTCGGTGCTTTATGTCTTCTCATTGGATTTTATTTTTGGGAATATTGTTTTTGAAATTTATTTAAAATATTATATGTATGTTTCAATAATATCAAAATAATTTTTTTAACCTTGTCTTGATGAACGTTTATTATAAAACCCTTTTTGAACAGTTTTTGTGAAACCTTAAACTAACCTCTAAGTTTTTTTACGGGTTATTGCACTCATGGGGAGCATCTATTTAGGGGGAGCTTTATTCTCTCTCGTTTGATGATCCTTTTTGACTGTTTTTCAAAAAGTGGGAGAAAATATAAAATGCTGCATTTTACGGAATTATTTTGAAAATCATCAAAAGAGGGAGATTGTTGTTATCAGTTTGATGATGTTTAAAATAATTCCGTAATTACTAATCTTGTTTGAGAATATATTATAAGCTCAGAATATCACACGTTCAAGTTTACGGAAATGGAGATTTCATCGGAATGGAAGCATCTCTCTGATCTCGGGAAGACTAGAAGTCGTCACGCTTTTAAAGGATTTCAATGCGTGGGAGCAAGCTTCTTTAGTCTTCTAGAGTATTGTGTGGAGTAAGTAATTTAATTTGTACTAAAAAGAGAGTAAAATCTGCAATTTATTCAATTTCTGCTAGTTCCATTACCAAGGGACCCAGTCCATTGCCAACTAAAGCAGTCCAGCGGCAACAGGCCTCTCCGTTGCCCATTTTTTCTCTCCTGGAATTTTGGTTGAAAAATTGTTGTGTGTGTTCGTTCTGTTGGCAACGGACCTAGTCCGTTGGCAACGGAACTGCAGGAATATAGCCGTTTAATTTGAAATCCTCATTGATTTTCTTCTGTTTTTGCAGTCCGTTGGCAACGGAACTGCGCAGGTTTCCATTTTTTTAGGGCTACTCTTTCCTCCTTTAAAAGGGGGCCGCCCTCCTCAGTTTCTTTAACAAATTTTCAATTGAAAAAGCAGAAAAACTCTCTTCTTAATACTAGCTAAATTACTCTAAATCTTAAAGTGAGATTAGTGGAGTTTTGTGCCTGTTGCTCATGTTTGTTTGTTGAGTTTATTGAGTTCAGATTATTGATTGTTCCACCGGCCGTCAAGAGGTTGTTGTAAGGCGACGGTGGTTCGAGGTCCTGTAAATGATCTTGTTTGTTAGTGAAATCGGAGCTGCAACTCGTGAACGCGTTAAGGGCTGCTAGCGAGTAAACGGGTGGTTAAGCCTTACGCAACCATCTCACCGAACTTCATCAACAGATCTGGTGTTCGGTATCGCATTTACTTTCAATTATTTATCTTACTTCTTGTTTATTTTAATTTACTTTGTTAATTAGAATTTGTACAACCATCATCTAAAATATCTAAGACTTAAAATTGTGAAACCCTAAAAAGTTCAATTATTCACGCTTCTGCATGAAATTAGTCATTTAAACCCCCCTATAGGCCTCAAGTAAACAACACTTGAATATCCCAAATTACCCCTGAACATCTTTGATTGTAGCTGATCTTTGCCCATTTGCTATTGTAATGGGTAGAGATGTTGTCTCGCTCACCTCTAACCGTAATTGTTCCACCATCTTTCGATCCAAGAAACTAATGCTACTCCCCGTGTCCAACAGAACGGTTACTGGACATCCTCTTATTGTCCCAAGTAACTTGAATACACCTCCTCTTTCGCCACCACTAAGGGCTGCTATAAAGATTACAGGTACATCTTTACTTGATTCATTCTCCTTCCTCTTCTCATTAATTTCCGTTACTTTTCCTTGCAAATTCTCACCTTTGATAATTTGGTTAAGCTCTTCTTCTTCTAAGTCACTATCAGACAGCTCCTCCTTTTCTCTATCTGATTCGTTTGTACCTAAACTCTCATACACTTTCTCTTGCTTGAGAGCGACCATATAAGCCTCGTGCAGCGATTTAGGGCTTGAAGCATTCACCAACAACTTCACTTCCTCCTTCAGCCCCTCGATGAAATTCGACATGAAGTAGTAATTATCCAGAGTTGCATTCTCCCAAAGAACTTGGTACCTCATGTTCTCAAATTGCGCTTTATAATCCTCTACATTTCCCGACTGCCTCAAGCTCTTAAACTCTCCATATAAACCCGTCAAGGACTGATTATCAAACCGGCCTAACACCTCCTGTGTTAACTCTGTCCAGGTGATTTTCGGTTTCATGATTGATAATCCTTGAAACCAACTCTCCGCTCTACCCTTGAAATGCATGACCGATAGCCCCACCTTATAAAATTCCGGAACCGTATACACTTGGAAAAAGTACTTGCAGCTAATGATCCTTGCTCTAGGATTCTCTCCCTCAAAGATGGGACACTCGACTCTGGGGGATGAGGCAACTAGTAACCATAGCTGAGATAGGTTTCTGGTGGTATAATGGTTTGTATGTTTGTGGGTTGGCTCGGGTTTGTGGAGGATGGCTAACATATGTATGGTATTATGGTTTGATTATTGTTCAGGTTTAGGGTTTGTGTGGGTGGGGTTGGGGCTGTTGCTGACTGAGTGGTTGTGGTAATGGTGGCGTAATGTGGTAGAGAATTTTGGGGAGATGCGGTGTAAGTTTGCGGTTGGGTCATATATGGTTTTTGTATGAAAGGGTGCATGTTTGGTACTATGGGTGAGTAAGGGTTGAATGGTTGGAAGGGGTTCATTATCAATGGGGGAATTGGAGGATTTGGCTGATTTGAGCTATTTTCAGAGGCTAAAGGTCTAGGAAATTGGGTGTTGTGGGCTGGAAGACTTGGGATCGGCTGATAAGGTGTTGCAGTGGGGTTAAGGACCGGGTTTGAGGTGGTCGGTACCATTGGTACAGATGAGATAATTTGTGGGGTCGAGGATGTGGTATTGGTTTTGGTTGTGGTTAATGGTTTGATTAATGGTTGGGTTGATGGTAGGGTTTATGATCAGACCTATGGAGCTTGTTACCGTTATCTGTCCACCCCCGGGTCTATTCCCGATCCGTGAGATGCCGATGATGAATCACCCTCGACAACTACCTTTTCACTAGTCATGACTTTCTTGATCTGAGTGAGCAACAGTTCCATTTGCGAGCTGAGCCTCTCTTCCATCTCCTTCCTGAACTCCTTCTTGTCTTCCTCCCGATTCTTGATTAGATCATTAAGCATCTCACCTTGGCGGTTAAGAAGCTCTTTGATCTCTTCTTTGCTCGTATTTCATTAGATTTACTCCTCGTTTCAGGCATGATGAAGAGCGTTTTTCCAAGATCGCGGCTCTGATACCACTTGATATGACTGGAGATTTATATTTATATTTTTTATTTTGAGTTTTTATGGATTTTTGTTGAAATTGTAAGTAAATAAGAGAAAAGAAAAGATTTGATCTGATTATGATGTTTTTTCTTACAAGATTTTAGCTTTTATACCTTAACCCTAAACTTAGCGCCTCCATTCCAAACGTATGAGACTTCTCTCTTGGCCCACATTCGGCCTACTCATAAAATAAACAAAACAACTAAACCCAAAAGTAAATAAAAGAAATACAAGTCCATGGCCCAAATTAAAGAAACAAAACAATCTCATAAATTTTTTTTTTTTTGAAGAAATTTGGAGAGGGTTCTTTTTCCCCTCTTCTAAATGTGTTGCCTATTCTTTCTAATATATAAAGCTTATAAATTGGGCAAAAATTGACATGTGTCTAATTTTTTGATTTTCTGTGGCCATATATATCAATAGACCATATAATGAGTCATTTCATGTAATGAGTCAATAAAATAATTGAATTGAGCAAAATTTGACATGTGCCTATTTTTTTATTTTATGTGACCTTATTTATTGACGGACCATGTAACGGGTCATTCCATGTAACGAGTCATTAGCTCCAATTCTTCAAGCAGAGGGCATCCAGATAAAAACTTGGTCAAAATTTCTTCATCAATAGTCATATAACCAAGATACAATCTCTTGAGACGAGGGAGATTTATCGATTGCGGGTTCAATCTCTCCACCAAATTCAAAAGATAAAGTTAATTCCTCTAAAGATTCACAACAAAATAAAGAGGCCGGAAATTTGAAAGGATCGTCCATTTCAGATTCAATACATATAACTCGCAGTTTGCAACACGATACGTGATGGATCCTTGCACTAGCGGACTTATCATCATTTGAGTTTTCCTCTTCTTTGTCCCCTCAATTGAGCCGAAACATATCCAAATATGAAATATTTCTGTGAAGAAGAAAGGAATAAACAAACCGTTCTAATTGCTTGTGAGAATTGAATTCTTCATGGCCCATTCTTCATTCGCATAACCAACAGAAATCCTCCATTGGCTCGTCAATCAAACTCGAACCGGACCTCCTGCTTCAGCATCCAACTTCCTCAAATCCCCAAAACACACAAGCACACACACAATCAACAAACCATTTTTGCGAAACGTATATTGACCAAGTCGAAATCAACAATGGAGATGGTGAAAGGTGCAATCGAAGTAGCGCAGAGTGCAATGGGGATGGTATCTGCTGGCGCTGTGGTGTTCCAAGTGCAGGAGGATCTAGCTCTCCGTGAGGCGCTCTCCAAGATTCGAACAAAGAAAAATAATAATATTATATCATCTTAATATTATGATAATATAATTATATAATATATAATATTATATAATTAGAGATGACAATACATGATAATATTATATAATTATTTTTTTAGCTAATGGCATTACATGATACAATATGATAATAACAAGAGGGTAATTTTGGTATAATAATATTATATTTTATATATAATTATTAATATTAATAATAAAAATATTGTATTATTTTAAAAAAATTATTTTTAAAAAAAATTATTCTATTATAGTTAATATTTATTATAATATGTATTATTAATTTTTATAAAATATGTTTTTTGATATATAAACACTAATAATAAAATTATATTTGTAATCTTTTATTTAAATAATATTTTATTAATTATAAATATTTAAAATAATTGAAAACATGTAATAAAAATATTTAGGGAGTTTATGAAACGATCCCTTTTTTAGAGTGGGGCACACATTATTTTATTATAATTTATTCAATATCATAATATGTTATATTATTAATTTATTACTAATAAAATATCATAATATTAAACATTAATTGATATTATTTACTATATATTATTACTACTTAGAATAACTGAATAAATTAAAATATTTCTTAAAAAGATGAAAATAATTATTGGGTGTAAACTGGGACTTTTATAAAATAAAAGTACATAGTGGGTTGAAGTTGGAGAGTCATATCAAAATCACACATGTCACGTGTCAAAATTCCCACAAAACATCAGCTTTATGTATTAGAAGGAACAAGAGAGGACCTCGCTCCGCTTCGGTACAATCGTATTTTTTTTATTCTATTGTTAGTTGATTGTTTTTTTAACAAATAGAAATTATAAACAAATATGAAAAAAAATGCAAATCAAAATAAACAAAGTGGTATTGGTTTATATATAATTGACTTATTTTGTGCATTTACAAAATTTACAATCAGAATAAGCTATCGCTTGCCCAATAATAAATCATTGGATGGGATGGCGAACACTCAGGTTCGAATTTCTCCTACCTCAAAATGCAAATTTAGCAATAAAAATTACAATAATCTTTTAATACGATAATTTATAACTTACTTTCCTTTCATTTTCACTTTCAGTTTTGTAGTGATTTGTTAAATTAACATGCTTGAGCTTTGTATAGCAGTATAATAAACTTATTTAAAAAAAATTCAATAAAGTTAGAGTTATTTATGGGTTGAACTTATTATAGTATAATTATTTATCTGTTTAATTTTCAAGATTACCAAACACATGATTCTGCTTATGTTATAATCAGATGGATAAAGAAAGAATATATTAATGAAACATATCATGATTTAGATTCAAAAACTATATATATCATTAATAAAAAAAAAGGAAATATATAAGGTCATGTTTGTATTTCTAGGTAAATCTGATGTTAAGACAACCGGAGAAGTCATGTAAGCTCCCATATAATTCTTTCTAATATGTAAAGCTTATGATTTGGGAGAAATATTTATATTTATCAGCAATACAAAGGATATATCATTAATACTGAACAAAAGACATATCAACAATATAGAAGGTATATCAGCAATACAATAGTCATATCAACGTAATACAAAGATATATCAGCAACACCAAAAAGTTTACAGAGAAAGATGGAGTTTGAAAATAAATGATTTTTGAATTTGAATGAGACGATAATAATTTGGGTCGTTTGTTTGACGGATCGCGCGGTTAAATTGAATCCGTGTGTTTAGAAGGCTTAACGTAGACCGGCGTTGTTTGAGTGTGCCGTCTTATTTAATTGGATTGTTTCAATTGTTAGTCTGTTGTGGTGCTTAGATGGTATCTAAGTAGATGGTGCGGATAATTTTAGTTTAGATGAATTTTATCTGATGGGGCTTCTGATATTTTTATGTAACAATAAAATTACAGTGTCTATGGAAATAGAAATGGAAATGGATTAATAACATAAATAATAAACAAAAATACATTATATTCCTTCAAAAAAAAAATATATATATATATAATAAATTTGGAAATACATAACATTAGACCATATGAACCAAAAATAAATAGATTAATGACCCTGTTCATAATATGGTGGGTTAAAGTAATAAATAACAAAATGTTCATAACATGTGCTCGTCAAAACATAATTTTATTATATTATAATTAAAAAAAATTATTATAATTTTTAAATTAATATATGAAAAAAAGTATAATAGAATAAATTTCTTCTTATAAATTTTGATTAAAAAGTTTAACCAAATATAACATCAAGTTATTTAATGTTTGTTTATTATAAATATGTTTCTAATGAATTTGACAAACATAAGATAATAATTAATAACATAATTGATGTAAATAAAAGTAAATAATTGGGTACTTTTTGGTATGCTTCTTTTTAATTAATGTAATAAATATGTGAGTATATCCAATTTGCTCATTCTGCTTAAATAATAGTAAACACGAAACTTTATATGATAAATCATAAATTATATTAGGTCACAATATAATGATGCATTTATTTAGTCACAATTCTTACTTAATTTAAGAAAAAAATAGTTTGACTTATTTATTGTGATTTGTGTCTTTGTTTATATCTATTTTTTGTTCATCAAATATACCATCACTTTAAGCCAACAATGATAATAAGATAAATTTTGAAATTTATCTACGATTTTGTCTGTCTTTGTTTATACCCAGACTGTATTTTTTTCGTTTAGTCAAATATACCATCAGTTTAAGCCAACAATGCTAATAAGAGAGATTGAAATTTATGTACGATTTTATCTATGAACATCGTCCGATATTTGCAACAACAGAAAAAGTCGAAATTATTTTATCTATGTGAATTCCGAATCTCAAAATAAGTATCACACTATTATCACTAGAGTTAACCAATAGAAAATGGAGGAAAAAAGTTTCATAAATAGTTTACGCTAATATTATTTTGATATTGTTAACTTTTAAGCACAAAAATAGCTACGATAAGTCTATTAAAATTAAATTATTATACAGAGATATAAGTATGATATAATTTTATTTATCATATTTTGAAAAAAAAAATATAAGTTATTAAGTGTATAAGATTATAAATTCGAAGCGGAGCGAGGGTCCCACTCGTTCCATTTAACTTGGTAATAATTGCTGTACAATCCTAGTATTTACATGCTATAAAATCAGCAAAAACTACCTTAGAAAGATAAAAGTTGTTGGATCACCTAGACCTACCAAATCAACAATATAATTTCGGTCCGGGCCCAAAAAAAAAAAAAGTCTAAAAACTCAAACTCTAAACTCTAAAGAAAAGCCGAAAAGAAATAAAAAAATAGCAAGGAAGCTCATAAAATATTTCCTCATGTCATAAGAGCTCTCAGTCCATCTGTCAAGGTAATATTTGCGCCGCCTTACTCAAACCTCTAGCATTTCTCCATTTCGCCATTTTCAGATCTGAGAAAGCCTCACCTACTTCGCTCCCTCTTCTTCCTCTCCACTTCTCGTATCAGCTCACATACTTCTACATCTTCTTTTACTAGCTCGAGATCTTGTTCCATTTCTTGAAGTAGCACTGAACGAGACCTATTTTCTTCTGTAAAGGCTCTACGGCATCGCTCTCTCCACAATACAAACAGAAAAATTGACGCTTCTCGCTTTGCTTCAATTATTAAGCCGACACCTATCAGCTCCCCTCCTTTCTCTCTTCCCTTCTCCCCCTTCACACGACAGCCCCCATTTCTAGGGTTTCCTTCTTGCTTCTGACTGACTCGACAAAGACAAAAAAAGAAACAAATAAAGACCTTATTTATAAACAGATCGTAACATTCTGGTTGAAATGGCTGCAGCCTTCATGTCAAAATCTTCTACAGGTTAGTCTCATATTGCTTCTGATGCTTCAATTCGTAAGTGTTGATCCTCCTGATTCCTCAATTATGTTTACTTGTATACGCAAGCACACAAATTTGATTAAAAGTACTGTTTATTCCCCTTTATTATTTTCTCTTCCGAATACTAATAGCTCCAATTAATTTGCCATGAAGCTAAATACTTACTTCTTGATTTATGTTTACCTTATAGCTGGCAGATCAATGCTTGGTGCCCTTGGCACTAATCTAATCGGAATCGGGAGAGTTACAAATGAAACCAGTGGAAAGCTGACTTTCAGTGATTTCTTTTTTCAGGTTATTTCTCTTCTCTTCATTATTTCCTCTCATTTTGTTTCTCTAAGGCCTCCAAAATCGGTAGGCCCCAAATGAAATATTAAACACTAAGGTAAGAGATAAATATACTCTGTCGGTATAGTAATTCCAATTTACTATATGTGTTCAGTAATTGGCATTACTGAACACATATAGGTTTTATTATTTCAATTTGAGTTCATCAAAGTCAGTTTCCTGTTATTACTTTGCTTCTATTCAACTTTTAGGAAAATGAAGTCCGTATAAAGTGATTTTGAAATAGTGTGACGATGTTTGTCTTTTTTAAGCTGATGTATAGGTACTGTTAATTTTTTTTAATTCTTAGGATCCATTAATTTCATTGAAATTTTAGTTTAGTCATCCTAGAGGAGTAAGTTTTTAGTTTTCATTTAATTTTATAAAATAATAAATATAAAATCATTCTTCTTCATTTTTGGCCGAGAACCTCCAAAATATGTGAGCGTCCCTGGGCTTTGAAACCTTGGAACCACAGCAGTGTTAGGTAAATTTTAGCATTTACTCACACATTTATCTTATTTTTTGTTTCTTGTGTGTAGCAACAAAGGACATTCATCCAAATGAGAACGAATCTTAAAGTGGTTGACAACTCTGGTGCAAAACAAGTAATGTGTATCCAATCCCTAAAAGGCAAAAAAGGAGCCCGGTTAGGAGACACTATAATTGGCTCTGTCAAAGAGGCTCAGCCTAAAGGCAAAATTCGCTATATTTTGTTTCGTTACTATTATTAGCTCTATTTTGCACCGGAAAAGTTAAATAAAAAAGTGAAAGTATGACATATACACCAGCAAAATTGAATATATCTCATCAGTATCCTCTCGTTCCTGATTTTCTTAAGTGCCTTTTTTCACATATAGATGATAAATAATAATGACAAGATTTTATTCTGGACATCTTTTGAACCCAAAGCGAAAGAAAGGAAAGACTAGATATTATATTTCCTAGTTTTGTAGGGCTATGTACGAATTACGATATTTCTGAACCGCATTACATTTGCTAAATTATTTGTTCATTTTTGTTAAATTTATTCAGGGAAGGTGAAGAAGGGTGAGGTGGTGTACGGTGTGGTGGTTCGTGCGGCGATGCAGAGAGGCAGGTGCGATGGGAGCGAAATTAGATTTGATGATAACGCGATTGTGTTGGTCAACAAGCAAGGCGAACCGATCGGCACCCGTGTTTTCGGTCCGGTTCCACATGAACTTAGGAAGAAAAAGCATGTCAAGATTCTCGCCTTAGCTGAGCATATTGCGTGAGATAAAGTAGGTTTCGTTGTTTGTGTTGTTGTTTTAGTGTTTGAACTGGTGTTTTGCTTCAATTTGGGGAATTAAATAGGGGTGGTCAGTGAGGATTTATATTTTTGATGAACCTATTGGCACCCATGTTTTTGGTCCGGTTCTGCATGAACTTAGGAAGAAAAAGCATGTCAAGATTCTCGCCTTAGCCGAGCATATTGCGTGAGATAAAGTAGGTTTGGTTGTTTGTGTGCTTGTTTTTGGTGTTTGAACTTGTGTTTTGCTTCAATTTGGGGAATAAAATTGGGGAGATTAGTGAGGATTTATATTTGTTAGGGATTGTGCAATGAGATTAATATTTGCTGGATTATGGATTTGTTGGGGTATCTTCATGTGTTTTGTTGAATATTAGTGGAAGTTAGGGTTTGTTGGGTATGAGTCGTGCAAAAATGGGTTAGATTATGGAAAATCGTTGCAAAACATGTGTAAGCCATATGGTTATCATTATCTTCTCATTAGGAAACTGTGATTGATAACAATTATGAAATTAAGAGTATAAAAGGGCAATACTATCTTGATATGGAAATAATTGTAAAACATGTTCAATTATTATAGTACTAAAAATAAACATGGTTTAGATATATTCTAGTGAGAAATGGGAAAGTTAAATTATACTCCCATCAAATTTATATTTCTTCATGAATTGGATAAAGTTAAAGTGGAAAAAGTAAAGAATGTCTTGGATGGATAGAAAGAGGAAGAAGAAAGGGATGGAGAGGAAAGAAATGGTACTTTGGCCCTAATTATTTGATTTATAAAAATAAATCATGATTAACTTGTTAAATTTAACAGCAATTAATAAGTTGAGTATATTTGATATTTTACTTATCTTATATAATTCATTCGCTTATTTTACTTATTATGGGTTCAGTCTTGTTAATTTGTTGAGGCATACGTCTTCATTGTTTTATAAATGTTTTTATAAATTCTAGTTTTGTTTCATCTTTTCTGTCTTTTAATGGTTTTGAGTATACTGGTTCACCAATAAACAACCAAGGCTAAGAAAAGAAGAATCAGAACTGATCTGACTGGTACAGTTTTAAAAATTAAGGCTGTTGCTATGATTTTAATGACTTAAATTCTCAGGAAAAATGCAACTCTTTACATGAGCATGCTACCTTTGATCATTGTTCTGACAATTGCTAATCTAAATTGTCTTTTTTTTTTTGGAATAAGGAGTCTGAAAGAATTTATTATTCTTCATGTAACATAACATGTGATATATTCTATCTCAAAAAGCGTGTTGTATATTTCAACTTCTTAAACGTGCAAGAAATTTGATATACATCCCTTTATACTCTACCCCAAGAATTTATCTAAATATAGCGAAAATATTAGATTAACCAACAAGAATTAATCCTCGTGAAAATGTGTCACAATTAATCTCGTGAAAATGTGTCACAATTAATCTCTAGCACCAAATTTAGCAAACCTAAATGCAACCATCATTCTACCGCCAGTGATCTTCTTTTCCTCTCAATTTCCCAAACTTTTTCTCCATATTTCCGAACAATGGCATTCAATTCCCCCTCAATCACCTCTTTTCACCATTAAAATACTCTTATCGACACCTCCCCACATGCGGCCTGTCGACACCTCCCCACATCTGACTAAATCAAAATCGTATGAAAGCAATCATAGCAGCCGTTTCGATTACACGAGTCCAAAAGACATAATCGAGTCCCCCACGGCCCGCAGTCGTAGGTCCAGCTTTCGGAACAACTCCGGATACGAACTTATCCCTGGTATCGACCCATCGAGCATAAACATCCGTAACCAACTGGTGAGAAATGCAGCTTCGATATATCTAAAATCAGCTGCCCTGATTGCAACAAGGGATTAGAGTTTCATGGACAAGGTCTGGGAGCAGCTACGTCAGGACAGGTGCAACTTGAGTTGTGTTGAGGGGTCGATTGAGCCGTGTTTGCCTTTGAGTAGTTTCGTTGCATTTGTGAGAGATAAAGTCGAGAGATGCTTACCGGGTTTGTAATATCCCGGACCGGAACATAAGGTGGGCTAGTGATTAGTCTCACCTTCACTTGTGAATGTGAAATTGTGTTACTTAAATAGGTTAGTGCATTAACTATTAGCACCAATCAAGCTTAAGCTTTTTCAGAACAATATGGTGTGGGCCTGAAGGTTGGACTGGAGCAGTTAATGCACTAGGCTCTTACATATGGTATCAGAGCAGTTCGATTCTGAGTGCACTATCGTGCGGTCGCATACGAATATGTATTGGTTGCAAGAGACCTGAAGTACTATCATATGGCGGTGCGCACGGATGTGTACTAGGATGCGACTGGCCATCTGTGAGTTCTGACGAGGACGTCAAAATTTAAGTTGGGGAGTTTGTAACACCCCGGACCGGAACGTAAGGGGGGGCTAGTGATTAGTCCCACCTTCACTTGTGAATGTGAACTTGTGTTACTTAAATAGGCTAGTGTATTAACTACTAGCACCAACCAAGCTTAAGCTTTTTTCAAGACAATATGATGTAGGCCTGAAGGTTGGGCTGAACCAGTTAATGCATTAGACTCTTACAGGGTTCACAGAGCTCGACCCCATGTCAAGAGTGCATCGAGTGAGGGCGTGCCATTGTTTTGTAGGGCTGCGGTTGGTGGATTCTTAATTAATTATTTTGTACGTTAGTAATAATTATGTTAATGACACAAGTGCCTTGTATGCATTGGTCAGTTATATTTGTAAAATTTTGCAAAGAGATTGTCACGCCCCAAAACCAAAAATCTAGTGTTTGGAACGGGACAACCGCCATAGTCGATAGACTACCAGGCATCATCGCATTACATTCACACAAGATTTAATAAAATTCAAAATACATTTATTAATATAAATCTCCAACATCAACATTTATTCAAACATGAAAAATAATCTTTTAGTTCAACATAAATAAAACACGAAAAAAATTAAGATAATTTGGAACTCGAAAGTCGCCTCTCAATATCCCTGCTCCCGACACTTCACTAACCTGGGCAAAAATCAACATAGAGAAAAATAGAAAGAGTGAGTACAAATGTACTCAGTAAGGTGAAAATGACAAAAACAAGCCCAGCTCCCTTGATTGAAATTAATCATTAATTGAATCTAATTGTGCTAAATAAATCTCGTAATTCCGAAAGAATCATTAAAAGACGCAAGAAAAAAAAGAATTCTTTCATTATTATTATTATTATTATTATTATTATTATTATTATTATTATTATTATTATTATTATTATAATTATTATTATTATTATAATTATCATTATTATTATTATTATTATTATTATTATTATTATTATTATTATTATTATTATTATTATTATTATTATTATTATTATTATTAAACTTGTAATCCGACCCTCAACAATAATCATCATTTTCTTTTAATTTAATTTAATCTTTCCAATTTTAATTCCGTTAGGATTCCCGGAATCATGCATCGGGGTGTCCTACCGTTGTACGCATCTGAGTACCGCGTGAACCCAGATCGACTTCCATAGATTACACTAAGGGTGGTCTTAACGTACGGGGTAATGTTATAACCGCTCCGCAGATCCACGCTAACGGGTACGGTCCAGCTGGTTCTTCTCTTCTTTTCTTCTTTCTTCTTTTCTTCTTTTATATTCAACTATCTTATCTTTTAAGGTGTTCCCGCCCGTCGAAAATATTAGAAAAAGTGGTATCATATATTTTAGGTTACATAGTCCCTAATGATAATATTTCGACGCACTCTAAATTACGAGATTATTTATCCCTCTATTATTCCATCACAGAAACAAATTACAGAATTGTCGAAGTCAGAAATCCAAGAAAGAACAAAAGCAGCACTTAAGTAACAGATTTGTATGCTTAAACTTAATTAAAAATACTCAGCCAAGTAATTTTTAATCAAGAATACAAAACAGTGAGAATTAAGCATTAAATATCACAAAATAATTGAATTGAGAAAGTTCAGCACAAAGTTTCATAATCTAAATATCACAAAATACCAATCCTTGCTCAAACTACACAAGCATGCTCACACAAACATACATGCTTAATTTATTAATTCAACAAAAGAGAGAAAAAAATTAAGGAGAAAGAAGAAAATTAAATCGAACCATATTTGAGATTCAAGCTAGAGCCTCCTCCTGATCGATTCGAATCCTCCTCCAAATTTGACTCAAGCTAGAGCAAAATCCTTCTCCTTCATGAAGCTGGGATCCCTTTTATCTCCACACATCAAAAGAAAATTTTTAGGGTTTTGGAACAACCTTAAAGAAAGTCATCCACGGAGAAAGAGAAAGAGGAAGAAGAAAAGAATGGTATTTACAATGGATTAGAGAAGAGAAAATGGATGTGATAATAGATGTATGAATAATGGATGTGGTCAATTTATAGAGAAATTTAACTTAGAAAAGATTTGAAAATAGGGTTGTGGGACTAAAAATTGAGTTTGATCCGTTTTTGGCTTTGGGTAGTAAAGTGGGGGTTATTTAACATTTTTCCCTTCATTTTCTTATTCAAAATCTGCATTGAATCAGTCTGGGTAAAATTTACTGGGTCGTTTATCAATCTCATTCTAATCACCAGAACGCACACGTGTCGCTCTCTGATTATCCCACACTAAATCCTCAAATCTAAAATCAACCAATCAGAACTTGCCTCCACTGGCAAAGAATCTGAAGAAACGCGTCGCCATGTGTCATCATACAATTGGGTAACCATGTAACCTCGTACTGAAACGGTTCAGTCACTGCAGAAAACGTGTGAAAATCGCCTCAATTATTCCTCATTGCATGGTCCAGTTACATTCGTTGCATTTGTTATACGCCAAATGGAGGTGTACGTCTCCGAAAACACTAGAGAAGAATTGGGAAAAGTTGAGATAATGCGTTTCCGTTCTAATGCTTCACGCGGGCCGATACTCCGTACATCCGTGCGCCACGTGTCACTTTATGAGTGGACGAAGGGAATCTCATACTGCACGGCTTCTAGCGCTGCAGAAAACGCGTTTGACTCCCTCTCCGTTTCGATTTAATGGACGGCCAATTTCCTTCAAATGCATTTGTTATAACCGAAACGGAGGCGTCCAGTCTAAGAATCACAAGAGAGAAAAGAATGTTTCTGCAGACTCAGGACATGTTTTCTGGGGTCCGCCCGCCACATGTCGACACCATAGTTCATCGTACTGACGTCTGTCAGACCTCATACGGACGCGTCAGTAAGGTGCTCCCCAATAATGGGCTGCCACGTGTACTTTTCAAAGCAGGTTTTATGAGCCTCTTCCACGTGTCGCTTTATGATTAGAAGAATATTCAACTGGTGCGCCACATGTTAATCTTTTACTGGCCCAAAAATAATCCTCGTATTGCTTAATTTCTAATCTGATTGAGCTCTGAGTTGAATAACGGGACACGTATCTCATCTTTATTGGTCCAGAGAAGGATTGACCTGGTCAAAGGTTGACTTTGACTAGGTTTCACCAGATCTTGAATCGCGATTTTTGGGAGTTCTATAAGGCCTTTTTTTCGCGAGGTTGGTACAGTTGGATTCGTCTCGTCGAGCTCTTCGATTTGGTGGTACCCAGTTTGATCACTTTTGGGATAGTAGGCGATTTCCCGGGTTTGACTTTTCGTCTTTCTTTCAGATTTTGTAGGTTTTGGCTTGGATGGTTGGCGAGTAAGGGTTATAAGAGAATTGGAGGGGCGTGTGTAGGGTTTTTGCGAAGATTTGTCGAGAATTCGGCCATCCTTGGCCCAGGATTTGCAGATCGACCCTTTATTTGGAGTTGACTTTTCACGAAATCATCCAAATATCCCTTTCTTGGTCTTTTTACCTGAAAAATGACCCAAAAGTGTATTAAGAGTTTAAAACATATTTTTTATTAATTTTAAATATTTTTCAACATTTTATGTGATTTAACGGTGAATTTTATACGATAAAAATCCTAAAAATGTGTATAAAAATATGCATTACAAATCTCACCACACTTAAACCAAGCTTGCCCTCAGGCGTAAATTTAAATCAAGTTTTAGGGTTTTTAGAATCAGTTTAATTCCATTTGAAGAGAGAATAAATTATTGTCATATTATTAATCGATTATTATAATAATACACGAATGTCGGTGATTGTCCATTAATAATTTTAAAACTTCAAAGTCGTTTCAACTCGCCAATCTTTTATCCCAATTATCCATTTTCCAAAAGCTATTACCCCAAGACTTCAACTCGATTTTTATTTCACCCCCATACAAGTTAAAGGTCTGATACGATATCCATGAATCAATTCTCGAGAGAAAAGTTGTGCTTTTAATACTTAAAAAAGATTTTTGTTTTAATCCCGTTTATTTATTTACAATGGGATAGGGTATAATATACAGGGCTGCGGAGATAATATACAGGGCCAAAAATTATGTTTTTTCCGAACTTAGAATTGGTCGCACATGTTATTAACAGGCTCGAATTGTTAGTTAAAATCAAGACATTTTCCAAAACCATGATGTAAAAGATAGAGTTAATTTCAAAAATTTCAATATGGTACTAAAGTCTAGAAACATTATATCTTGTCGTAAAATATTGAGGAGATGAACACGTTATGAAATTTTCAAACCATTAATGGACTTTATATGGATAGTATAGATGGAATGAGATGGAATAAGTTATATTATGGCAATTAACTTAATATCCTTTAAAAGATTTCAAAATTTTATCATCATTTTCCAAAACCCTATACTTTTCGAAAACTCGTTGCTTGAAGGACTCGGTTTCAAAAACATTTCCTTTTCAAAACCCTTTTCTCACTTTTCTTTTAAAATCCTTTTATTTATTTACAAATCCAAGCAAAATAATTTACTTTTTTTGTAAAAATAAAACACTTATTTACAAAAATAGGAAAAATGAAATAAAAAGAAATATTAATGACTTTTAAGAGTTTTAAAAAAAATTGTATTATTAAATTTTTCATTTTTTTTTATTTTCATTTTTTTAATTTTCACATTTTAGACACAGAAAAGTTACAAAACCTCCCCTCGCCAGACTTAAACTTTTGCAAGTTCAAGTGAAATGAAGTAATTTTTTGTGAAAAGAAAAATTGAAAATAAAGGAAAAATACGACCTGTCACGACGAGTTGCCTCTCTCTAGGTGCTCCCATTTTACGTCTCGAGCCCGACGCCTTTGTACTAGCCTCTCTCGAACGGATCATAAATGTGAGTAAATCCTAGGAGGAGCTCACATGGTAGTAAGAGAGTTGGCCGGCGTTGCCTGTCCTTGTTTTTGTGGCGATAATTAAGTGGTCTTCCTGGTTTTGAAAGGAGTTTGGGGTCGGGTTTTGTTGAGAGGGGCAATTCAATGCCCAAATTCAATCCTTGGATGGTTGGAAGGTCGACGTACATCACATCGCTTATCACAAGCTCGGTGTAATGTATTGTTTGGCAAGAACTAGGGTTTGAGAGATTTTGCAGAGTTGGCTCGTGGTTTTGGTTGTTCGGCTCGTCACAAGCATCAACCCTCGATTCGTCGCTCGACTCACATTCCACATCCTTTCAAAAATCATCAAAGTCGAATCTAGGGTTTGTGGAACTCAAAACGTCACAAGATTCAACCTGCAAGCCCCCGTTTGATTCACATTGCACATCATTCGAGCTTTCACAAAACACACTCCCTAAATTCCCATTTAACCCAGATTCCCCATCACACAAATGCTCCTCCGACTCGAAGTTGACGTCCTCTTTTTCCTCAAGTTCCCCCCCCCCCTGAACATTTCTGCACCACCTTGAGAACCAACAACCCCCAACTCTTCAAAAACCCTAGAACACTTATCACAAAAAGATTCCTCAATTTCCACTTCTTCAAAGACCCTAAGACCCTCATCACAATGGCCAGCTTCATCATGACAAGGTTGGATAGTGGAGTCTCGAATGATGGGTTTGTTGAATATTTCCATGAGCGAGTTCGACATTTCTAAGAACAGTTTCTCAAAAAGGTCAGCTTCGCGTGCAATGTGTCATCAGAAGAGGTTTGAGGTTGTTGATACTCCTAGTTTGGAGGATAGTACTCGTCTTGGTGGAGGTAAGGTTGGGACGAATGGTTTGGTGTGGCAGGCGTGTACCGATTTTGGAAGTTCACCTGAGGTTCAAAACCCCAGGAATGGTTCAACATTTCATCCCTCGGCTCCAGGATGGAGGAGTGGTTGAAGAAACCTCCTTGCTTGTAAGAGTGCCCATAAAAAGGTTGTGGTTGTTGGATGTAGCCTTCATTGCTTTCCCATGGATATCCCTCGTTGGGCCATCCACTCCATGTTTGCCTTCCCGTAATTTCACGTCTTGCCTTTTCGATTCATCTTTTGACCTAGAAACCTTCAAAATAAGAAAGACACAACACTAGAGAAAAGATTAGTCGGTTAGTTTTAACTTAATTAAAGTCATCTCCCTGGCAACAGCGCCATTTGTAACGAGCCGTGAAAATGTGTCGTGGTGTAATCACGTGTTAACAAAATAATTTATAATTTTCCTAATTAATCAAATAGTGTATAAGTGGTATTTGAGATAGGGGTTGATCCACAGAGAGACTGGCCTTAAGTAAAACAGGTTCACAAATTAATTCTCAAGGTGTTAAGTATTCTATGCAATTCCAAGGGTTTATAATAAGAATAATGATTGTAAAAAGAGACAGTGTGGTGATGAAATAGTAGAGACAAGATTGGCAAATAAAATAAAAATAAAAACTCCACAACAAAACCTTTGAATTTTCTTTTGATGACAAGTAGGAATTTAATGGTAATTCATGAGCCTAAACAATCATTAACATTTTTAAACATAATTTAACAATTTTGGATACTAGGCTTGAGTAATCTAAGCTAAGAATTTACTCAATAAATGGACTTAATTCAAGAACAAACCTAAAACAACCATTCCAAATTCATTAAAACAACTCAATCCAAAGCCTAATTAATCTATCTAACTCTCAGCCAAGATATTAGTTGACTAACAAGCACTTAATTAACAGATTTTTATGCTTAAACTTAATAAAAAAATACTCAGCCAAGCAATTTTTAATCAAGAACACAAAACTGTGAGAATTAAACACTAAATATCACAAAATAATAAAATTGAGAAAGTTCAACACAAAGTTTCATAATCTAAACATCACAAAATATCAATCCTTGCTCAAACTAAACAAGCATGCTCACACAAACATACATGCTTAATTTATTCATTCAACAAAAAAGAGAATAAAATTAAGGAGAAAGAAGAAAATTAAATCGAAACAAATTGGAGATTCAAGCTAGAGCCTCCTCCTGATCGATTCTAATCGTCCTCCAAATTTTAGTCAAGCTAGAGCAAAATTCTTCTCCTTCATGAAGCTTGGCTCCCTTTTATCTCCACACATCAAAAGAAAATTTTTAGGGTTTTGGACAACCTTAAAGAAGGTCATCCATGGAGAAAGAGAAAGAGGAAGAAGAAGAGAATGGTATTTACAATGGATTAGAGAAGAGAGAATGGATGTGATAACGGATGTATGAATAATGGATGTGGTCAATTTATAGAGAAATTTAACCTAGAAAAGATTTGAAAATAGAGTTGTGGGACTAAAAATTGAGCTTGATCTGCTTTTGGCTTTGGGTAGTAAATTGGGGGTTATTTAACATTTCCCCCTTCATTTTCTTATTAAAAATCTGCATTGAATCTGTCTGGGTGTAATTTCCTGGGCCACTTATCAATCTCGTTCTAATCACCAGAATACACATGTGTCGCTCTCTGATTATCCCACACTAAATCCTCAAATCTAAAATCAACCAATCAGAACTAGCCACGTTTCACAGGCAAAGAATCTGAAGAAACTCGTCGCCACGTGTCTGTTGGGGAATCCATAGCCATGTACGTTACATGCGCAGCGGAACCTATGGATTCAACCCGCCCTAGGATCATCGTTAAGGGAATAAAAGTACGAGATTAACTATTAAAATGTATACCTCGGATCTTCCTGATCCGCGAGAGAGAGAGGCTAACGATTGCTCAGTTACCATAACTAAAAACCCTAATCTGCGCCTATTCCGTTGCCAACGGAATATGTATTTCCTTAACAGAATATTTTGCAGCTAAGGTTATTACAGTTTCCATATCTATTCCGTTGGGAATGGAACTATTCCGTTGCCGACGAAATGATGCTGTTTTGTTCAATCAATTGTCCACTAATTGATTATTTCATTCACCAATTTATACATCATATGTATAACTGTTTTTGAGGTATTTTCATCCCGTACGAATGGAGTTTTTGTGTGACCGTGTAGGTTCCATTTAACGCTGTCAACGATCTTCTAAAGATCGTAAGTCATGAGTAACCTCTAGACTGATGTCATGACTACCCATGTTAAATGAAATGATCAGCGATCATAAACCTATCTGAATAGACGTTTGCTTATTCCTTTTGTTCTACAATATATGTCTTAATCACAAGGCACGATAATATGTCATCCTTTAGTTTGATCAAAGTCTCTTTCCTGATTGAGAATTAAACTGAGTAAATACAAAATGATATTAACAACACATGTTAATCCATTTTGAGCATGGCCATGCATTTCCTTCAGTCCTAGTTCATCAGGGGGCCCATAGATATTTCCCTCTTGACGAGAGGAACAAATACCATCTTGGTCACTCACATTCCTCGTCATGATTCAGTGCATACCTAATAATGACCCTAATGATCATCCCATTATGGATGACGTAGGATCATATTAAAATATGCAGTTCCACATACAGGAATCCATGGTGACCGCAGGTCGTAGGAACAAGCACACTATTCATATGAAAATCACTAACGACATATACCATGCATATTCTTATAGTGTGGTCAGTCCAGTATGTGTTCTCTAACACGTACCTATATTCCAGACTTGACATCCCTATGTCCATGATCAGTAGAACATGATCATCCAGCCTGCGAATGTACTAGTGTGGATATGTAGCTTCTTACCTGAAGTATGTTTATCTCTATAAACATCCTACATATCACTAGGGACGGTTTAGAATGCCATTCGTTGGTTCACAGTTCTACTATCAAAATCACGTATTCTGATGACGTGAATCCGAAGTGTCATTCATGGTTGATATAAGATATGTAAATGCACATTCACAATCCATACACACAGATATATAAGAAACAACCTTTATTGAATAAATAATAATGTCTTAATACATAATCCATTTCCTAGCACAAATACATTTGGCCTAGGGCACTAATCCTACAGTCTCCCACTTGCACTAGGCCAACTCTAAGCATCTTATGCCCATAGACTTAACATGACCCTCATGCTTCGCTTGCGGGAGTGGTTTAGTCAATGGATCGGCGACATTGTCATCCGATGGCACTCTACACATTTTAACATCACCCCTTCGTATGATCTCCCTGATCAGATGGAAGCGTCGTAGTATGTGCTTGGACCTTTGGTAAGATCTCGGTTCCTTTACTTGTGCGATCGCTCCATTGTTGTCACAATATAGATCCACTGGTTCCGAGATGCACGGAACTACTCTTAGCTCCTCCAAAAAGTTCTTTATCCAAACAGCTTCTTTAGCCGCTTCTGCAACGGCTATATACTCTGCTTCCATTGAAGAATCTGCTACAGTACATTGCTTGGAACTCTTCCATGTCACTGGGCCTCCATTTAGGCAAAATAAATAACCTGATTGCGATCTAAAGTCGTCTGAGTCTGTCTGAAAGCTTACGTCGGTGTAACTCTTTACAATGAGCTCGCCTTCCAGACCTCCATAGACTAGGAACAGGTCCTTAGTTCTTCGTAAGTACTTAAGGATTCTTTTAACAGCTATCCAGTGACTTTCACCTGGATTAGACTGAAACCTGCTTGTTGCGCTCAATGAGTATGACACATCTGGTCTATTACATATCATGGCATACATGATATATCCTATAGCCGAAGCATATGGGATCTTATTCATTCATCTTCGTTCCAGCTCAGTTGTAGGACACTGTGTCTTACTGAGAGAAATGCCATGTGACAAGGGCAAAAATCCTTTCTTGGATTCTTGCATTCTGAACCATTTCATGACCTTGTCTATGTATGTACTTTGACTCAGACCTATAAGCCTTCTAGATCTATCTCTATAGATCCTGATTCCTAGCACGTAGGAGGCTTCTCCTAGGTCTTTCATCGAGAAATTATCTCCCAACCACTTCTTGACATTCAATAATGTCGGGATGTCATTTCTCATGAGTAATATGTCATTTACGTAAAGTACCAAGAATACTACTGTGCTCCCACTGAACTTCATGTAAACACAAGGCTCACCTTCACTTTTGATAAAATCAAAACTTTTGATAACTTCATCAAAACGAAGGTTCCAGCTTCGAGATGCTTGCTTCAATCCATAGATTGATTTTTGAAGCTTCCAAACCTTACCAGAATTCTTAGGATCGACAAAACCTCGGGTTGCATCATATGCACGTCCTCGGTCAGATTTCCGTTTATGAAAGCTGTTTTGACATCCATTTGCCATATTTCATAGTCATAATATGCTGCTATGGCTAATAGAATTCTGATTGATTTAAGCATAGCTATAGGCGAGAAAGTTTCGTCATAGTCAATACCATGAATTTGTTTGAAACCTTTCGCCACAAGTCTTGCTTTGTAGGTTTGTACCTTTCCATCCACGTCAGTCTTCTTCTTAAAGACCCACTTATATCCGATGGTCTTTAAGCCTTTGGATGAATCAATCAAATTCCAAACTTGATTGTCTTGCATGGATTGCATCTCAGCTCTCATGGCCTCTAACCATTTCTGAGAGTCAGGACTCTTCATAGCATCTTGGTAGGATGTGGGTTCATCATCTATGAATGTCACATCATCATCATTAGACACGAGAAATCTGTATCTCTCGGGCTCATGATGAATCCTGCTAGATCTACGTTGAGTCTGTTGTGTTTCAAGCTCACCAACTCCTTGAGAGCTTGTTTGTTCCTCCATCATAGGTTCTGCGACTATAGGTGGGTCGCAAATTTCATCAAGTTGTACTTTGCTCCCACTGCTTCTCATAGAGACAAACTCTCTTTCCAAGAAGGCTCCATTGCGAGCAACAAACACTTTGTTCTCCGATGGGTGGTCAAAGTAATATTCTTTAGTTTTCTTAGAGATATCCCACAAACAGGCACTTATCAGATTTGGGTCCGAGTTTATCGGGAAACTAACGTTTGACATAAGTCTCACATCCCCAAATTTTAAGAAAAGACAACTTTGGGCTTTTCCCCGCCCACATCTCATATGGCGTCTTTTGAACCGCTTTGGATGGAATTATGTTCAATATGAATGCAGCAGTCTCAAGAGCATAACCCCAGAAAGACATTGAAAGACGCGTTTGACTCATCATCGATCGAATCATATCCAATAAGGTTCGATTCCTCCTCTAAGACACTCCATTCCATTGAGGAGTTCCTTGAGGAGTCAATTGTGAAACTATTCCACATTCTCTGAGATGATCTTCAAACTCCTGACTTAGATATTCGCCTCCTCAATCAGATCGAAGTGCTTTAACCTTCTTTCCAAGTTGATTTTGTACTTCATTTTTAAATTCTTTGAACACTTCAAAGGAATCAGACTTATACTTCATTAGGTAGACATAACCATATCTACTGAAGTCGTCCGTGAAAGTTATGAGTACCTATACCCACCTCTAGCTGGCGTACTCATTGGTCCACATACATCAGTATGTATGAGTTCTAATAAGTCATTGACCCTTTCACCAACTTTTGTGAAGGGTTTCTAGTCATCTTTCCAAGTAGACAGGACTCGCACGTCTCAAATGATTCCAAATCAAGTCAGTCTAAAAGTCCATGAGAGTGGAGTTTAGAAATACGTTTCTCATTTATATGGCCTAAGCGACAGTGCCAAAGGTATGTCGGATTTGAGTCATTCGGTTTAAATCGTTTAGTATTAATATTATAGATGGACTTGTAATCACTTTCTTAAGATCTAGCACATAAAGACATCTTTCTAATAGAACATTTCCATTGAAAAGATTATCCTTTAAGATAGAACAATTATTATTCTCAATAACAAATTTGTAACCATCCAAAGCTAGACTAGAAATAGAAATAATATTTCTGCTCATAGCAGGTACAAAATAACAATTATTAAGTACTAATACAAGTCCACTAGGCAAAGTCAATAAATAAGTTCCTACGGTTAATGCAGCACTCTTGCTCCATTTCCCACACGCAGGTCGACTTCGCCCTTAGCCAATCTTCTACTCCTTTGAAGTCCCTGCACATCATTACAAATGTGAGTGTCACATCCGGTATCCAATACCCAAGATTTAGGAGTAAGTGAATTAGTTTCAATAACAAAAATACCTGAAGCGGTAGTCACACTACCCTTCTTGATTTCGTCCTGATAGATTTTGCAGTTTCTCTTCCGATGGCCGACCTTGTTACAATGCAAGCAAACTCCATCCTTGTCTTTCTTGATCTTAGGTTTAGGCAACACCTTGTCTTTACCCTTGCTCTTGTTCCCGGACTTCTTACCCCTCTTCTTGTGAACCATTAGGATATTTTTGACAACATTTGTCTTCATGTCCTCCTGTACGTTCTTAAGCATCCCATGCAACTCAGTGATGGATTTCTCCATCTGATGCATATTATAGTTCATGATGAATTGCCTAAAACGAGGAGGCAACGACTCGAGAATTATGTCAGCAGCCAATTCTCTGGGCATAGCTGAACCAAGCCGCTCTAATTGATCAAGATAGCTCTTCATCTTGAGTACATGAGCACTCACAGATGAACCTTCAACCACCTTCTAATCAGTCAGAGAGACGGTCTCTTTGTAGTGCTCAACTCTAGCTTGCTCTTGGAACATTTCCTTGAGAGTTACGATCATATCGTAAGCACCCATGCCCTCCAATTGCTTCTGAAGCTAGGAGGTCATGGTCGCTAGCATGAGACAAGCTATCTCTGTGTCGTCTTTGACGTATTTAGCATACACGTCTCGGACAACACTTGTGGCTCCCTATTCTATTTCCTCTGGGTAGGTCTCTTCTATGGCATACAGTTTATTATCAGCCTTGGGAACAATTCTCAGGTTTCTAACCCAGTCAAGGAAGTTAGACCCATTGAGTTTATCCTTCTCAAGGAAAGATTGCAAATTCAACCCAGTTGAATTGTTATTTTTTGCCATTATTCTACAAGTTAAAATGTAAAGTGCCATTATTATTTATTCATTGGGGTTATTTTGTTTCGGAGTTTCTTATATTGTACTCCCACTATTTTTCTTCAAATCAACCATCTTTAGTAGTATTGATTCGGAAACTTCAATTAAATGAGGATTCATAGTGAGTCAAGATCCGTATTTCATTGAGTATTAAGTGCGCTTTGGCGCAACCCTCA
This sequence comes from Juncus effusus, assembly GCA_027726005.1. Lineage (NCBI taxonomy): Eukaryota > Viridiplantae > Streptophyta > Magnoliopsida > Poales > Juncaceae > Juncus > Juncus effusus. The sequence continues at coordinate 5,664,516 of CM050903.1, read as the reverse complement.
ATACACAACTATTTAGGTAGGAACACTTCCAATTGTATCACATGCAACTCTTATCTTTTATTGAATGGGCATCATATGCCCGGTGTATTATCCCATCTTGTGCCTTGAGCCCAAGTCCGACTTGCTTGCTCAGTTAAGTTTAACCATGTATGATTATCGGCGAAATAGAGTCCAACACACTCAGCTTTGGCATGACCCATGCTGGATGCCATTTCCCACATACCCTCCTCTACAAAGACAATCCCCCATATGCTCAGCTTTGGCATGACCCACATGGAAGACTGTCTAAGTACCGAGAGCTTCAGTGACATGGGGGGTACTTCCTTACTTAACATTCTGAAGGATTTTGTTTTAGATTTATAAATATAAACATCACAAAAACAAGATAAATATAGTATGAGCATGTTCCTCACGAGCGATCATGAGGTTCCTAATCCTAGATCTATCTCTAGATTGCAGGTGAATCTTCAACGAACCCTTCATTGTGTGTGTGCGAAGATCCAATGCCATCTTCCGAAGATTGTGCCAAGATCCTTGCCTTCTAGTATTGATATAATATCTTTCCTAACAACTATCCTATTGCTAGAAAAAGTAATTTACAATATTGGACAACTCACAGGTTGCCATAATTACAACTTTGGACAACTCACTGGTTATCATAGATACTAAATAAAATTACAAGCATTCACACACAAGATTACATCACAGAACAATCACAGACCTAAAGCTCATACCATATTTATATATTTAAATTCCATGTATAACAAAAATTAGGGTTTCTCGCAAAATTAGCCTTATTCTGTTGGTAACGAAACTATTCCGTTCTCAACGGAACCGCCGCTGAAAAATCATGAATTTCCTGTGTTATTCCATTCTCAACGGAACTATTCCGTTGGGAACGGAGACGTTCTGGAAAATCGTCCCTTTTGTTTTAGCTCCGTTTCCAAAACAGATTTCGAAAAACTATTTTTTCGAAACTCTAGGAAATCATAATATCCAATATTATATTCCCAGAAACTATTTCCGTGATGTTTTGAAATAATATTTTCAAAATCCTAAAATTTATTATACTAGAATTTACTAAATTTTAAATATGTAATCGACGATTATTTCCTTAACGAACGCTCTGATACCACTGTTGGGGAATCCATAGCCATGTACGTTACATGTGCAGCGGAACCTATGGATTCAACCCGCCCTGGGATCATCGTTAAGGGAATAAAAGTACGAGATTAACTATTAAAATTTTTACCTCGGATCTTCCTGATCCGCGAGACGAAGAACGGATGTAGGTCTGAACTTTTCTGACGCGCAAACTTCTCCTTCCTGAAGCTCGACTCCACGAACCTTCTTGCTTCTCCTAGGGATGAAGAATGATCGCTCGCAAGCTCTCAAGATAGAGAACTTCTACTCGTATCCACGCGAACTTTAGACGCACGGAATAACCGAACTCAGCTAGACGAGTCCGGAAACACTTTCCGAAAATAAATCAAAAAACTCTCTCTCTATTTCTGTGTATTAGACGGCCTCCAAGACTTCTGAATTATGTATCTGATAGAGAGGCACTGCCCTTCTATTTATACAAGAGAGAGAGACGAACGATTGCTCAGTTACCATAACTAAAAACCCTAATCTGCGACTATTCTGTTGCCGACGGAATGATGCTATTTTGTTCAATCAATTGTCCAATAATTGATTATTTCATTCACCAATTTATACATCACATGTATTACTGTTTTTGAGGTATTTTCACCCCGTACGAATGGAGTTCATTGTGTGACCGTGTAGGTTCCATTTAATGCTGGCAACGATCTTCTAAAGATCGTAAGTCATGAGTAACCTCTAGACTAATGTCATGACTACCCATGTTAAATGAAATGATCAGCGATCATAAACCTATCTGAATAGAGGTTTGCTTATTCCTTTTGTTCTACAATATATGTCTTAATCACAAGGCACGGTAATATGTCATCCTTGAGTTTGATCAAAGTCTCTTTCCTGATCGAGAATTAAACTGAGTAAATACAAAATGATATTAACAACACATGTTAATCCATTTTGAGCATGGCCATGCATTTCCTTCAGTCCTAGTTCATCAGGGGGCCCAGAGATATTTCCCTCTTGACGAGAGGAACAAATACCATCTTGGTCACTCACATTCCTCGTCATGATTCAGTGCATACCTAATGATGACCCTAATGATCATCCTATTACGGATGACGTAGGATCATATTAAAGTATGCAGTTCCACATACAGGAATCCATGGTGACCTCAGGTCGTAATCCATGGTGACTTCAGGTCGTAGGAATAAGCACACTATTCATAGGAAAATCACTAACGACATATACCATGCATATTCTCATAGTGTGGTCAGTCCAGTATATGTTCTCTAACACGTACCTATATATCACTAGGGATGGTTTAGAATGTCATTCGTTGATTCACAGTTCTACTATCAGAATCACGTATTATGATGACGTGAATCCGAAGTGTCATTCATGGTTGATATAAGATATGTAAATGCACATTCACAACGCATACACACAGATATATAAGAAACAACCTTTATTGAATAAATAATAATGTCTTAATACATAATCCATTTCCTAGCACAAATACATTTGGCCTAGGGTACTAATCCTAAAGTGTCATCACACGATTGGGTAACCATGAAACCTCTTACTAAAACGGTTCGGTCGCTGCAGAAAATGCGTGAAAATCGCCTCAATTTTTCCTCACTACATGGTCAAGTTACATCTGTTGCACTTGTTATACGCCAAATGGAGGTGTACGTCTCCGAAAACAATGGAGAAGAATTGGGAATAGTTGAGATAACGCGTTTCCGTTGTTATGCTTCACGCGGTTGATACTCTGTACATCCGTGCTCCACGTGTCGCTTTATGAGTGGGTGAAGGGAATCTCGTACTGCACGGCTTCCAGCGCTGCAGAAAATGCGTTTGACTCCCTCTCCGTTTCAATTTAATGGACGGGCCATTTCCTTCAAATGCGTTTGTTATAACCGAAATGTAGGCGTCCAGTCTAAGAATCACGGGAGAGAAAAGAATGTTGCTGCAGACTCGGGACGCGTTTTCTGGGGTCCGCCCGCCACGTGTTGACACCAAAGTTCATTGTACTGACGTCTGTCAAACGTTGTACTGACGCGTCAGTAAGGTGCTCCCCAATAACGGGCTGCCACGTGTACTTTTCAACCTAGGTTTTAAGAGCCTCTTCCACGTGTCGCTTTATGATTAGAAGAATATTCAACTGGTGTGCCCCATGTTAATCTTTTACTGGCCCAAAAATAATCCTCGTATTGCTTGATTTCTAATCTGATTGAGCTCTGAGTTGAATAATGGGACACATGTCTCATCTTTATTGGTCTAGAGAAGGGTTGACCTGGTCAAAGGTTGACTTTGACTAAGTTTGACCAGATCTTCAATCGCGATTTTTGGGAGTTCTATAAGGCCTTTTTTCGTGAGGTTGGTACCGTTGGATTCGTCTCGTCGAGCTCTTCGATTTGGTACCAGGTTTAATCACTTTTGGGACAGATAACTTTTGGTCAACTGGGCGATTTCTCGAGTTTGACTTTTCGTCTTTTTGTGGATTTTGTAGGTTTTGGCTTGGATGGTTGGCGGGTAAGGGTAATAAGAGAATTAGAGGTGTGTGTAGGGTTTTTGCGGAGATTTGTCGAGAATTCGGCCATCCTTGGCCTAGGATTTGCAGATCGGTCCTTTATTTGGAGTTGACTTTTCAACAAATCATCCAAATATTCATTTCTTGGTCTTTTTACCTGAAAAATCACATAAAAGTGTATTAAGAGTTTCAAAATTAATTTTTATTAATTTTAAATATTTTTCCAACATTTTATGTGATTTAAGGGTCAATTTTATATGATAAAAAAACCCTAAAAATGTGTATAAAAATATGCATTGCACTTGCCCCTGGGTAATTACCCGACCAAGGCGCCAATGCCTTAAGATATGTGGCGTTCCTTGCTCCCCTCGGGCATAGTTACAATACATAGTACGTAAACTTGAATCAAGATACATAGAGTTATATAAAGTAAAACTCCCTAATACTAGTCTATAGTTGCGTATTTTCATGCCGTGTTCCTAAATAGATCTCTCTATCTCTCTCTCTCTCTCTGTGGTTTGTCTCTCTAAATTATCCCCCTTGTGCCATCTCACGAATAGTCCTTTTATAAGGGGAAGACCCTAGGGTTTGCAGCGTCCGTAGATAGCAAGAGGCAATCCGGGGATCCTTGCGCATCTTGGCGTAATATCTCCTTGAACGCTATTGAGCCACTCTACTTGAGTTGCGATTCCTTGCGATCAATGCTGATGGGTCGAATGATACAGCACCCGTTTGCTCCAATCTCGCTCCAGCTTCCTTGCGCCTCTTTTATTGTCCTTTTTGATAGTTTTGCTTCAATTTCTGCAATCACACATGATCTTGGCAATAACTTGATTCTTTGACTAAAACATAAGTAAAGTACTGAAATCAGTAATAAAGTGCAGAATATAAGATATAAGATAGGCCGTAAACATCTAAAAGAAATACCCCTACAACATTCCCCAAAGCTTACTCTTGCTCATCCCGAGCAAGTGACAACTCCAGACAAAACTTTCGTCTTACCTTACCTGCGTGATTCCTATAGCTCACAAGTACTCTCACTCGCGTGCTCACCTCTTATCGCTCTTCAGTCCTCCGCATAAAATACCCGTTCGTCCATCGGAACCTAGTCGCGTGCCTTAGAAGAATGACCAATTGCTCAGTCTAGGTTAGCCTGCGCCATACCTTGTCGGTTCACTTCCCCAATCTCTATTGAACGCCCTCTTTAAGACTTGTATTTTAGTGGTGGATATTATGGATAGTGTGTGTGTGTGTGTGTGTGTGTGTGTGTGTATATATATATTTCTCTCTCCACCCAAGGTTTGATCCTCATGCGGGTTACTCTTGTGCAAGGGCATAGTCGTGGTGTTTCTAAGGCGCCGATTGCCTTGTCGATTCATGGGGAAGGACTTCCCCAAGCTTAATCTATGACGTGCGATTGGTGTGTTCGCGAGCGCGAATGTCGCTCCTTCCTTTGTTTTTTAAGTAATCTTTTTTTGAATGATTGAAAAACTCTTACAAGCTGGTATTTGGGGTTTTCGACATTTCAGGTCGAGGCGCTACCTCAACAGTTTAGCTCTTCCTACTTCTGTTCGGATGCTACTCTGAAGGGTTCACCTCCAACTAACGATCTCTAAAGGGGCGTCTCCGAATCGCGAGTGACCGGATTAATTTTTCTTTTTCTCCCTTTCTCCTCAGCCTATTTGGTTACTTGTACCTTTAGTCCCCCTTGGAATCGGTGAGCTGCCTAGCCATCTAATTTCTCCCTTTCTCCTTGGCTTTTTCTTTTTAGCTGCTCACCCTCTGGGTTGGTCGTGTATAGGTCACGGCCTTTGGTTTTCTCTTCTTCTTTGGCTTTTGTTCACGACTTGTATGATTCCTCTAGGTGGCGCCAACTCTGATTCTTTTTTATTTTTCAATCATTTTTTCCGATCACGGATTCTTCTTCATTTCGTTGAATCTTCATCTCGTTCGTGCCTCCTATCGCGAGTTGGGTCACTAGCATAATTTTACTCTTTTCTCCTAGGCTAAGTAGAGCGACCCAAACTTCCTCCTCCACATTCCTCCTATTGCTGGGCAAGTCACTAGCCCGAATTTCCTCTTTCTCATTGGCTAAATTGAGTGACTTGCCTATCCCTTCATCTTGCTTGTGCCTTGTTTCTCACCTCCTGCGATGCGCGACTTGTTAAGTGTGATAACAGTAACCACACTTGTGGACACTTCTGATTTCGGCCCTTGTAAACTTGTAACCGTGCGGATATCTCCCATTTTGGTTGTTTGAAGAGGGCTATCATGGGCGTACTAGCCCTCCTCATCTGATGTCCCGACAGGTGATTTATACGAGGGACCTCGGTGCTTACGGTCGCAAGTGCGTTTGTTCCTGTCCATGTGAGTATATAGTCTACACGAAATAAAGGGCCTTGCTTTGGTCTACCACCTAATTTTTTTTTTGCTAAACTAAAATGCAAAGAAAGTTGAAAAGAAGGAAATAAAAAGATAATAAAAAGCAAAATGAAATACATGCAGGTAAACTCCCTCCCCAATCTTAAATTGGATACCGTCTCGGTGCACTTCTGTAGCTAAAGATAAAACTTGAAAAAGGAGTAAAGAAATTGTTACCGTGAGTTAGGCCTCGGCCCCGCCAGGTGGCGGATCTCTATCATTGTGATGTCGCCATAGAGTGTTGATCATGCCTCCTTATTGATCCACTCGTTCCATCAGTTCTTCCATTCGGCCTTCTATCGTATCTATCGATGACCCCACTATGTTGAGCATTGTCGTAATCTTCAGGAAGGACTCTCTGGTTTTCTCTTTGATTTGCTAGATCGCTTCCATTTGTCGACGTAGGTATGCTAACATTTTGGTTAACTCATCTTGTGATTGTAGGTTTTGACGGTCCGCACTTCTCTTCCCTCTCCTCGGCTGACTGTATTGTCTTGCGAAGCCTGCTCGTTCTTCTTGTTGTATTAGATCACCGAGTAATAAGTAAGTAGCGATGTTCGAACCAAGCAGGCAGGGTTTGTATCTCTCTAATGCATGAATGAGCGTGAAGATTTCTTTCTCAGCCCTCGTGTAGCATTTCTACGCCTCCTTCAGTACTTTACTCTCGTAGAGGACTGGATATGGGACGTTGTTCCTCCTCTTGGAGAGACATATCCAGATCGTCCCTTTGGCAACAGTACTTACAAGGTCGTAGGACGTGAAGATTAGCGCGGGGCTCGAAAGTGGTTCATCCCTAAATACTACAACAAAATCATTTATCAGCTACGGGGTATACCCAACAGTCACGGGCCGTAGCTATTGGTATACTCAATAGCCATGAGCCGTAACTATTAAGATATACCATAGCTGTTGAGTATATCAATAGCCATGGTACCGTAACTATTGAGAGATATACTATAGCTGTTGATTATATCTCTCTTTCCCGAGTTGTCTCCCTAACCCTAACCCTAACTCTAAATTCGTGCGCTCTCCCTACCCTAACACTAAAACCCATCCGCCGTCCTCCTTGCTATTCTATCAAGAGAGAACAGATCAAGAAGGAAAGAAGGCAAAAGAAGGAAAGAAGGAAAAGAAGGGTTCGGGTTTCGCCGACCTCCCTTCTCGCATCACTCCGGCCTCTTAGCTCTCTGCGCTCCCTCTGGCCTCCTCGCCCTCTCTGGTCTCTCTCGCATTATTTGGATGTGGAGCTGTGCTTCTTTGTCATGGTTTTAGAGCCATAAGGTACTGATTCTAGTTAAATGAATTTCTTTCAATCAATTGTATATTTTTTTTGTTGATTATTTGGAAATTAGCACGATAATTATTCAATTTGATCTTTCAGGATAATAATATTATGCTCAACCTTTCAGCTACATTGACAAAGAATGTAATTTTTATTTTATTAAATACCTTTTTAGTTGAAGATTACATTCAGTAACATTTCTCAACGAGTAAATTAGCAAAATGATTATTTAATTTCATTTTTCAGTGAAAGTGAGGGGAAATTCGAGTATGATAATTACAGGAAAGAGAGCTTGATGGATCGGCTGAACACCAATATGCCTAAGCAAGTCAAATCAATCAAATTGTGGAGCAGGTTGCACAATTAATGACTTCTTGATCGAGATATTGATATTAAGGTAATTATGTAACTAATACATTTGCCAATTTTTATTCTAAATTTAATATACTTTGTTTATTCTTTTTTTTATTTTGTTACTATGTTTCAAGGGATTTGTTTTCTTGGTTTTCAGCTCTTTCTCGGTTTAGGAATCCTCCTTCAGCTCAATAATTTGATTTTTTAGACCGAGAAATTGTGCTTTGGTTGGGTCAGCTAGAGAGGGAAAAGAGGTTTGGGTTTAGAAATAACATTTTAGTGCATTTTCTTCTTTCTAGTTAGTGATATTTTGTCTATTAAATGATATATTGTTTCAATTTTCTTTTTGAGTTCCGAATTTTGTTTTACTGATTGATCTGTTATCTCAATTTGTTTTTTCAAAAATTCATGTTCGTTATTTCTATATGCAGTATAATTCTCTGTTTTTGTGTTTGTAACAGATGAATATTTTAGGAGGGGTTTTCTTAATTCATGGAAACCTCCTGAGCTTGGAAAAGATTATATGGATTTTGATGTTGAACTAATTGGTGGAAAGAGCAAGATATTCAATTTTGGCAAGATGTAAGAATATTTATGTTCTTATTATTTCTTTCATTGATTCTGAGTAATGGCGCTAAACCTCCGAATAAAAATTCATCTATAGAATGACGCTAATTTTATATTTTATTTGTTCGTCATTAGTTTCTTTGGACCAATTAAGTCTCAACGAAGCTTGAAACAAGCTTGAGTTAAGGGTTACGCATGAAAACATACTTAATATTAATTAATTTTATGCACTGGACTCATGTGGCCTTATTTTGACAAGGTAGATATTTTAAATTTCTTTTTATATATTTTTTCCTTTTTTTTATTTTGATAGGAAATATTCAAACAAAGCAAAAGAAATGAATATGCGTATTTAGGACGGTGCGGGTGGCGAGTACATCACTAATCTACACGACTAGCTTATTTTGTGGTTTGAGTGTGTAGAATTTTATGAGGTTTAGGGTATGATAATTATGGTTTAGGCCTTTAGTGTAGCGGGTTCGTGTTTTGATGTTTATCGCTCGGTTTCAAATCTAATTGTAGGTTTAGTGAAGGATTTGGGATTAGAGTTATGGTTTTATTTGACAGTTTATTTTGACTTTTGCGAGTTTAAAACTATGTGGATTTTGTGGATTATGTTTAATTATGTGGATTTACGTTTAGGATTTGAATTAGATTATGCGGATGTTTATTTGATTGTATTTTTTTTTCTTTTCTAATTCTATTTGTGAATTTAATTGATTTCATTATAATATAAAAATGGAGGATTTAATATAAATAGCCCTTTGCATAACAATATTTTATTTTGAGCAATAGACATGGTACCTTCTCTATTGATGGGGGCAATAGCCACGGTATAGTGGCTATTGCTCAAAATTTCGACCAAAAAAAATAACAATAGCTACAGTATGCCCTATCAACAGCCACGGTAGTCCTATCGCTATTGATTAATAGCCATGGCCCGTGGCTATTGATGTACCATGGTTGTTGCTTATCAATAGCCACCGTCTCGTGGCTATTAACCCAAGTGGTTGTTGCTTAGCAATAGCCACGGTACCGTGGGTATTGATAGCAATAACAACTAAGCTTTTAGTCATGGGGCAATAGCCACGGGACCCCGTGTTAGAGAATTTTCAAAATAAATAAATTTTTATTTTTGATACAAATAATTTTTTGTGTTGGAAAATTATTAAAGGGTAGTTAGACATATATCTATTAAGCATTATCTCCAAGTAAGAAATAAAGATAGAAATATCCATTATGTGGATATGAAAGATAGATCATGTCATGTGAACATGTACATGAAATGACAAGAAATAATAATATATCATGGAATGATATATTGGTCATACCATGGAAGAAACATATAAATATATGTTTGTGTCACCTCCTTGTTAAATATGGTATCATGTGCGAAAGAGACATAATCATCATCTACATGTGATAGGTGTCATCACCTTTTATTACTTTAAGTTCTTTGTTACATGTGTCATGTACAAAGAAGATGTGTCATCTGGATGTTAAGGACACAAGTTATGTGTCTAGGCATGCTTGATTTGTCATGAATATGGAAAAGATGTTAGGTGTCATCTTATTGAATACATGTGTCAAGGCTAGATAATAGGTGTCATATTATTAGAAGACACAATACACAAATCTTCTGCATGTATGAATTTTCAATAATTTTGTCTTTATTAATATTTTATTTTAGTGAGACCTTATGGGGGTTTACCTGCAGGGTTTGTGAGCGCCTTTGCACGGCATTCGACCAGCACAATTTTCTATTCCTCAATCCATATTGTTGCTCAGAAACGAACGTCAGATCCGATCTTAATGCGGTTGTCGGTTATCTGGGCGATGTTATGCTTGGTGTTGAAAATCTCGACAGTTTCATCTTTCTGCCTTATATTTCACAGTTAGAATATTATTTTACGAATAAATATTGTATTTATTTTTTCCGAATTTACCTAACTTTAAAATTTAATATGATTTGTAGGAACCATTGGATTCTTCTTGTTCTACAAATGTCGAAGTTCATTGTTTACATCGTGAACCCGACAAATCAAAACGTATCGGGGTTGCTTATTCAGAATGTATTAAACATGTAAGTAATTTAAAATATTACAACACCTAAATATATACTAATTAACACTATTTGCTGACTTAATTTAATTGTGTTCCAGAGCGACACGACGTTTTCGTCTGGAAAAGAACATGAAGGGCCAGAATAATTTAAAATATTTAAGGATTCAGGTATTTTCCTTATTTGGCCTTTTAATTTTTAATTCCGTGAATTATGGGTTTAGGGTTTAGGGGTAACTAATCATTTATTTTATTTTTAAATTGTAGTGCCCACAACAACCAGGGGGGCGCGAATGCGGTTATTATGTCATGAGGATAATGTATGACATAATTACAAATTACGGCCAGCAAGGCTCTACTCTTTCGAAGGTATGAACAAAAAATTTACAAATTCATTCATATTTTCTTTCAATTTCAGATTTGTTCAACTTCTTACAAATTTTGATTTTCTTTTCTACAGTCGATCGGACCAGATGTGTAGTATCCCGAGAAGGATATTGAGGAAGTAAAGGATATGGTTGTCGATTTCATATCCGAAAATATTTGATTTTGGTTTGAATAATATTTGTATGAATAATTTTTTATGAATAATATATATATTGATGATATATTTCAGTGGATTTATTTGTATGCATGCTTGTTTTATAAACATTTTGGCTAGCAATGTGGGCTAGTCACAGAAAATCGGCTGTTATAAAAAAAATTAAATATTATTAGTAATGGTTATTAACAGAAAATCGATAATAAGTGCATTAATAAATTAAAAAAAAAATTTCCGGTATTAAATTTAGCAACGGTTCTTTTATAAAATCATTATTTTTTCTCGGGATTCTGTAACGGTTTTTCATAAAGAACCGCTGCGGAAGTTTGTATTTTATATCGGTTATTTAATAAGAACCGATACGAAAGGTCAATATTTATATCGGTTTCTCCTTGTGAACCGTTACGAAAGTTTGACCGCGTCAGATTTAGCAACGTGGATTTAATAACGGTTATTTAATATGTTTAGTAACATTGTCATAGGTAATGGTTCAAAACCGACAGAGAATAAATTTAAGAACCGTTATAGATTGCATCTTTTGTAGTAGTGTTTCATGTATAGATGATAAATAATAATGACAAGATTTTATTCTGGACATCTTCTGAACCCAAAGCGAAAGAAAGGAAAGACTACATATGATATTTCCAAGTTTTGTAGGGTTATGTACGAATTAAGATATTTCTGAACCGCATTACATTTACTAAATTATTTGTTCATTTTTGTTAAATTTATTCAGGGAAGGTGAAGAAGCGTGAGGTGGTGTACGGTGTGGTGGTTCGCGCGGCGATGCAGAGAGGCAGGTGCGATGGGAGCGGAGTGAAATTAGGTTTGATGATAACACGATTGTGTTGGTCAACAAGCAAGGCGAACCGAACGCCACCCGTGTTTTCAGTCCGATTCCGCATGAACTTAGGAAGAAAAAGCATGTCAAGATTCTCGCCTTAACTGAGCATATTGCATGAGATAAAGTAGGTTTGGTTGTTTGTGTTGTTGGTTTTAGTGTTTGAACGTTTTTTTAGAAAAATTAGAGAGGGCTTAAAGTCCCTCGTCTAATGTTTTTTTTTATATATTATTTGTAATGAAATTACATAATCCATAAAATCCTTAAAAACAAAAGGAAAAATTGGGCTACCTATTACATCCTTTCTACCGACCCAAAAAAAATAAAAACTGGAACCAAAATCCTACAAATTACAAAACCTAATTTATAGGACAAAAAAAAACCAGGAATACAAAACCCGGATTATTTAACCACTAGATATTTCTAATCCATCCTTGCTTTTCTTACAAGCTATCACTAATCCAAACTACTTTCTCTCTATTCACCCGTTCTTACACTGTCTTGCGCCGCCAAGGCGACAAGTTCCTCTCGCCTTCTTCTTTCCACCGATCGAATAAGCTTGATCTCATCAGTAATCTCTTCTATCAGATCTGAATCTGCTCTTATTGGAAGTGATGAGAATACTGAATTCCAACCTTCTAGTTTCTTTTCAAAGTTTTCAATTAAGAGTTTGAAATCACTTTTCCTTGGTTTATTGTAATGTAGTGGGTAACCCAAATATCTTAAAGGCATTTGTGCCCGTGGGCAGCTTAGTTCATTGGAAATTTCATTAATTGCATCATGGTTCTCCGAAATTATGCAGAATTCAAATTTCTCAAAATTTATCTTCAAACCAGCACTATTTTCAAAGCTTTTCAATACCAATTTTAGTCTTTTTACTTGCTCTAATTCTGGTTTTATCAAGAAAACCGAATCGTCAGCGTAGTAGAGAGAAAGGTTAGCTTGTGGGAAGGGTTTTTCCAAATAATTGAGGTTACCTAAGTTTTCGGTTACTCTAACCAATGTATCCGTGGCCAGAATGAATAGATGGGGTGACAGTGGGTCTCACTGTCTCACCCCTCTTCTCAAATACACTGATTTACTTGTTAAGCCATTAAGTATTACCTTGGCGGCCCCATTGAGAGCATATGAATTAATCCATTCTAACCACATACCCTTAAACCCTCTTATCTCCAAAATATTAATTATAAAATCCCAAGAAACTGTGTCAAAGGCTTTCTCAATATCAGCCTTGAAACAGAGAAGAGGCTTATTGTAATGATTGGCTTTATGTGCAACATCTCTTGTATAAATGTAGCATTTAGCTATGTTTCTCCCCTCTAAAAATCCCAATTGATTTGGTAGTATAAGCTTATTTATTACTGATTTCAGTCTATTGGCTAGATATTTTGATACAATTTTTTGAATACTACTTATAAGGCTATTGGCCTAAAAGCTTTACACAAATTGGATCCCTCTTTCTTGGGAAGCAAAACAATATATAAAATTGAATATTTCCCAAGTCCTGATTCTAAATCATTATTTTTTAGTAATTGAAATACCTCTTCCCTTATTAAATACCAATATTTTTTTTAAAAATTCCCCATTAAATCCATCTGGTCCAGGGGACTTATTATTTTTCCATTTCTTGATGATAAAATCTAAATCTTCTATTTTTAAATTTGTGCATAAACTAGATAACTCTTCTTGTTCCTCTTGGAATATTTGTGAAACATTGAAGGAAGAAGATTCTTCAATTGTATTTATTTTTGAACCAAACACATTTTTATACTAATTGAACAGAAAATTGGCTTTATCTTTATGATTAGAAGCCTCTTCATTAGTAACTGGATTATTAAGGACAGGGATTAATAACCTGTTTTTTCTAGTTGTGGCATAATTGTGAAAAATAATTGTATTACAATCAACTTCTTTAATCCAGTGGAATTTAGCTCTTTGTTTCCAATATTTTTTCTCTTCTTGGATTAACTCAACATTTCTCTCTTTTATCACTTTTTTTTAACCAACTTTCCAATTTAGTTAACTTCTCATTTTCTTCTTTGATTTCCATTCAGTTCAAAAAAAATTTAATGTTTTCTATGAATTTTCTTGTTTATATTTTCCTTTTTTTGTTACATTCCTTTAATTTAACCCCTAAAAGCTTCATCTTCTTTAATTTTTAGTATTTGAACTTGTGTTTTACTTCAATTTAGGGAATTAAATAGGGGTGGTTAGTGAGGATTTATATTTTTGATGAACCTATTTGCACCCGTGTTTTTGGTCCGATTCTGCATGAACTTAGGAAGAAAAAGCATGTCAAGATTCTCGCCTTAGTCGAGCATATTGTGTGAGATAAAGTAGGTTTGGTTGTTTGTGATGTTGTTGGCTTTGGTGTTTGAACTTGTGTTTTGCTTCAATTTGGGGAATAAAATTGGGGAGATTAGTGAGGATTTATATTTATTGGGCATTGTGCAATGAGATTAAGATTGCTGGATTATGGATTTGTTGGGGCATCTTCATGTGTTTTGTTGAATATTAGTGGAAGTTAGGGTTTTTTTGGGTATGAGTCGTGCAAAAATGGGTTACATTATGAAAAATCGTTGCAAAACATGTGTAAGCCATATGGTTATCATTATCTTCTCGTAAGGAAACTGTGGTTGATAACAATTATGAAATTAAGAGTATAAAAGTACAATACTATCTTGATATGGAAATAATTGTAAAACATGTTCAATTATAGTACTAAAAATAAACATGGTTTAGATATATATAAAAGTGTGAAATGAGAGATAAATTATACTCCATCAAATTTATATTTCTTCACGATTGGATAAAGTTAAAGAGGAAAAGGTAAAGAATGTCTTGAAGGATAGGAAGAGGAAGAAGAAAGGGATGGAGAGGAAAGAAATGGTATTTTGGCGCTAATTATTTGATTTATAAAAATAAATCATGATTAACTTGTTAAATTTAACAGCAATTAATAATTTGAGTAAATTTGATATTTTGTATACTTTAAAAGGGTAAAAATGATATTTTGAATTTTTGGAAAAACAAATATGACATTTTATTTTGGAAGGGAAATATAAAATTTTGGAATTTGAGAAGGGTAAATATGAAATCTCCCTTGAAATTTAGGGCATTTTGCAAATTATTCTTCAAAAAAGATATCCTTAGTACAAATCTCCGCTCCAAAGAATCACCATCCATGACGGCTTGCTCCACTCTTTTTTCTTCCTTCATGCCTTTTTTTTTCCTTCTGGGTAAAATCCTAAAATATTTTTTCTTCTACTCAAATCCTCCCATGACTCCTTTTGGACCTGAAATCCACAATATTCTTTCCTCGTTCCTACCATTCTCCAAACCCTCATATTCCTTTCAAATTCCGACGGTGAAACACAGATGCAAGCTGACGTTAGCAGGGTAGACTGGCTTGCATGCGAATGCTCATTGGCCTCATCAGAGAACATAACATCAATAGAGTCAGGTTGTGATGCTCATCAGTTATAATTTTGTACATGCCGAAATACTAAAAGTAATTTAGTTAATTGATTGTACATTAATACCTTAGATAATTCATTCGCTTATTTTACTTACTATGGGTTCAGTCTTGTTAATTTGTTGAGGCATACGTCTTCATTGTTTTATGGATTAGTAAAAAATTTTTTATAAATCCTAGTTTTGTTTCATCTTTTCTGTCTTCTAATGGGTAATTTTGAGCCAACTGGTTCACTAATAAACAACCAAGGCTACGAAAAGAAGAATCGGAACTGATCTGACTGGTACAGTTTCAAAAAGAACATATAGAAATGCGGAAGAAACAATATATAAATGAAACGATCACTACAGTATCTCGTCGTGATTTTTACGTTCCCTTTCAAAAATTAAGGATGTTGCTATGATTTTAATGACTTCAATTCTGAGGAAAAATGCAACTCTTTACACGAGCATGTAACTTTTGATCAATTGCTAATCTAAATTGTCTTTTTTTTTGGAATAAGGAGTCTGAAAGAATTTATTGTTCTTCATGTAACATATGTGATATATTCTATCTCAAAAAGCTTGTTGTATATTTTCAACCTCATAAACGTGCAAGAAACTTGATATACATCCCTTTATACTCTACCATAAGAATTTATCTAAATATAGCGAAAAATATTAGATTAATTAATCCTCGTGAAAATGTGTCACAATTAATTTCTAGTACCAAATTTAGCAAACCTAAATGCATCCATCATTCCACCGCCAATCATCTTCTTTTCCTCTCAATTTCCCAAACTTTTTCTCCATATTTCGGAACAATGTCATTCAATTCCCCCTCAATCACCTCTCTTCACCATTAAAATACTCTTATCGGCCCATTCAAAATACAAAAATTTGTCTAGACATCACGCAATGGAGACAGACATGCGGTCTGTCGATACCTCCCCACATCTGACTAAATCAAAATCGTATGAAAGCAATCATAGCGGCCATTTCGAATACACGAGTCTAAAAGACATAATCGAGTCCCCCACGGCCCACAGTCGTAGGTCCAGCTTTAGGAACAACTCCGGATACGAACTGATCCCTGGTATCGACCCATCGAACATAAACATCCGTAACCAACTGGTGAGAAACGTAGCTTCGATATATCTAAAATCAGCTGCCCTGATTGCAACAAGGGATCAGAGTTTCATGGACAAGGTCTGGGAGCAGCTGCATCAGGACAGGTGCAACTTGAGTTGTGTCGACGGGTCGATTGAGCCGTGTTTGCCTTTGAGTAGTTTCATTGCGTTTGTGAGAGATAAAGTCCAGAGATGCTTACCGGGTTCACAGAGCTTGGCCCATGTCAAGAGTGCATCGAGTGAGGGCGTGTAATTATTTTGTAGGGCTGCGGTTGATGGATTCTTAATTAATTATTTTGTACCTTAGTAATAAGTATGTTCATGGCACAAGTGCCTTGTATGCATATGTCAGTTATGATTTTGACAACTTTGCAAAGAGACTGTACATTTATTTTTAGTTTTATTACGTTTTTGTTGAGCGGAAAGGTTGTGAATTTTTTTTCTCTTTCTTCTTCATTTCATTGTTAATGTTTAATATTAATTTTATCAAAAGAAATATATTTAACAAGAGGGGGCCTCGCTCCGCTTCGGAATTATATTTTGTTTTGTCAAATTATATATAATATATTGAAATTATAATTACATGAATATTTTGCAAATGTGAAAAATAAAATAATATTATTATTTGGATCTCAGTATAATAATTTAAATTTTGTAGGATTATGAATTGTTACTTCAATGTTTTATAGAGAATAGACATATAACCATTATTATTTCAATATTTTACGAATATGATAAATGGCACCCATGTTGATTAAGTATATTATACACATTATGATATATATAATGTCCTAATTTTACAAAAAAAATAAAATAATTTAACACATAATTTACAAAATTTACATCATCTTGTTATCTTTTAATACCAAAATAAATATTGAAATAATGCCATCTAATATGTCATTTTGTATTATTTTATCGAATGATATGACAAATATTATTCATTATTAATATTATTATAATATAATATTAGTACAATATGATATAATATTAATCATCTACTATCAATAACATGATAATATGTTAAAATAATATATTATAAATATTGTGGTCAATATACAATTTCATATTTAATTAAAAAAATAAAAAATATATTGAAATAATGCTATCTAATATGTCAATTTGTATTATATTATCAAATAATACAACAAACATAAATTATTATAAATTAATAATATTATTATAATAAAATATTAATATAATATGGTATTAATATAATATGATATAATATTAATAATCTGATATTAATAACATGATAATATGGTAATATTATTTATTAATAATATTGTCGTTAATGTACAATATCATAGTTCTTTAAAAAAATAGAAAATATTGAAATAATGCTTTCTAATATGTCATTTTGTATTATGTTATCAAATGATATAGCAAACATAAATCATTATAAATTAATACTAAAATTACAATATAATATTAGTATTTTTTCTAATATAATGATCTAATATTAGTAATATGATAATATGATAATATTATTAATTAGAAATATTGTGGTCAATATACAATGATATAGTTATTTAAAAAATAGCACTTAAAGCACAGAACATGTATTAAATGAAATAATAAATTATATTTGAATGAAAAAAATATATGATTTATATAAAATAAAATAATATGTTACTAAAATGAATCAGAGATAGAAAACTAAATTGAGGGTTTTATGAAAAATATCATTTTTTTAGAGTGGCGCTAATAT
Organism: Juncus effusus; assembly: GCA_027726005.1. Taxonomy (NCBI): domain Eukaryota; kingdom Viridiplantae; phylum Streptophyta; class Magnoliopsida; order Poales; family Juncaceae; genus Juncus; species Juncus effusus. Next base: position 5,646,521 of record CM050903.1, on the reverse strand, counting down.
TATTTTATTATAATTTATCCAATATCGTAATATGTGATATTATTAATTATTACTAATAAAATATCATAATATCAAATATTAATTGATACTATTTACTGAATATTATTACTCCTTAAAATAACTTAATAAATTAGAAAATTTCTTAAATATATAAAAATAATTATTGGATTTAAATTGGGGACTCTTATCAAACGAATGTATATTGTAGGTACAAGAATTAAAATGGAAACATGTAATGAAAATTTATGGGTTTATGAAAAAGATCATTTTTTTTGAGTGGGGCTAATATTATTTTATTATAATTTATCTAATATCGTAATATGTGATATTATTAATTATTACTAATAAAATATTATAATATCAAATATTAATTGATAATATTTACTGTATATTATTACTCTTAAAATAACTTAATAAATTAGAAAATTTCTTAAATATATAGAAATAATTATTGGGTTTAAATTAGGGATTCTTATCAAACGAAAATATATTGTGGGTACAAATTGGAGAGTCTTAACAAAAATCCACATGTGCCACGTGTCAAAAATTCCTCTATATATTAGTAAGAAATTTAGTGATTAGTGCTAATTAATATGTATCTATCAGTTCTCATTGATAGTTTTTCGGAAAGGTTTTAAAAAAAAAAATTCTTTCTTTTTTTCTTTTTTTCTAATTCAGATATTATATATTTAGAGTAAAAGGAGATGTCATGCACTGATTGCATGGACTGACAACAAATTCATGGCATTTCGTGCATAGACGACTACAGAAAAATTTGCAGCTAACTTGCAAATATGATAAAGCTAATGTTGAAGAAAAATCAAACAATGAGAAAACACTTCAGTTGGGGCACATAATCGACTCACAATATCAATTTTCTAAAATTTTTTAAACAACCAAATAAATAAATTATTTTCAACATTTTATTTTTCAAACATCCAATCAAATCGAGAATTAGTTAATTCCGGATTTTTTTTCTCCATCTCATAATTTGGTTTCATTCTACTAATTCTATATGCCAAAGGCCTCGAATTTTTGAAGGAATTTGAAATATGTTTGTGCGTTTGTGTGTGTTTTGGGGGGGGGGGGGGGGGTGTAATATTAAGAAATTAGGAGCTTCGCAAAAAAATTCTAAATTAATTCACGTCACCCCTTCACATGCCTAGAGCATAGGGGTGTAATCGGTTTGGATACGGTTTAAATAGGGGAAATGCTATATTCGTATTGTTTTGTCAAATACAGATTGAGATCAGATATTATCGGATACAAATACAAATACGAATTCATTTTAATATTTAAACAAATATACTAATATATAAATATATCACATTCTTTTAAATATTTATATGCCCATAAAGTTAATAAAATATATAAATTTATAAGAGAAGTTTGGAGAAATAGTAATAGAATATTAATGGATAATATCCATATTCGCATCCGAATATGAAAAAAAAACAAGCATCTATATATGATATAAATATTTGTATCTGTATTCGACTTATAATAAAATATTTGAAAATAAATGCTATCCGAATAACAAATCATCTGGATATAAATATTATTCGTATCTAGAAAAGTCAAATTTATTATAGAATCTGTATCTAAATAAAATTATCCGTATTCATAATTTTGATTCGGATATGAATTTTTGTACAAATTATATATGGAATACGAGTCAGTCAGATAATATCCGACCGATTTACACCCAACTGGAGCATCCTTTGAGACCCCATTCATACTAAGTTCAAATCTTCTATGCTAGCTAGGGCTATTAACGAACCGAACTGAACCGAACGCAGTCCTGTTCATGTTCGGTTCGTTAATTATTCTAACGAATGCTGTTTGGTTCATTTATTTCGAATATAAAATCGAACGAACTATTTATCGAACGAACAATTTAGCGAACGAACTTCGAACAACATGAACAAAATAACAGTTCTAATTTTTTTTTCATTATGAGTTTAAATATTCAAATTTTAACTATTTTTTTTTTGGTAAATTTCATAAAAATATAAATAAATATCAACCCAACATAATTTAAATATGCGGGTAAGACCGTGAGAGAGAACAGCGTGGATAAGAAAGATGCAATCGTAAATATGAACTACAATTAGTCGATCAGAGACTCAGAGAGAAGGGAAGAGAGTTATAAAGATTGGGCCAGGGGTAATTAAAATTTAGGGGTGAGCAAAATAAAAGTTCTTTTTGCGTTTTGGGCTAACAAAATTTTATAAATATAAAATATTATGTATTCTAATTCTTGTGTTAGGCTTGATTTTAATGGATCACTGGGTTGGAATGTGAAATTTTTTTATTGGATATATAATTAGTATAACTATATATATTTTGGATTACTAAATATATATTCGAACATATTATCGAACAATCGAATGAACATGAGTATGTTCATGTTCGGTTCATTAATTATTCGAATGAACACGATTCGTTCGTTTATTTCGAACGGAAAATCGAACAAATCATTTAGCGAACAAACTTGAACTGAACGCGAACGAACATTGAACGACGAACAAAACTAACAGCTCTAGTGCTAGCTGTACATGCAGCCATAATCTGGACTCTTGATGTTGTGAACCCCACACATTACTAATAATCACAAAGAGTCAGGATCATGACTGCATGTGAGCAAGAGCGGATTTACATAATGGCTTAGGGAGGCCATGGCCCCCCCTAAAAAATAGAAACCGTTATAGAGTCTCTAATTGCACCATGTAAATTTTAGAGAAAAATATTAATTTGGTCCCCTCATTAATTCATTTTATATTTTTGGCCACTCTTATTATTTCAACCTAGTTCCGCTCGTGCATGTGAGCCGACCACAAAAGATTTGAACTCATGAATCAACACCGTTTAACTCGATCTGAAATAAAAGTTGCTTAAATCTCAGCCGTACATAATTTGAATAGTAAGTTATGGGGCTATGGACCTATGGTCAGATGGACAAGGGTCCAAATTCAACCATCCAACAATAAGAGCGTGACGTAGTTGCAGTGCTTGGGTTCATCGTGAACCAAATCCAGCTAATGATCTGCTCTAATTACACTCCTTTAATGTTAAGTAAGACTAAGCCTAAATCTATTACCCCGCTTTTCATTTCAAAATTCAAAAAAAACAACGATCCGTTGGCTCTCCTCTCGTCCAAAGAATCATTCGCTTCTCTTTTTGTTTTAATACCTTTGCTCTGTATACTCCTTTTTCAAGCAAATTGAACAGATTGGCGGGATAATTAAAGACAGCCAATGGATAAAAGCGGTGATCTTTTAATCTCTTTTCTTTTCTCCGTTACTTTTGTCTGAATATTTGAAGGATTGTTTTTTGAAGGTAAATCACCAGCGAAAGAGAGCAAGAAATCAGTTAAGATTGCTTAGAAGAGCGAGTACATCCCTTACTACTGTAGGTTGATTACCATATTTTTTTAGATCTATAATTCTTCTGAATTTGATTTCAAATCTTTGAAATTCTTTAATTCTTCTATTGATTCTTCTTCTCGATTGATTGAATTCCTCAGTTGATTATCTCTGTAATTTTTAGATTTTGAGATTGTAATCACGTTTATTTTCCCAAAATCAGCGTTTTATTAGTTGCATCTAAATCAGATCTATTTGTTTTTTATTAGGTTAAAATGGCTGAAACTTGCGATTATATCCCCTGCAGCCCTAGTTCTAGTAAGTGACCTGACATTTTTCAACTGAAACTCCTTAATAACCATACAAATTTTGATCTCTAATACAAGAATTGTTTCAGGCAACACCCATTTGTGTGAACAAATGCAAGATAGGCCAGATTACATAAGAAGAAGCAATGAAAGGTGCCAAATCACGCCAGTAGAGCTATTTTCAAATATTTCCCCTAAAAAAGATGAAATTTCACCAGACAGTAAGGAAATAATTCTCAGTAAAACTGATGGAGATACAATTGAGACTCTAGATTCTGCTGTTGAAATCAAAGAGGAAGTTCTTATGTTGGGAGAGGTAATAAATAAGTAAAATTATGTATTTTTATAAGGACATATTTGTTAAATTGTACTCGTAGAATTAAAATGTGTGTAAAATTGTTGCAGGATAAGTGTGAAGGGTGCGGAAAGATTAAGAGGGAATATGAAGTTCTTTGAGGGATAAAGCAAAGATAAAAATGAATTTGGAAGAACTGAAGAAGAATAATGAGGCTAAGACTAGAGAATGTAACGAGGCTCTGACTGAATTGCATGAGTTTAAAATGGAACTTATGCGGAAATCGATGCATGTTGGCTCTTTAGGTACCATAACTAATAATTTCATGTTTAATTATTAAAATTTGATTTTGATCTTGATTTTGAGTTGTTAATTTTTTGTTGCAGCCTTTGCTGTGGAGGGGCAAGATAAGGAGAAGTATAAATGGTTCCAGTGCCTCAATGGATTGAGTGAGAAACTTGAGGTAAGTATTTCTCTCTTTCTCTACATGTTTTTATCAAATTGTATTCATATTAATAGATAAAATGAGAATTTATTAATTGTGTGCAGGCGCTGAAACTAGAGCATGCTAATTTATTGAATAATGCAAGAAAATACAAGGAGGATCCACGCAGATTTTTCTCAACTGAGTACTGCACTTACCATGACTGGTGTGTTCTTCTCTATATGCCCCTTCAAATTTGATTAATTATTTATTCTTATTTTTGGATAATTTTAGTGGATTAACAATTTGAAATGTATTCGTATAGAGCAGTGGATTGTTGTCTGGGCCTACAACAAGAGCGAGAAGAGTTAAAACGTAAATTCCTTGAAGACACTAAGGAGAGGAAAGACTTATATAACAAACTTATAGAGCTAAAAGGTTAGTCCATTCCCCTACATTATGCAATATAAACGGAGTTAGAAGTTAGAACAAATCTTATCTTTTCTAAAATTTCCACTTATACAATTTGAAACGATTAATCAGGGGAATATTAGAGTCTTTTGTCGGTGCCGGCCGATGAATGCTCAGGAAATAGACACTGGTGATACGATGGTTGTTGATTTTGAATCGGCAAAAGAAGAACTTGTTGTGAAAGGCACATTTCTTCAAGAAAAGTTTTCAAATTCAGCCCTGATGAAAGCTAAGGTACCAAACCCTAACATTTTACTTCTTATTAAACATAATTAACCGTGTTTTATATTAATTAATATTGAAATTTTTAATGTATACTACAGAGCAAGTATTTGAGAAAACGGCACCTCTAGCGACTTCAGTTTTGGACGGATTCAACGTCTGTATTTTTGCGTACGGACAGACCGGAACCGGCAAAACGTTCACAATGGAAGGCACTTTGGAAAACCGTTGTGTTAATTACAGAAATTTGGAGCAACTATTTCGAATCGTGAAAGAAAGAGAGGGGCTTTTCCGTTACGACATCACAGTTAGCGTTTTGGAAGTGTACGACGAGGAGATCCACGATTTGTTGCAATCTCAACCCTCCAAAAGGTAAACATATTTCATTATTTTAGGCTGTTAGCCCCTTGATTGTCGGAAATTGGAAAATTAATTTTGTTGATTTTATTTTAGGCTTGAGGTGAAGCAAGTGTCTGAAGGAGTGCATCACGTGCCTGGACTAATGGAGGCACCAGTTCGCGATATGTTGGAAGCTTGGAGCTTGTGCAAAGTGGGAGCAAAGCAAGAGTTGTGGGGGCCACAAATGCCGATGAACACAGCGGCCGCTCCCACTGGTTGTTAATTAAATAAATACTTTTATATTTCCCTTGCATTTAATTTAATTTTGTTTAGTTTGATTCAGCATGTTTATTTTTTGATCATTTTGTTTTCAGCACGCACTGTGTGATGGTGACAGGGGAGAATTTGATAACTGGGGAAATAACGAAGAGTAAATTGTGGTTGATTGATTTGGCTGGTAGTGAGAGAGTCGGCAAAACGGACGCTCAAGGAGAGAGATTGAAAGCGGCGCAGAATATTAATAAGTCTCTTATCTGCTTTGGGCGAAGTTATTTCCGCCCTAGCTACCAAGAGCCCTCACATTCCCTTCAGGTTTGTTTGTTTTCTTTTCCTTTTTGTTTTTTATTGAGAATTTTAGAAATTAGTGTGGGTCTTATTTAAAAAAATAAGTTTAGTGTTTGGGTTCTGTTTGAAATGTTGCAGGAATTCGAAACTGACGCATATTTTGCAAGACTCTCTTAGTAAGACTCACTCTCTGATTGTAGTCCCTAAACTGATTATAACTTTTGAAAAAGCGAAAACTAAATGAAATTAATGATTTTATATTTTAGGTGGAGACTCGAAGACCTTGATGTTCGTTCAAATAAGTCCGAATGAAATTGATGTAGGTGAAACACTTTGCTCTTTGAACTTTGCGAGTAGAGTGAGAGGAATTGAACTTGGTCCATCCAAGAGACAAGTTCATGTTACCGAACTCTCCAGATACAAACAATTGGTACCCACAAAACCTAATATAAAATTTCAATTTTCCATTTCAAGTATATTTTTATGTTCTGTTAATATTGTTTCTTGTTGGACGGGTGGGTAAAGCCAAACAGGTTAATACGAGCAAAGATTTGCAGATACAATGCATGGCTGACTCAATTCAGTCTCTAGAGTTGAGGAATAAATCCAAAGATCAACTAAATAAAACCCTACAAGACAAGGTATAAATTATAGTTATAAATTTTACTATCCCTTAACTTCTTTTTGAATTTCTACTTATTTTATTATCTGCATTTATGGATCTGTCAAATAAATAAATAATACTATTTATATTTTCAGATCAGAGAACTAGAGTCTCAACTCTTGGTCGAAAGGAAAATTGTGAGGCAACACGTGGGCACGAAAATAGCAGAAGATCACATGAGAGAAAATAACTCGCTACACGAAAGGCCACACGAGTCAGAACAAGAAACAGATCAAGACCAAGAACAAAAACAGAAGCCAAGTCCAACAATACAGAGAACCAAATATCGTCTCACCATGAAACCTCTGACAGAAATAAACCTGAAACTACTTTACGAGAAACAAAATACTATCAATACTTTCGTACAAGACGTGGCAGCTATAACCAAGGCGAAACGGGTTTCTATGTGCCCACCTGCGAGGAGGGTCAACCCGTCATCTAACTTGAGAAGAAGCACGCTTACAACCATTCCTGACGTAAATACTCATTCCTTGCTGCCTAACTAGCTGTAATAACAAGGCGAGTAACAGTAAGAAAATGGGTTTGTCTATATTTAGAAGGAGCTTGCAAAAGAAGGTGGTGGTTAGACCGCCCTTGTGGCAGGATGGGAGAAGGGTAACAGGTGAAAATAAGGCTGGTGGAGAGAGAAAGGCGAGGAGAGTTGTTGTGAGCGAGAATAAGCTGGGAGTAGAGTTGCGCCAGGTCAGCAGCAAGGGCAACAGAGAGGTTTGAATTGGAATCAGGGGATTGGGTTTAGGTGATATTGGTTGGTTGATTTAGATTAGTAGGTTCTAACATTGGTTTGGTGAGACACATATGAGAGTTTGATTTTTCTAGGCTACATATATAAAAAAGTTCGGTGTTTTACCTTTCTAGGCATAACCTACTTTTGATGATATATTGCGATCTTGAAAAATTAAGGCTAGTATGCTTGTTAAATTTATGGATAAAATTTCATATTTTAATTTTGCAGGGTACATATATGAAAAAAAATCTCCATTGAAATATTTATTGCATCTTTCTTGACAATAACATTTTTTATAGGATCATGATATTTTGTGATCTTGTAAGAGCACAAATGAAACAAAATTTCGCTTTGTTTCTGCTTAACCATTACTTATTTTTTTCATTATATATGTTTTTAAAACATATTTTTTAAAGCACTTGATATAAAATAAGAAAATCATGCAAATGACTCATAGCTAGTTAGTAGAATATATTCTATGTGTAGCAAGAGATTATGAATTCAAATCCCAAAAAATACAATCTTATTGTCATATATTTAGCGAAATTTCTCAACCCAATAAAACTGGATTGAATCTAAAATAGGAGAATCATACAAAGAAAAATGCTTCTGTTATTTTATCACCTGCATCAATATCTTTGTTACCTTTTGAAACATGATAATGTGACAAAATTGACTACATATCATGATGATGTGGCAAATATTTCAAAGAATGGAGAATGAAATATCAATGAAATCATAAACAATAACTAAAGGACAAGATAATATATTATTATGTAAAATAAAATAATAATGATTGAAAAATGAAATGAAATAATGTTTTCAGTAATATAACCCATTAAAATAAAATAATATATTGTAACATAGTATTTTAAAACAAAACAAATTAATATTCTGATTGTGAATTACTATTTCTCAAAATATTATTTGATTATTATTTATTATTTTAGATTGAATAAAAGAAAATTTGAATAGAAAATGATGAAAAATATATTGTTAAAGAAAAAAACTTGAATGAAATGTTATCAAATGGTTGGAAAATAAATCCATTGAACTTTATAATCTAAAAAATATATCTAAAATTATGTGAGTAAATTCAATTTTTTTCTCTCTGTGCGTTCTTTTTTTTTTTTTTTTTTTTTGACAATTAGCCTTACTCACTACATTACTTTTTTTTTTTGATAATGATGTTCACCGGGTTATAATCCTTGTTCATCACATTACAATTCATGAAATTTTTGTATGTGCTTAATTCTTGGTATAGAGACCCAAATCTAATTCAATATTTTTGAACTTAAATACACCAAACCATATTTTATCGCATTTTGACACTGTATTTTTCTCGATTATTTCCATCTTTCTTACTTTGAATAAATTTATAATTTGAACTTGTTTGTAATTTTTTTTCTCTTTTTTCTAAAATTTTAAAAACTTCAGAAAAATTATTATTTAAAAAATACTTGTTTGAAGATAGTTTATAAATTGCAATCCTTAAAATTTGAATAGTATAGAGGCATAATGCATTTTTGCATTTTCATTTAATGCAACAGCATGAGATAACTTAGTTTGACTTGGAGAAGAAAAAAAATGATAATGAATGATATGATGAGAAAATGTAATGAGTTACTTTTATATTGATAGATAGTTCATTACATGAAATACTACACGTTTTCCTACATCTTATTTTCTTCTAAAAGGTAAACAATTATTATGTCACCATGTTCTATGATTTAAGGATGTAATGAGTAATTTGTTACTAAAATATGACCAACCACAGTAAAGATAATATATGATCATCTATATCACTTCATTTGATTAGTGGGATACACATATTTTTTCTTGATTCATTATGACACTTGTGATATAGAATTTTCAAACGGGTTTAACAAATTTAGTTTGCCTCATTGAATGACTCGCTACATATAGTAGTTTACATGAAATTTCACAACTTATGACACGTGTCGGAATTCCTCTAAATTAAGAGAATTGTATATAGGGGAAATTAGAAACACCATAGTTCCACTATTACATAACAGTAATACATCACATTTAACAAACATAAAACAATCTCAATACAATACAAAAAACCTCACTAATCACTCCGTATCCTTCACTTGAACCCCAACTGCAACTTGATTTCTCTGGAACTCATTTTCATAATTCACCTTCATCTAAGAACGGAAAGATTGGTGCACCCCATAACATTGGCAAAACGGCACCGGTCCACACGGACCGCACCACACTCTCAGTTGTGCGGTCTTGCATCGGTTTATGCACACGTTTCTAGTCCAGTCAATTCAGACCGTCTTGATCCGGTTTATCGACACGTTACCACAACTCTCTATGTTCGCAAACTTGCAACGGTTTGTACGAATTTTGCCGACTCCTTTTGCGATTAACTCTTTGCAGCGGTTGACAATTATGTTACCTATGTTGTTTTTTCAAGTTCAGTCGAAGATAATATTTCAGTTGCATAATTTTCTATTTTGGGTCTACATCTACAATAAATTTATATTGGTTTAATGGGCAACCACTGTAAACACACTTGTTTGTTTTTAATTGATAAATATATTTATAGTTAATCTACTCAATTATGAATTTATGTGACAATTATTAATTAACTACAATTAAGTACTTTCTTGTTTGGTAATATGTTTAAATATAGATCAGGGCTACTTTACGAATTCATCAGACTATTATTAATTAGTTACAATTAAGTACCTTTTGTGCTAATAACTATATATCTAACAGATAATCACGGTGCTAACTAGTTCTCCTTAATTACTTCAGCTTAATAAAATATGTAAAATAATAAAAGGGCAATTACCACTCCGCTCAATTTGGGCATTCTTGAACCAATTAACCGAGATCTCTCTGACCAAGTCAGCACGAATATTTTCACAGCGGTTGGAAGAAACAAAACCAACCGCCTCGACTTCTGTCTCACGGCATCTGTCAATAGAAATAGTACCGTTCCCATTTCCCCTGACATGAATCATATCAAATCGGCTTATATAGAGTTTCCCTGGACTCGTAATTTTTGCAACGCCATATTTCGATGTGAACACACCTTCTTTAATTACAGTTTTGGATCCGTTTATGATCAAAGTGAATTGGCAGTTAAGTTCTTCTACAGCCACCATTTTTCAAGTTAGATGAAGGAAGAAAGGTCTCAGATAGTTTTAGATTTTCTGGAGGGTAGTTTAAGTTTTATATGATGACTTGTGTTTCTTAGTCGTTAAGCTATGAAAATTATTAATTTGAATTAATCCCAACCCCTTATTTTTGATCTATTTTGGAGCCTCTTCAAAATGCCACATCATCATTTTTATCTCGACCGTTCGATCATTTTTTGTCGAATCTTTGCCATTCGTTTCTCAAATGTCAACATTTATGTGGTTATTAAAACATAAGCATATGATGGTTGAATGTGTGTTTTGTGTTTCATACCCAATTTAGTAAGAACCGTTGTGAGTTTGTTTGTGACCAGCAGATCTTAATCGGATGGTTTCAATGAATCATGGTGCAAAGTTATGTTCAATTATTAATATCAATAGTTAATGAAGAGTTCACTCATTAAAATATAAATAATTTTTCTTTTTTTCTTTAAAAAATTATAATTCTTAATGAAATATTTTATTTCTAATATTAAAATCATTAAATATAAATTTGTTGGAATTTTTCTCTTTATTTTGAGTTTCATAATATGGTTCCAATTTTTTTTCTTGCTAAAATATGTGATATAAACTATATGAAAGAAGATGTACAAAAATGATATGCTCATTAACTTATACTTTATACCTTATTTTTCATCTCTCTTTGAGCATTCTCAAGAGATCTATTGTCAATTTTATCTCGGCCGTTTGATCAATTTTTTTTAAATCTTAATTTTTCATTTAAATTATTACCACAATATCACATGTACTAATAATTAGTGAAGAGTTTACTCATTAGAATATAAATAATTTTTTTTCTTCTTTAAAAAATTATAATTGTTGATGAAATATTTTATTTCTCATGTTAAAATCATCAAATATAAATTTGTTGGAATTTTCTCTTTATTTTGAGTTCCATATTATTATGGTTCTAATTTTTTTCGTGCTAAAATATGTGAATATTGTTGTTTATTGGAGGCCTATAAGGGGGGTTTAATAGGCCTAAATGTACGGAAACATGTATATTTGTACTTTTTAGGATTTTATACTTTTTAATGTTTTTAGACTTTTGTTGATGGTTGTTTAAATTCTAATTAACAAAACAAATTAAATAAACAATAAATTAAAGTAAATAGTAAAAGTAAAATGATACCGAACACCAGATCAGTTGACGGAGTTTGGCGAGGTGGTTGCGTAAGCCTTAACCACCCATTTACTCACTAGCGGCCCTTACCGCGTTCACGAGTTGCCTACTCTCCGGGACTTGCCTTGCGGCTCCGATTTCACTAACAAACTTGATTGTTACAAGAACTCGAACCACCGCTCGTCTTACAACAACCTTGACGAATCGATGGAGCAATAACTTATAACTCGATCTCTTTAACTTTAACAAACAACGAGCAAAACGCTCAACAACTTTATTATTCTCTCTTAAGATTTAGAGCAATTTAACAGTATTAAGAAAAGAGTATTTCTGCTTTTTGTATTGAAAATTCATAAGTAGATATGAGGAGGGCGGCCCTCTTTTAAAGGAGTAAAGAGCAGCCCTCAAAGATGGAAATTGCACAGTTCCGTTGCCAACGGACCTCGTCCGTTGCCAACGGACTGCCGAAAACAGAAGGAAATCAATGTAGATTTCAAACCAACGGCTAGTTTCCTGAAGGTCCGTTGCCAACTGACTAAATCTGTTGCCAACGGAATATACAACAGAGAAACAACAAGTAATTTTCAGGGGAAATAATTTCTCAACGCATAGGTCCGTTGCCAACAGAGAGTTTCGTTGGGAATAGAACTTCTCCGTTGCCAACGGAGCTTGCCTGATTTGAGGAATTTACAGAATCTACTCTCTTTTTAATAAAGGTTAAATTACCTACTCCACACAACACACTAGAAGACTAAAGAAGCTTTCTCCCACGCCTTGAAATCCTCTCTTGAAATCATTTACACACGTGACGACTTCTTGTCCTTCCGAGATAAGAGAGAAGCATTCAATCCGATAAAATCTTCATTTCCAAAATCTTGAACGTGTGACATTCTGAGCTTATAAGATATTCTCAAACAAGATTAGTAATTATGAAATTATTTTAAACATCATCAAACCGAGAACAACAAATATAGACTATATAAATGAAGATGTATAAAAATGATATGTTCATTAACTTATAACTTATACCTTATTTTTCATATCTTTTTGAGCATTCTCAAGGCCGTTGGATCAATTTTTTTTTTTAAATCTTGCCTTTTCATTTAAGTTATTATCATAATATCACATAAAAACATATTGTTATGATTCCAATTTCATTTTTTCTTGATAAAATATGTGAATATAGACTATATAAAAGAACATGTAATAAAATAGTAAGCTCATTTACTCTTATCTTATTCTTTTACTCCTCTTTGAAAATTCTCAAGCGAACTATTATCAATTTTCTCTCCGCCAAAGAATCAAAAAATTTATCAAATCGTAGCTTTTAATTTAAATTATTATCATAATATCACATGATTAGTTAGATTAATATTCAGTGTTATATCATCATTATGGGTAAGAGCTGTCATCTCAAACAAAAATTCCGAATATTGAAAACTTTATTATATTACTTGATGTATTATGAGTTTCATAATAAAATATGTGTTATCCATACTATTTTAATATCTAAAAAAAATAAGAAAAATAGTGGTGACAAATTTTTGAAGAAAATGAATGTTACATTTTCCTATATATTATACATATTTTTCTCATACATATAATATTAAATATAATTATTTTTTTAAAGTTAATCATTTATAATTTAATTTTATGCAGTTTCAACTAAAATCTTCTAATAAATTATCTTGCATTTTTTTTAATCTCATTTATCTAAACTTGATTAATACTTAATTTATTTTTCCTAATATAATATGTCAAGACATAATGACATAAGAAAATTAAAGACAACAATTTTAAATTCTCATATATTATTTATGTACTATGGATTCACAAACTTTAATTTTGAATTTTCGTAATTGCAAGTTATACGTTATTAGATTGAAATAGTTATTAAAATTGAAATACTCACCGCGAATTGCGAGCATTATCCTAGTGATTATTGACATCATATTGCTCTTTTCTCCATTCGGTACAACCACCATATAATTCAATGGTAGTAAAGATTTGAAAATGAACTGTTCTGGACCTACTGGAGACGAACCTAGTTAGTAATATTGAAATTAAAATCCCAGAATATATTGACTTTACAAACATTGAATATTTAAGTATATGTTGATTTGTAATTAAACACGGTTAGCGAGTGGTTACATGTCAATTTGAGCATCTTTCTCTCTCACTGCCAGTATTAGTATTATTTGGGAGAATGACAGGCTTCTCCTCAAACTACCGAACTGTTGCATATTACTTATTTTATAAATAATATTATTAAATTTTAAAACTTATTTGTTATATTTTAATGTCATTTAATGAGAAGTTTGAAATATAATTATTTTTCATGACCTAGACTTCTCCACTCCTTTTATAAAAGAAGTTTTCCTCCTTATACAAGAGAACAATAAGAAACAACACATCTCCTTCCTCCTCCTTTAAAATACATTCTTCCAACTTTACAAAATATAAACTTGGTTTGAGAGACCATGGTGCACGGCTTCATTTCTTTTTGAAATGAAGGCCCATTTTGCGACTGTGCTACCGGAGCAGATACGGGACTTTCTCGTGGTGTAGAACTTTGGAGGTGGATAGACGGCGAATCCTGCATAACAGGACGTCAATCTGTCTTTAGAGCAGTCGCGACTTTATCGCACGGCTATATCCAGACTTGTCTCTTTTTTATCATAATTTTATAATTTATTTTACTTATTTATTTGATTAATCTTTAGAAATATAACCAACATTCTAAAGACAGATTGATCAATTATTAAATTGATTTTAGCCTTTGACCATTATTTATAATATTTCATTTAGATATATTAAGCCACAAATAAGTAGCATGAAAAGACTAGATCTAATTATATATTACTTAATATATATCTTTTAACAATTACTTCTAGTCGCATAAAACAAGAAAACCTAATAATGGTTAGCGAATATTATTCTTCTGTTAAAAATTTATATTGGATAAATTGCCAAGTCAAAATTTGACATATTAGTTGACCCATGAATTTAGAAAAGATATGGTTTAGAAATTTAATAAAGGGCAAATTATGCTAGTGGTCATGCATGGACGAAAAAAAAAAATTAAACAAATAAACTAGTATAATTATTAAAAAAAAAAGTGCACAATGTTTGCTAACATGTTAAGTTTTTATATTGCTTAATACAAACAAAATAAATAAATAATATATGAAGTTTAATTAGATTATCTCTTCATATAAATTTGGATTTCACTAATTATTTTGTGGTTCAATATGTAAAAATATATAAAAGATGAAGTTTGATGAAATAATCTCTTCAGATTTATTTGGATTTCAATAATTATTTTATGATCCAATATGGATATATATTTATAATATCCTAATTCTTTAACATCTTTTAATTCTAACAATGTAAAGATATTTATCAACAAATATTGAAAAAATATATATATTGGTCAATATCATATTATTTTTAATATGAAATTTATATGCCTGAAACTGGTTTAGGAATTTACTTTGAGTTTTTCCTATTTTGCCTAAATTATTAAATAAATAATTTGATGCATCGTGATTAAATGTAGTTATGATCTGAACAATCAATAAGCTACAAATCTTTAAAAGAAAAGTAGGCACATAATTATATAACCGTGGAAAATAGAAATGTGATATCACATAATTTGAAAACATCGGAGAATAATTTACCCGATGAAAGATCTTTTAAGATCTAATTCATCGAGGGGGATGAAGCGTTTAGCCCATATAAACGTCACTAGCTGTGGGGCCCCTACCATTGTGGCCTGCTGGACGGGACAAATAGTTCAAAGGTTAAGCAAAATTGCTGATGTGGCATTTTGAAGCACTATTTTAGACATTAATTTGTCCGTGCTCATCCCTATGCTGAAGTGCTTTAAGGTGATGGTTAGGCTGAACTTTTGTTTTTAATAATTCCGAGAAAATAAAAATTCAAATAATGAATTTAATAAATTAATAAATTACTTAGTATAAAAGTAATATTGCGGAGTATATTTCCACACCGTATACTCTTTGAGGAATTACCTAAGTGAGAATTGTCGTGGGCCGCGACTAAGGATACGGGTGAAATCCTAAAGTATTCTCATGATAATCAAGGTTAGCACATAGCCATAAATAACGCATACCCGCTAAAGCACCTCAAAGATTTTTGTCAACTATGTGTGTGGTTATAGAAAATCAGCAAAAAGATTTATGGTTCAAAAACGTATGTTTACCATATAAATCTCGATCGTATATGATCAACACTACGTACAAGTTTAAAAGCTACGTCCACTCATACTTATGCATAGTAGATACCAAGTATTTGGAAGAAATATTTAAATATTAAGTTTTAAAATTTGAGGGGAAATGTTGTTTATTATTTATTTTATAAATAATATTACTAAATTTTAAAACTTATTTGTTGTAATAGAGGAGTTTGGAATGGAATTAATTCCTGTGACCTAGGCTTCTTCACTCTCTTTATAAAAAGAGTTTCCCTCCTTATACAAGAGAACAATAAGAAACAACACATCTCCTTCCTTCTCCTCTAAAAGACATTCTTCCAACTTTACAAAATATAAACTTGGTTTGAGAGATCATGGTGCACGGATTTATTTCATTTTGAAATGAAGGTCCGCTCTGCGACTGTGCTACGGGAGCTGATAGGTGATTTCCTCGTGGTGTAGAATCTTGAGGAAATTCAAAAAAATGTCTTATAGTGGCGGCTTTTTTCCTGTCAAGTGGCAGTTTTCACTGCTGCTATAATGACTAGTGGCAGTTCATGGTCCGCCACATAAAATGCCACTACTGGAGGCGCTGCAAAGATTTTTGTGGCGCATCACCAATTGCCACTACATGGTGGCACTTAAACCCGCCACTAATTTACTGGCGCTTATGCGTGACTCTACATTATATCACTTATAACTGTTACTAAGTTGTGGCACTTTTACTCACCTCAACATTGTAGCACTTATAACTGCTAGCATCTACTAGCAAGGAAAACCGCCAGTATAAAACCAACTACTAGCAAGAAAAACCGCCAATATAAAACCAACTACTAGCAAGTAAACCTGTCAGTATAAAACCAACTACTAGCAAGAAAAGCAGCCAGTATGGCTTTCAACGTGCTCACCTCAAAACTGCCACTATACTAAATATTTTTTTATTACTACATTTCCATTCATCCTACTTATTTTTTCTCATCCTATATCACACATTCATAACAATCATGAAACATTATATCCATTATCATCATATCATTTTTGTTACAAATGAACTCAAAAAAATAACTCAAAGTCTTAATTTTTCAAATGGTCAAAAAGTAATAAATGTTGGCACAAGTTAACAAAATATTTTTGGTGATGAATTATCATCCTTATTTCTACTAGCATAGTAACCAACTTCCACCCGCTTGATCCTCTTCTATTTCTCTTCCCACTCAACATGAATAAGAAAACAAAAAAACATGTAGTTATGCTGCAACTCAACATAGACTTAAAATCTGACAATTCCTATGCATCAAGCATAATTTCAATTAATTACCTAATAAAGAAACCCAAAAAATGTATATAAGATGAGTACAATTATTAATTTGTCGGATCTAATTTGATTTATGTATGTAACTACAAATAAGAAAAATTGAAATATAAAAAAATATAAGGGGTATATATGAAATATTACCTGCAAATGAGCTCCACCGCCAATACTGTGATCCTGTTTTGAATGTTAGAATGTAGACTGATTACTCACTTCAACCAAATTCTGCGTGAATAAACATTGAATTGTATAATTATGCCCCAATTATACCTAATTAACTCTCAATTTGATGAGAAACAGACATATACATGTGATCCAATAAATTCAACACCTAAAACATGTCAACCTACAAAACAAGTCTTATGACTTCATGGTAAAAAATTTAGAAATTTCACTCTATTATATTAAAACAAGATTGAAATTTTACAAAATTTCTCAAAATATATAAAAACATTGATCTTACAATGATATGCTCAAAAAAATTATGCATTGAAGATCCTCTTGCATGAACATAGCTTCTACCCTATTAAAATAACCACAAAATGCAAAAAGCTATTTTACAAATAAACCCTTTAGAAGACAAAAATATTAAAAATAAGTAGAACAAATTAATTTGATATAAAAACCCTAATAGAGTTCATTATCCTCGAATGGAAAAAGTGTTAATTTGGTAAAAAAAAAAGATAATCTCTCATTAATAGACGCCTACCTATAAGGAATGTGATCTAAGTGCTCAATCAAAAGAGCAATTATTAAATGGAACTTGCGCCACCTTATTATTTATGAAATTTGCTCAAAACATTCCACATATCTGTAAGTAAAAGATATAAAAAGTTATTTTATGCAGATTTGTTACAATCTGGCTTGGAAAAGAACTGAACCCTTTGAATCCCAACATCTTTTCTTGTTAAAATACTCAATGCATCCTTCCCATTCTCACAAGTCTGAAAAGTGAAGACAAAAAAAAAAAAAATCAAAAACAGGCAAAACCCTAAAACCTAAAAATAAAAATACTTAAAAAATTAAATAATTAAAATTATTTTTAAATATAACAAGCGAGTATTGAGTCGTATTTTATCAAGAACTTGCATTCTTACAAAAAGATTTTATTAATCCGATTTGGGGGCAAAGGCAATCATGATCATCAAATGGAAAACTGACAACACATATTAAATTAATAAATTAATTAAATTATTCTATTTTAATACTAGATAGCGGCATTAATATGAATTAAAAATTATGGATGAAAAAAAATTGTACCTTGCCCTCAAGAAGTGAGACGTCCTGAAGCTTTTCTGAACAATAATTATATACCTTGAATTTTCCCTACTATAAAAATTAAATGATTTAATGTTAACTTTAGTTGATACAGTTAGGATAATTAAAGAGAATTTAAGCAATTTAATTTAAAGATCAAAATAAGTAATAGGCAATCTTAATTTTTATCATAACAAATTCATTTTCAAGTAGCTTATTTATCCTTTCAGAAGCAAAATAAATACTATTTTTTCGATTCTACTTTGGACATCAGTTGACTTGAGAGTATTATCAGAAAATTAAAAGATAAATAATGAAAATTGATTGAAGAAATAAAGACTAAAAAAATATTGGATGAAAATTATACTGAAAATTGGATATCATCTCACATTTCTAAATGTAAATTCATCAACAAGCCCTTAAATTAACAAGTCATATTAACAAATCAACTAATCAAATCAAAGAAAAAAGGGTTATAAGAAAGAAGTTTTAGCAAGGAATCAAGACAGGCAAATGAATTAATTTGAAATGAAATGAATCAGGGGTAGAAATTGAACGAGTGCTTATCAACACACCGAACTGAAGAGACTCGTGGAGCTCAACGGTCCTTGTGAAGCTCGGAGTCATTTGATATTGGAGCAGCCAGGCAGAGAGGATTGGAGCTTGGAGGGGAAGTAGATCTGAACAGCCAAGCTTCGCAAAATTAGGGAAAGACCCATCGGAATTATTTTTATTCTATACCTAAAAATAATAATAAAATATCCTTATTCACGATTAAAAACCAAGCGAAAATATTCGAATCAAATAAACCAAGCGAAAACAATGGGATAAATTACGAGAATTTAGGTCTGAAAAATTGAGCCATTGTGTGCAAAAGAAGGCAAGCTTGGCCCCACGCAGCATTTATTTCATCCCATTCAACCTATATTAAAAAAGTAATCATAATTTACAATAAAATAAGGAAAAAAAATAAAGTATAGTTTAATGATTCGTATTCATCCATTGTGATATAATTCAGCCCAATTAAGACTTGAAAGAAAGAACTGTATTGTTCATGACAAAAAAAAAGGTGTATGTTTTCATGATTCCATATTCAAATTAAAAACGATTAACGTTCATGATTTCCATTTTCATATTCAAACTAAAACAATGAAGTACTGAGATGCTCAAATGATCCTCAATTTAGCCCCAATTAAGAATTGATTATCACCCAATTGTGCAATCAACCCAATTTGAGACTAATGAAACCTTATGGCTTATTCCTCAATTAGAACTCCAGAACTAAAATACACCTCAATTAGCACTCAATTATAAAAATAAAAATCCAATATTTTATAGAGAGAGAAAGAGGGACAAATTACACTTCACTCCTAAACCCTAAATAGAAGTACCTGTTGTTTAGGGAGCCGGCCGAGTCAGAAATTATTAATCGTGCCAAATTCACCTTCATGAGAAATGAAAAACGCATCGTTCAACACGGTGGTTCGCTTCAAAAGCTCTAAATGAGCTTGCGACACCTCTATTTTTGCCAAAATCGCATCTCTTTCTTCCTACAAAAACATATTATTATTATTATAAAAATATATTATTATTATTATAATAGAAATATATTATTATGAACCTGATGAGAGGTGAGCTGGAACTGGAAGTTGTTGAAATCATGCCAGTACCTGATTCATGAAAATATCAAGTCAGTAGAAATAACACAAAAAATTATCAAATTTGCTTTTGTAATTTTTAATTTTTATTAGCAAAACCTTTCTTCTAATTCATCGAAAAGTTTTGATTTTCTCTCAAGATCCTTCATTTCAGAATTCACTTCAGAGAATTGTTTTTCAGCTTCTTCTATTGCAGCTTGCAGTTTTCTCTCTTCCTCTTCAATCTTATCAAATCAATTTACTTTAATTTTAATCACAAAATTAAACAGAAAATTGAGCCAAAATGAAGCAAAAATTGAGGCATAACTGCACAATTAATTAAGGTTTGCTCGTACAAATTGAGTTTAGTCAAAAAATTGAGGCAAAATTAAGCGAAATCAGGTCAAAAAATTATTAAATCTAATCACTGCCTTCTTTTTCTCTAATCAGTACGAATTGAGTTTAGTCACAAAATTGAGAAAGAAATTGAGCCAAAATTAAGCAAATTAAGTCTTAATTGCACAAACAAGGTCAAATGACAAACTGATTACTCCTTGAACTACCAATACTCCTTGAACTACCAATTCATCAAGACAAACTGATTAGCCGTGACTCAAGTTCTCACTTTATATGACAATGTTCAAAATGAAATTGGGAGAAAAAATTCTTGACTGGTCAATTGAAAAAATTCTTGCCTGCATTGATAAAATAATCTGATTAATAATTGATCTTCCAGGTCCCTAAATGAATAACTAACACACTAAGAAATAAAAAAAACAAACCAAGAAAAACAAAAAGAGGAGTAAAATTGGAGATACTGACTGAATAATTTCAGTTTTATAGGGGTAATCGGCAGTACTGTACTAGTCAATTTAAGTATTCATTTGACATGCCACGTTGGTACAGGCTCGCCAACAGTACCAGTTTTCATTTTTATCCCCAACAAAATCAGTAAAAGCCTGACAAGAGAACTGGAATGCCTCTGTGTCAAATTGGAATCTGGAAATACATATGAGTCATCTGAATTGTCCCCTGGAAAAAATTTATGCTATAAAAAACCCCTGAACTAGATCTTACCTCTTAGATAAAAACGTAGGTCTTTTGAAGCTGGCCGTTCCTGAAATCCACGGATTTTTTTTTTTTGGAATCCACGGAATTGAAGGTGCTCTTAGCGAGATTGTGGTGAGAGGCGAGAATTTTGGGCGAAAATGAGATAAATCGTGCATGGCGATCTGTCTTTTTAGGGTTTGATAGCTGAAGGGGAAAGAGGCAATCCGACTTTTTATGGTTTGAGAATGAAAAGGGGAAGAGGCGAGCCATGAATGGAAGGAGGAAAGAAGCAGATTTTACAAAATCGGAAATTTGGGGCTAAATTTTTGGCGGAAATAGAAAGATAGCATAAATTTTGGGGCTGAGATTTTGGCGGAAATAGAGAGGTAGCGGAAATTTGGAGGCTTAAGCGGGAGTTAGTGAAATTTTCACAATTTTGGAGAGAAGCGCGCTTCGTACTGGCAGGGCTCTTCATTGCATCAACATGTGCCAGTATGATTTCTCCGAACACAGCGTACTGGCACTTAACCCCTGTGCCAGGAAGTTTTCGCCAGTACAACCCATTTTTTTAGTAGTGGGAATAAATATATGTAATGAATAAAAGGAGAAAATACTCCTCATCCACTTGCATATATGCATATGAAATTGATCTCCGAACCTCTTCTATCTCAAATAGTGTACTAAACACTATGCTAGGAAACCAATTGATGCACTATAAGATTGGAGTATCCCATTGAAATATTTGAAGTTCAGAAGTAGCCATCACAAGACTTTGATACACGGTTCTAGTACTCGGACGTGCAACAAGGAAAATGCAATAGCTGGTGGTAGGTTTTCTATGATCCGGACATCCCTTCCAATCCACATCCTGAAATGTTTAGAGTTGGAGAGAAGGGCATTCCAATCCGGGCATTCCAATCCACATCCAGAAATTCTTAGAGTTGGAGAGAAGGAGATGGTCGGAGAATATGTCCATGACTTAGGATTCCTTTTAAATATCGTAAAATGTGTTAATTATTCCCCCATGGATATCTGTCGGAGTATGCATAAAGATGATATTTTGTTGCGGCAAAGAAATTTCGGGCCAAGTGATTGTTGCATGTTGCGACGAAAGTATGCATAAAGATGACATTTTGTTGACCGCAAAGGGATTTTTGGCCAAGTAATCGTTGCATGTTGCAACGAACCAAACATGCTCCGACATAACTTCGGACCTTCATAGGGCTACCCCACGCAGTTTTTAAAAGTTCTTCCGCAACGATAGGAGAGAGACATGATTTAGAGCCATCCATTTTAGCTTTCTTAATATCAAAATTTGAATTTTTGAGGAGGTAAAAAAAAATATTAGTAGCTTTCGAAGGACAATTTCATATGGGAAATGTGCAAACACAATGGCACTGTAATACGACTATAGCACGACGGCATTGTAGATATAATGTTTTCCAATTTTATATAATGTTTTCTCATTTTTTATATTGTTTTGCCATTTTATATACTGTTGTTTATTCTTTGTGTATTTTTTATTTTTTTTACTTTTAGGATGTGCTACTTGGTGGGAATGTTCAACTTTCCTAGAAATATAAGAGTTTGTGAATTACTTTACCATGTTTATTTTGACATGAAAATTCTACGTGGCAGGAATATCACATTCCCATGGCAAAGTTACTTTACCATATTTGTGGGAAAGCAATTCCTATAGAAATAGATGATAATGTTACATTTCCATGAATATTACCAAAATATCCTTATTAATTATGTTAATGCACATTATTATATTATTATTATTATTATTATTATTTTGTTAAATATAATTTACTTATAAAAATAAAATAAACTAAAATAATAATTATAATAAAAATAATATTTTTTACTTAAGTTTACAAATTAAATTCTATATTATATTCATTAAATAATTGTTTAAAAATGGGTTGAAATTTTTTTCTTTTTCTTAATTTATAACAAACTTGTTATGATTTAATTAAAATTGCAATTACAATTTAAATAAAATAAGAATTAACATATAATTTTGTAGATAATAAGTAAAAATATTTAATTAAATATAGTTTATTTGTTATACTAGTATTATGGGCATATTTGTCATTTCATATTTAAAAATAATGTAAATAATCAACATTCCCATATATCCAAATTTGTGAAGTAAACAAAAATATTCTTATACCATGGGAATGTTCCCGTCAATCACATTCCCGTGGTAATTTAATATTACCGTGAAGTAAACGCCCCCTTATATACTGTTTTTCCCATTTTGTATACTGTTTTCACTTTTTATGTATATACTGTTATTAGAAAATAAATTATATATATTGTTATGTAGATATTGTTATTAGAAAATAAATTATATCTATTGTTATTTAATTCGTCGGGGACAGTTGTGCTACAGGACCATCGTGCTCTATCAGGTGCCATTTCATATTTGCATTTTTGGAAGGTAGAATTTCATGTATTATACTTTTTTTAATGGTATACATGAAAATAGTTCCAAAGATTGTGACTAAAACACTGGCCACCTAAAAATCAAGTAAAATTCAAGATATGGTTTGTTGGGTATATATGAAGCCTCAGGGCCCTAAAGTCAATCCCAAAAGTTAACTGTCAAAATTTCTTATAATCTCAAAATTTAAAACTTACAACTAATAAGACACATAAATTAACTCTACCAAGATAATCAAATTTCGCTCAATATTCATCTGGTGATGCACACTCTACACCAAGTATTCAAACTAATCTAGCACACCAAAAAGAAAGAAAACAACTCATAAAAAAAATAGCATCCACTTGAACCCCAAATGCCATTCCTGCATATAAAAAAACAATAAAAAATGTGAAACTATTTCTACTAAACCACCTCATTACCAAACTCAAAGAAAGAAATAATATACTCACATCTTAGTGATGTACCAGCGAGACAAGTCAATCTGGACTTTGTATTAACCTCAGCAACCGGGGCCCACTTGTCAGTGGAAGAGGCAGTTCTGATATCCCACACTTTAACAACTCCATCTGAAGAAGCAGAAGCGATTAAATTAGAATATTCCAAGCCTTTGAATGAAACGAGACCCTTTACTCGATTTTGATGTGCGTCTTGTATGCAAAATGTCTGTTTGCTTGATTTTGTGTCCCATGCGCTGACCTGGCGATCCTCTCCACCGGTATATATTAGTCCGCCCTAACAAAATTAAGCCCCAAATTAGCCCAATTAGCATTCAGTTTTGCAATTAAGCCATGTTTCGATCTATATAAGCATTTAATTTCAACGAAAAAAAGTAAATTACAAAAAGAAACCACCCATTCTTCAAAAACTGAAAAAAACAGCCCAAAATTTAAAAAACTGTAGCGTTTAGTTATATCTAAAGGTTTTAAATTAACACAGTTAGAGACTTGTAGTTCCTAATTTTCGAAGAATGAAAAAGCTTTTTTGCAATTTGCGATAATGCAATAGTTTATTTTAAAAATTTCCCAAAGAAATTTGGAAATATACCTCTCCAGGGGCAAGGCAGAGAACTCTTTTACCGCAATCTATCTCTTGCAAGGCCTTGGCATCCTCGGAATTATGCACGGAGACCCTTCCATCCTGCACAATTACGAACCAGTCCCCGGATTCCCCATATTTAACTATCGACGCCTCTTTTTCTATCCTGCATGAAAAGCTTCTTCGCCCTCTGACTAAGTTGACCATCACTAAAGACGAATCTCCACGGCCAACTGTTAGGGCTAACCGCCCTGAAGGATGCACTGCCAGGTCAGCAACTCCTCCCCTTTTGTGTGCTTTAACCTGGTCAACAAACAAACAAAAAATATGAAGTATGACAAATATACCATTTCGGAGCATGTTATACAATTTTCAGTTTAAAGAATTAATCATTAATTACCGTCTTGAGAAGCACAAAGGGATCCGCATCATAAATGCAAACAACGCCATCATCAGAGCCGGATATGAGGTTACGCGGAACTGCAGGGGCCAGAGGGGAGCAAAAGAAGGAAAGGGCGGTCACGGCGGCGCTGTGGTCCAGAAGAGAGCCGGCGTCGGAGGAGGACGGGAGGTGGTAGATGTGCACGGCATCGTCGGAGCCGCCGGACGCAGCGAGGGGCCCGGCGGCGGCCGCGCACTTGATCGGACTTGTGTGAGACGGGTACGAGAAGATGGGGTTGAGGTTTTTCAGGGAGAAGCCCCAGATGAATTTCTCGTATGAACCTGCAACAACCGCCATTTCGATTTTATGAATTGTTAGGAGTTTTACTCGAGTTTTTAGGGTTTTGGGGGGAGGGAGAGCAGAGTTGCTTCTTTCCGTTCTGCCTTTTTTTTTTCAACTTTGGGCCTATATTGGGCCTTCATTTTCAAGATTGGTTGAGAGGAACCTGGACCTCTATATTTCAGCCTGTTTCTCTTCCTCACGCGGCGGCTAGGGGTGGCAACGGGTCAGATTTTATCCGAATCAATTCGAACCGTATCCGAGAAAATATATGAATCTGATAAAAGAAATCGGATCCGATCGGATATAGTACTCAAAATTCCGGGTAAAATTTGGATCCGAATAATTATTCAAAACGGATACCCATTTTCGAAAACCCATTTAAGTCCATTCATTTTTAAAACAAACCCAATATCTATATTAAAGGCCAGACCCGTTTGTAACTAACTAGACCCGTTTTTAGTTTTCATTTATCCAATTGCCATATTTCTTTTTGTAGAATATTCTTCTTGTTGTCGACTAACAGATATTCTTAGCGAATTTTGCATATTGGACCCTTATTCAGATAGAAAATGATTTTTTGTTCTGCTGTCCTGAATCGGCCAAGGGTAGAGAGAACATATTTATCAACTTTTTCTTCAAATCTCATCACACGTGAGGGGTAGGAAAAGATAGTTTTTTCTTATTTTACATGTCTTGAGGAGTTAGAAAAAGGAATGAGCCAAGAATAGCTCCCGTAGTTGAAGAAATCCTTAAATTACCACGGGTTTTTCAGAAACAACTTGTCTTTTTTTCTCTGACTCCAAGTTTGAACGCCTGGATCTCTCTATGTTTTTATCGAATTGCCAGATTTCTTTATGTAAAAAAATCATTTATTAAGAGACCCAGGAGAAATATGATTATTTAAACAAACATTATATTTTATATGTTGACTTTTCAATTTGGTTTGACCCATGTATTCCCCTTTTGACATTTCCTCTTCCCCAAGCTTTAACTCTCAAAATCTCATCTAAAAAACGTCAAATGAAAACCTCTCTGTCCCTTTGAAGTCGTCGGTCACCGGTCACCGGTCATCGTCGGATCACCAATCACTGCTGTTAAAAATCAATCTATTCAAGATGGTACGTCTGTTCAACCAAATAAAATTGGCCCGTCTCCTTCACCCGAATCCGATGCTAAAAACAAAAGAAGTTAACTTTAAAAATTTAGGATTGGTTTATTAGAGTAAAAGTGAAGAAAATAGTAAAAGAAAAGGAGAAAGAGGTTGTAAAAGCTATTTTTAAGAAATGCAAATAAAAGTTTAATGGTAGTAGTTCGGTGGGAACTAGTCATTTGAGCAAGCATTATGCAAAGCATGAAACTCAAGAGAGGCAAAAGAAACATAATGTGGGGAAGGAGAAGGCGGCAATATTTACTTACGCTGAAAATATAATTGGGCGTTTGGTTGGAGTTTTTGAGCATGGATGCCTTGGCACCCAATAGGGATAGATTATATTCCCATTTTTGGTTTGTCACTAGATAATAACAGTAAGGAAATTCTTGATTCCTTAGGTAATATTTGATGGAAATATGATTACCACCAAAATTGGTGGCTTTTCTCATTCCCATGAGGAGGAAATGCAAAATTAAAGATTTTTTTATAAAGAATATTTCTCCCTCATTAATTAGTCGATCCAAATAGATTTTACAAATTTGGAATCTCCATAAATCAAGATCTTCTATATTCCTTAAAAAATATACACCAAACCAAACATGATAATCATACATACCTTGGAATTACATTTTTTGAAATACGATTCCTTGGAATCCATGCATTCCAAGATATCCTTTAATACTCGAACCAAACGCCTCCTATGTAAAATGAAATTAGCATTAGCTATAGTAATGCATTGAGTATCCATTTTCGATTGTGGAGCATGAATATCTTATAAAATTTATTAAATCGCTCCGTCCTAATTTTCCCATTAAAACTCATAATACATATAAAATGATATACTTGATATGTATTTGGAATAAAAGAATAAGTTGTATGCTTATTTGGAGCCCCTTTATTGCTGATTTAGTGGCACCATGGATCTTTGGACCTCAAGACAAAACAAGAGTTATTTGTGTGTAACAATTCATGTTGTTGATGATGAGTGGTGCATTAAAATAAAAAAAATAATAATAATGAACTTTATATATTTGGAGGAAAGACACACAAGAGATAGTTTGAGTGGTGCGGTGTTAACGCATTTATGTGATTGGAATGTCGATAGGAAGTTGTTTGCATTTACGTTAGACAATAATAGTGCGAATGATGTTTGTATTAGGAAAATGGTCGAGCGGCTCAATGAAAGTGGGAAAGTTATTTGTATGGCAAAGTTGTTTAATGTGCGTTGTGCAGCATATATAATTAACTTAGTTGTTCAAGATGGGGTAAAAAAGAGAAAGAAAGTGGTTGATGGAATAAGAGTGAGTTGAAAATAAAAAACTCTCCTTTATTGTTTTCGGATTTTCAAAAGAGAGTTCTTGAGTGTGAGCTAGATAAAATGAGAGGGCTTTCATTGGATATCACTACTCGATGGAACTCTACATGTATGATGCTTAATGATGTAATGTATTTCCGAATAGTATTAGAAAGAATGCATTTTATTGATGCTTTAAGATACCCAAATTTTCCTACAAACGATGAATGGAATGAAGTGGAAAAAAATATATAATTGTTTAAAATATTTTTAAACTGTCAAAAACCTTCGGATAAATTGTAACCAACTTCAAATTTATTTTTTAAATCATTTTGTGATATTAAAATGAAAATTAAAAATTGGAATTCTACTTGTATGATGCTTAATGATGCAATGTACTCAAATGACTTTTTCGATGAAAGATAAATTCGATAAATATTGAATCAATCAAATACCATGTTGGCTATTGCTTTTTTTTGGATCCCCGGTATAAAATGGGGTTAATCGAGTATTATTATCCAAAACTTTTTGATAATGATGGTAGAAAAGAGTTTGAAGAATTAAATATATATAATCATTAAAAATTTGCACTTGGACTATACATCAAAAATTTGAAAATAGTATAGCTCAAGTGAATCAAATCGGCGGATTTGGCATTTCTGATTTTGATTAGGGTCTAGGCATTGAAGATGATGATGCGGAAAAAGAATTGGGTAATTTTTTGATGGGGAGAAGTTAACCAACTTCTTTCAAATCTGATTTGGATAATTATATTGAAAGGCGGACGATCTCTTACGAGCAAGGAAAATGATTTGATATTCTTTCATGGTAGAAAATGGAAGGAAAAGAATATCCTATTTTTTCAATAATTGCTCGTGATTTGTTAGCTATACCGGTTTCTACGGTTGCATCAGAGTCGGATCATGAAATGGGGCTTGAGTACTAGGGTTTTGCATTCCGGGCAAGTGTTGGTGTCAAACTGAGAAACTTTTGTATGATACTATAGAGAGAGGGTATATATATAGTGTCTTGAGTAAAGAATTTCGAATAATAAGTTATTTATAGCGGTGCGTGTCACAAAACGAAGATTAAACATTTTTTGATCATGAAATGGTGCTTGAGTACTAGGGTTTCGCATTCCGGGCAAGTGTTGATGTAAATTTGAGAAATTATTGTATGATATTACAGAGAGAGGATATATATAGTGACTTGACCGATGAATTTCAAATAATAAGTTATTTATAGGGGTGCGTGTCTTAAATGAAGATTAAACATTTTTTGATCATCAAATGGTGCTTGAGTACTAGGGTTTCGTATTTCGGGCAAGGGTTGATGTAAACCTGAGAAATTTTTGTATGATATTATAGAGGGAGTATATTTATAGTGTCTTGACTAAAGAATTTCGAATAATAAGTTTTTTATAGGGGTGCGTGTCTAAAATGAAGATTAAACATTTTTTTTCATCATCAAATCGTGCTTGAGTACTAGGGTTTCGCATTCCAGGCAAGTATTGATGTAAATCTAAGAAATTTGTGTATGATATTATATAGCGAGGATATATATAGTGTCTTGAGTAATGAATTTCGAATAATAAGTTAATTATAGCGATAGATTAAACACTTTTTGATCATGAAATGGTGCTTGAGTACTATGGTTTCGCATTCCGGGCAAGTGTTGAGGTAAAACTGGGAAATTTTTGTATGATAATACAGAGAGAGGATGCGTATAGTGTCTTGACTAAAGAATTTTGAACAATAAGTTATTTATAGCGGTGCGTGTCTAAAATTAAGATTAAACATTTTTTTTACCTTGAAACGTTGCTTGAGTACTAGGGTTTCGCATTCCGGGCAAGTGTTGATGTAAAACTGAGAAATTGGTGTATGATATTATATAGCGAGGATATATATAGTGTCTTGAGTAATGAATTTCGAATAAGAAGTTATTTATTGCGGTGCGTGTCTTAAATTAAGATTAAACATTTTTTGATCATGAAATGGTGCTTGAGTACTAGTGTTTCGCATTCCGGGCAAGTGTTGAGGTAAAACTGAGAAATGTTTGTATGATAATACAGAGAGACTATACATATAGTGTCTTGACTAAAGAATTTCGAATAATAAGTCATTTATAGCGGTGCGTGTCTAAAATGAAGATTAAACATTTTCTTTATCATGAAACGGTGCTTGAGTACTAGGGTTTCACATTCCGGGCAAGTGTTGATGTAAAACTGTGAAATTTGTGTATGATATTAAATAGCGAGGATATATATACTGTCTTGAGTATTGAATTTCGAATAATAACTTATTTATAGCGGTGCGTGTCTTAAATGAAGATTAAACATTCTATGATCACAAAATGGGGATTGAGTACTAGGGTTTTGCATTCCGGGCAAGTGTTGGTGTAAAACTGAGAAAGTATTGTATGATATTATATCACGAGGATATATATAGTGTCTTGAGTTAAGAATTTCGAATAATAAGTTATTTATAGCGGTGCGTGTCTAAAATGAAGATTAAACATTTTCTTTATCATGAAACCGTGCTTGAGTAACAGGGTTTCACATTCCGGGCAAGTGTTGATGTAAAACTGCGAAATTTGTGTATGATATTATATAGCGAGGATATATATACTGTCTTGAGTATTGAATTTCGAATAATAACTTATTTATAGCGGTGCGTGTCTTAAATGAAGATTATACATTCTATGATCACGAAATGGGGATTGAGTACTAGGGTTTTGCATTCCGGGCAAGTGTTGGTGTAAAACTGAGAAAGTATTGTACGATTTTATATAGCGAGGATATATATAGTGTCTTGAGTAAAGAATTTCGAATAATAAGTCAATTATAGCGGTGCGTGTCTAAAATGAAGATTAAACATTTTTGGATCATGAAATGGTACTTGAGTACTAGGGTTTCGTATTCCGGTCAAGGGTTGATGTAAAACTGAGACATTTTTGTATGATATTATAGAGGGAGTATATTTATAGTGTCTTGAGTAAAGAATTTCGAATAATAAGTTAATTATAACGGTGCGTGTCTAAAATGAAGATGAAATATTTTTTGATCATGAAATGGTGCTTGAGTACTAGGGTTTCGCATTCCGGGCAAGTGGTGAGGTAATACTGAGAAATTTTTCTATGATAATACAGAGAGAGGATACGTATAGTATCTTGACTAAAGAATTTCCAATAATAAGTTATTTATAGCGGTGCGTGTCTTAAATGAAGATTAAACACTTTATGATCATGAAATGGGGCTTGAGTACTAGGGTTGTGCATTCCGGGCAAGTGTTGGTGTAAAACTGAGAAAGTTTTCTATGATATTATACAGGGAGGGTATATATATAGTGTCTTGAGTAATGAATTTCGAATAATAAGTTAATTAGAGCGGTGCGTTTCTAAAAGGAAGATTAAACATTTTTTGATCATGAAATGGTGCTTGAGTACTAGCGTTCCGCATTCCGGGCAAGTGTTGATGGAAAACTGAAAAATTATTGTATGATATTACAGAGAGAGGATATATATAGTGTCTTGACTAGTGAATTTCGAATAATAAGTTATTTATAGCGGTGCGTGTCTTAAATGTAGGTTAAACATTTTTTGATCATGAAATGGTGCTTGAGTACTAGGGTTTCGTATTCCGGGCAAGGGTTGATGTAAAACTGAGAAAATTTTGTATGATATTATAGAGGGAGTATATATATAGTGTCTTGACTAAAGAATTTCGAATAATAAGTTTTTTATTGGGGTGCGTGTCTAAAATGAAGATGAAACATTTTTTTTTCATGAAACGGTACTTGAGTACTAGGGTTTCGCATTCTTGGCAAGTGTTAATGTAAAACTTAGAAATTTGTGTATGATATTATATAGTGAGGATATATACAATTTCTTGAGTAATGAATTTTGAATAATAAGTTATTTATAGCGGTGCGTGTCTTAAATGAAGATTAAACAATTTATGATGATGAAATGGGGATTGAGTACTAGGGTTTTGCATTCCGGGCAAGTGTTGGTGCAAAACTGAGAAAGTTTTGTATGATATTATAGAGGGAGGGTATATATATAGTGTCTTGAGTAAAGAATTTCGAATAATGAGTTATTTATAGTGGTGCGTGTCTAAAACGAAGATTAAACATTTTTTGATCATGAAATAGTGCTTGAGTATTAGGATTCGCATTCCGGCCAAGTGTTGATGTAAAACTTAGAAATTTGTGTATGATATTATAGGGAGAGTATGTATATAGTGTCTTGACTAAAGAATTTCGAATAATGTGTTATTTATAGGGGTGCGTGTCTTAAATGAAGATTAAACTTTTTATGATCATGAAATGGTGCTTGAGTACTACGGTTTTGCATTCCGGGCAAGTGTTGGTGTAAAACTGAGAAATTTTTGTATGATAGTATAGAGAGAGGGTATATATATGGTGTCTTGAGTAAAGAATTTCGAATAATAAGTTATTTATAGCGGTGCGTGTCTTAAATGAAGATTAAACAATTTATGATGATGAAATGGGGATTGAGTACTATGGTTTTGCATTCCGGGCAAGTGTTGGTGCAAAATTGAGAAAGTTTTGTATGATATTATAGAGGGAGGGTATATATATAGTGTCTTGAGTAAAGAATTTCGAATAATAAGTTATTTATAGCGGTGCGTGTCTAAAACGAAGATTAAACATTTTTTGATCATGAAATAGTGTTGGGTTTCGGACGTGCATAACGCAGCGGAAAACAAAATATTTATCCAAAACTAATCCGAGGATCCGTGCGTATCGGTTAAATCAAAGAAATAAATCTTAAAGATACCTTTTGGATTACGCTTAATCCGTGACGCTCAAACCATGTGTGTTGTCCAAGCGCCTCTAAACCGGTTACCGTCCTAACCGATTTTCCGTCCGTCTAGGCCGTCTAGGTCGGATCATGCGGAAGCCATCTACCGCACACACAATCGGTCTCCACCAAAACTCTCAACAACCCGTTCTCATCTTCTTAGGCCGAATAGATCAAAAGCGCCGAAAATACGAACGCCTCTACCGGTTTCCACACGAACATTCTTAAAACGGGAAGAAGAACAATATATATGCTAGTAGCTTGTTCTTCTCTTGCACAAGAAAACTCTTTTTCTTTTTCTTATTTTGTCTCACAAAAGATGTATAATTCTCTCATATAATTGCACCCTTTCATTTTGTCATATAAAAGGAAAGCACCCTTTAGTAATTTTGTCACACAAATGAGAAAGGATATTTTCTCTCTTTTTGTCTCACAAAAGAGAATGAGAAAAAATGAGAGAGAGAATCATTTGGTACAATGAATTTGGAGCCCTCTATGTCCTTATATAGAGGTGAAGAGTCATGTCTATTAACACTAAAAGATGTGTATGACATCACTCATCATTATCCACATATCATCATCTAGACTCTTCTAGATTACATGATCTTGTGTGCTCATAGTCTTTATATACATATATATCACATCTTATCACATAAGATGACAATATCTTTTTGTGACATTCCTATGCAACTCATCATATAAGTCGCTAGGATTTTCTGCGCCCGTTTCAGTTTGTTCTTTGTGTGTGACCCTGTAGGTTCACTTAATGTTGGCAATAAATTTGACCGTCTATAAATCATGAGCGGACTCTAGCAAGCCATCATGACTACCCAATTTAAGTGAATATAGGTGATCCGATTTACCTAATCAACAATCACGTATTTAGTCCCTTTGTCACACGATATCTATATCGATCATAAGGCATGTAATACGTCATCCTTATATTAATCGAATTAATATTTCTTGATCCCGAATTAAACTGAACAAGAACAAATGACATTAATAACTCTTATTAATTCATTTGAGTATGGCCATACATTTCTTCAGTTCAATTCATCAAGAGGCCTAAAGATATCTCTCTCATTTATGAGAGGAACAAATCCCGTCTTGATTGCACTCATCCCTCTACATGATTCATTGTATACCTAATCATAACCGTTATGACCACCCGGTTAAAGGAAGTGTTAAATTATATTAAAGTATAAAATTACTCATGTTGGGAACCGAGACAATCTCAGGTCAAAGGACCATAAATACTTTATGTTATAAGAATCGCTAATGACATAAAACATGTAGCATTCTTATGGCGGGTCAGTCCAGTATATGGTCTGTAACATATACCTATGTTAATGACTTGATAACTATTTATCCATGATCAGTAAAACATGATCATCAGTCAACTAATATACTGATGTACATTTATAGCTTGTATATAAATATATATTTATATGTATCTACAAGTATATTTGTCTCCACAAATATCCTATAAATGACCAGGGACTATTTAGAATAACATTCATAACACTTTATAGTTTTACTATCAAAGTCACGCACTTTGATGACATAAAGTTGAATTGCATATTCATGGTCTATTTTAATTATATTAAAATAACCTATACGCACATATTATATGAAATATTTTAGAATAATTATAATGTTTGTTAATTCAATCCGTCAACCTAGGTCACAAACACTTTGGCCTAGGGAATAACACCATCAAATAGTGCTTGAGTACTAGGGTTCGCATTCCGGCCAAGGGTTGATGTAAAACTGAGAAATTTTTGTATGATATTATAGAGGGAGTATATTTATAGTGTCTTGACTAAAGAATTTCGAATAATAAGTTTTTTATAATGGTGCGTGTCTAAAATGAACATTAAACATTTTTTTTCATCATCAAATCGTGCTTGAGTACTAGGGTTTCGCATTCCAGGCAAGTGTTGATGTAAATCTGAGAAATTTGTGTATGATATTATATAGCGAGGATATATATAGTGTCTTGAGTTTTGAATTTCGAATAATAAGTCAATTATAGGGATAGATTAAACATTTTTTGATCATGAAATGGTGCTTGAGTACTAGGGTTTCGCATTCCGGGCAAGTGTTGAGTTAAAACTGGGAAATTTTTGTATGATAATACAGAGAGAGGATGCGTATAGTGTCTTGACTAAAGAATTTTGAACAATAAGTTATTTATAGCGGTGCGTGTCTAAAATTAAGATTAAACATTTTTTTTAACTTGAAACGGTGCTTGAGTACTAGGGTTTCGCATTCCGGGCAAGTGTTGATGTAAAACTGAGAAATTGGTGTATGATATTATATAGCGAGGATATATATAGTGTCTTGAGTAATGAATTTCGAATAAAAAGTTATTTATAGCGGTGCGTGCGTGTCTTAAATGAAGATTAAACATTTTTTGATCAAGAAATGGTGCTTGAGTACTACTGTTTCGCATTCCGGGCAGGTGTTGAGGTAAAACTGAGAAATTTTTGTATGATAATACAGAGAGACTATACATATAGTGTCTTGACTAAAGAATTTCGAATAATAAGTTATTTATAGCGGTGCGTGTCTAAAATGAAGATTAAACATTTTTTTTTATCATGAAACGGTGCTTGAGTACGAGGGTTTCACATTCCGGGCAAGTGTTGATGTAAAACTGCGAAATTTGTGTATGATATTATATAGCGAGGATATATATACTGTCTTGAGTATTGAATTTTGAATAATAAGTTATTTATAGCGGTGCGTATCTTAAATGAAGATTAAACATTCTATGATCACGAAATGGGGATTGAGTACTAGGGTTTTGCATTCCGGGCAAGTGTTGGTGTAAAACTGAGAAAGGTTTGTATGATACTATAGAGAGAGGGTATATATATAGTGTCTTGAGTAAAGAATTTCGAATAATAAGTTAATTAGAGCTGTGCGTTTCTAAAAGGAAGATTAAACATTTTTTGATCATGAAATGGTGCTTGAGTACTAGGGTTGCGCATTCCGGGTAAGGGTTGATGTAAAACTGAGAAAATTTTGTATGATATTATAGACGGAGTATATATATAGTGTCTTGATTAAAGAATTTCGAATAATAAGTTTTTTATAGGGGTGCGTGTCTAAAATGAAGATTAAATATTTTTTTTTCATGAAACGGTACTTGAGTACTAGGGTTTCGCATTCTTGGCAAGGGTTAATGTAAAACTTAGAAATTTGTGTATGATATTATATAGCGAGGATATATATAGTGTCTTGAGTAATGAATTTCGAATAATAAGTTATTTATAGCGGTGCGTGTCTTAAATGAAGATTAAACAATTTATGATGATGAAATGGGGATTGAGTACTAGGGTTCGCATTCCGGCCAAGTGTTGATGGAAAACTTAGAAATTTGTGTATGATATTATAGAGAGAGTATATATATTGTGTCTTGACTAAAGAATTTCGAATAATGAGTTATTTATAGGGGTGCGTGTCTTAAATGAAGATTAAACATTTTATGATCATGAAATGGGGCTTGAGTACTACGGTTTTGCATTCCGGGCAAGTGTTGGTGTAAAACTGAGGAAGTTTTGTATGATACTATAGAGAGAGGGTATATATATAGTGTCTTGAGTAAAGAATTTCGAATAATAAGTTAATTATAGCGGTGCGTGTCTAAAACGAAGATTAAACATTTTTTCAACATTAAATGGTGCTTGGGTACTAGGGTTTCGCATTCCGGGCAAGTGTTGATGTAAAACTGAGAAATTATTGTATGATATTATAGAGAGAGGATATATATAATGACTTGACTGATGAATTTCGAATAATAAGTTATTTATAGTGGTGCGTGTCTTAAATGAAGGTCAAACATTTTTTGATCATCAAATGGTGCCCCAATGTTTTGATGAGGTTTAATGAGCTTTGATGTGATGTAAAATAAGCAACTATGCAAAAATCATAAATTTATGATGAGTCATAACATTTGTATGTTTTTGTGATGCGTACAAATTTACAATATAAGTGTAATCTGACCCAACAAAAATATAACAGTTTCGAAAGATAATAGCATTGGATGAGTCATAACATTTGTATGTAAAATAAGCACCTTTGGTGACTGGTGTGATATAGGATATGCAAAAACCACAAACTTATGATGAGTCATAACATTTGCATGTTTTTGTTATTCGCATTTAACATATAAATCTAATAATTTTTTTGAAATTTGTATGTAGCATCTAAGATTAACATCAGCTCATAAATTTTGAAAAAACAAAGAAACAAACTGTAAAGTTTGTTAAACCAGGAAATAATAAAAATAAAAAAATAAAATTTGTAAAATACCTTAAAAATAGGGAGATTTCATAAATACCGAATGATAATTATGAACAGATATGAAAACAATTCTGAGTATTTTAAGAAAATACAAGAATATATGCATGTGAAATGCTCTGATAAAATTTTAAAAGATTCTGAAAAATAGTTAGGCATTAATATCATAAAAATATATCAATTAAATTCTGAAAAAATGAATTAATATTCAATATTCATATCATGACCTTACAAAATTCTGAAACATATGAAAGTATTTTTATTTTCGCTAAAGATTTCACTTGGCCATTTTATCGAACAAGTGGCATGTGTGGTTTAAAACAGTACTCTGAAAAGCACATTCATGCAAAAATCACAAAAAAAGAACGGAATAAGTTCTGAAAATGAAACAGAAGAATCTTGAAAATCGAACATTAAATAAAAGAGAAGCTTACCTTCAGATCTATCACTGGTGAATTATAACTGCAAATTAACTTACGTACCAATATGGAAACTTCAAAAATGAACTGAAAATAAATCATATTAACAAAGAAACGGTCCTTTTCATTTATCAAAGACTTTGCTGTTTACAAAAGACCATCTTACAAACAGAAACTCTAAAGCACTCCCAAAACCCTGACTCAAAACAGAAACAGAAACAGAAACAGAAACTACTCTCAAAAACCTGACCAGAAACCAACAGAAAAGACTTAAACAGTAAAAAAACAGAGTAAAGATCTGGGAAAGATCATGACAGAACCGATCAGAGGTTCCTCTGTCCAGTCAGGTCGCCTAATTCCTCATCGTTAGAGGAATTTCCGTCATCCCCTGTTTTTTTCATGCTTGCTATGCGTGCATCCTCAGCTTTGAATTTGAGATACAGCTGAAGTTGTTACAAAAAAAGGGTAAAAGTGAAGATCGAATTGAAGAATAAGACAAAGAAATTGAAAAAAAGATAAGGACTTACAATTGGAGCAAAGATGATCGTAGTGATCGCCATGAAGATTCCCAAGCTGTAGCAACCCAATGTCAATGCCATGCTGTCCATTGCAGCCCCCATTGATATGGCGCCAACCACAATAGAAACAAGTACTATGAGGGAGATCAGCCACTTAGTCACGTTACTTACTACATCAAATAGAGCGAGCAGAAACCCTAAACCAGAAAGGAGACCCGCCACTGCCAAAGCAACGGCCGCGACCCTACTGGCCTTGTTCTTCACTCCAGCTTTATAGAGAAAAACAAGCCGAGCGACGCATGCCACAAACAGGGTGATGAACACCCCAGGTTTAACCTCCTTCACATTAATGGCGTCTTTGAAGGCCATTTTCTCTTAGTATTTTGTGTTATTGAGTCTCGGGAAGGAGAAGAATATTAATGTGACTGTGATTAGTGATTAGTGAGAGAAAATTACGTGATTATATAGGCAAATAATCTAATTTTACCCTAAACAAACTCTAATGGACTCATCCTAATCGTATGGTAATTAACTAAATGGACTGACAATGTACAGTAATTATTATTGAAAATTGTAATATTAAATATACTTAACTTTTTTGCATTTTAATGATATAGGGTGAGACAAAATTAAATAAACTGATAATTAGTAAAAAGTTAAAAGTTGTTGTTAATAGTTATTTTTTTAGATAGACCTGGTCCATGGCAGACTGGAGCCCAAGGTTATTATATTGTAGAAACTTCCTGTGAAATATATATATGTCTAAAATTAAGATTAAACAATTTTTTTTATCTTGAAACGGTGTTTGAGTACTAAGGTTTCGCATTCCGGGCATGTGTTGATGTAAAACTGAGAACTTGGTGTATGATATTATATAGCGAGGATATATATAGTGTTTTGAGTAATGAATTTCGAATAATAAGTTATTTATAGCGGTGCGTGTCTTAAATGAAGATTAAACATTTTTTGATCATGAAATGGTGCTTGAGTACTAGGGTTTCGCATTCCGGGCGAGTGTTGAGGTAAAACTGAGAAATTTTTGTATGATAATACAAGGCAAGGATACATATAGTCTCTTGACTAAAGAATTTCGAATAATAAGTAATTTATAGCGATGCGTGTCTAAATTGAAGATTAAACATTTTTTTAATCATGAAACGGTGCTTGAGTACTAGGATTTTACATTCCGCGCAAGTGTTGATGTAAAACTGCGAAATTTATATAGCGAGGATATATATACCGTCTTGAGTAATGAATTTCGAATAATAAGTTATTTATTGCGGTGCGTGTCTTAAATGAAGATTAAACATTTTATGATCATGAAATGGGGATTGAGTACTAGGGTTTTCCATTCCGGGCAAGTGTTGGTGTAAAACTGAGAACGTTTTGTATGATATTATATAGGGACAGTATATATACAGTGCCTTGAGTAAGGAATTTCAAATAATAAGTTAATAATAGCGGTGTGTGTCTAAAACGAAGATTAAACATTTCTTGATCATGAAATGGTGCACGAGTACTAGGGTTTCGCATTCCGGGCAAGTGTTGATGTAAAACTGAGAAATTATTATTTGATAGTCTAGAGAGAGGATATATATAGTATCTTGACTAAAGAATTTCGAATAATAAGTCATTTATAGCGGTGCGTGTCTTAAATGAAGATTAACCATTTTATGATCATGAAATCGGTCTTGAGTACTAAGGTTTTGCATTCCGCGCAAGTGTTGGTGTAAAACTTAGAAAGTTTTCTATGATATTATAGAGGGAGGGTATATATATAGTGTCTTGAGTAAAGAATTTCGAATAATAAGTTAATTATAGCGGTGCGTTTCTAAAACGAAGATTAAACATTTTCTGATCATGAGATGGTGCTTGAGTACTAGGGTTTCGCATTCCGGGCAAGTGTTGATGTAAAACTGAGAAATTATTGTATGATATTACAGAGAGAGGATATATATAGTGTCTTGACTAATGAATTTCGAATAATAAGTAATTTATAGCGGTGCGTGTCTTAAATGAAGATTAAACATATTTTGATCACGAAATGGTGCTTGAGTACTAGGGTTTCGTATTCCGAGGAAGGGTTGATGTAAAACTGAGAAATTTTTGTATGATATTATAGAGGGAGTATATATATAGTGTCTTCACTAATGAATTTCGAATAATAAGTATTTTATAGGGGTGCGTGTCTAAAATGAAGATTAAACACTTTTTTCATCATCAAATGGTGCTTGAGTACTAGGGTTTCGCATTCCAGGCAAGTGTTGATGTAAATCTGAGAAATTTGTGTATGATATTATATAGCGAGGATAGAAATAGTGTCTTGAGTAATGAATTTCGAATAATAAGTTATTTATAGCGGTGCGTGTCTTATATGAAGATTAAACATTTTTCAATAATGAAATGGTGGTTGAGTACTGGGGTTTCGCATTCCGGGCAAGTGTTGATGTAAAACTGAGAAATTATTGTATGATATTATAGAGAGAGGATATATATAGTGACTTGACTAATGAATTTCGAATAATAAGTTATTTATAGCGGTGCGTGTCTTATATGAAGATTAAACATTTTTCGATCATGAAATGGTGCTTGAGTACAAGGGTTTCGCATTCCGGGCAAGTGTTGTGGTAAAACTGGGAAATTTTTGTATGATAATATAGAGAGAGGATGCTTATAGTGTCTTGACTAAAGAATTTCGAACAATAAGTTATTTATAGCGGTGCGTGTCTAAAATTAAGATTAAATATTTTTTTTATCTTGAAACGGTGCTTGAGTACTAAGGTTTCGAATTCCGGGCAAGTGTTGATGTAAAACTGAGAAATTGGTGTATGATATCATATAGCGAGGATATATATAGTGCGTTGAGTAATGAATTTCGAAGAATAAGTCATTTATAGCGGTGCGGTTCTTAAATGAAGATTAAACATTTTTTGATCATGAAATGGTGCTTGAGTACTAGGGTATCTCATTCCGGGCGAGTGTTGATGTAAAACTGAGAAATTCTTGTATGATAATACAGAAAGAGGATACATATAGTCTCTTGACTAAAGAATTTCGAATAATAAGTCATTTATAGCGGTGCGAGTCTAAAATGAAGATTAAATATTTTTTTTATCATGAAACGGTCCTTGAGTACTAGGGTTTCACATTCCGGACAAGTGTTGATGTAAAACTGCGAAATTTGTGTATGATATTATCTAGCGAGGATATATATACTGTCTTGAGTAATGAATTTCGAATAATAAGTTATTTATTGCGGTGCGTGTCTTAAATGAAGATTAAACATTTTATGATCATCAAATGGGGATTGAGTACTAGGGTTTTGCATTCCGGACAAGTGTTGGTGTAAAACTGAGAAAGTTTTGTATGATATTATAGAGGGACGGTATATATACGGTGCCTTGAGTAAACAATTTCGAATAATAAGTTAATTATAGCGGTGCGTGTCTAAAACGAAGATTAAACATTTCTTGATGATGAAATGGTGCACTAGTACTAGGGTTTCGCATTCCGGGCAAGTGTTGATGTAAAACTGAGAAATTATTGTATCATATTATAGAGAGAGGATATATATAGTATCTTGACTAAAGAATTTCGAATAATAAGTTATTTATAGCGGTGCGTGTCTTAAATGAAGATTAAACATTTTATGATCATGAAATGGGGCCTGAGTACTAGGGTTTTGCATTCCGGGCATGTGTTGGTGTAAAACTGAGAAAGTTTTGTATGATATTATAGAGGGACGGTATATATATACAGTGCCTTGAGTAAAGAATTTCGAATAATAAGTTAATTATAGCGGTGCCTGTCTAAAACGAAGATTAAACATTTCTTGATCATGAAATGGTGCACTAGTAGAAGGGTTTCGCATTCCGGGCAAGTGTTGATGTAAAACTGTGAAAATATTGTATGATATTATAGAGAGAGGATATATATAGTATCTTGACTAAAGAATTTCGAATAATAAGTTATTTATAGCGGTCCGTGTCTTAAATGAAGATTAAACATTTTATGATCATGAACTGGGGCTTGAGTACTAGGGTTTTACATTCCGGGCAAGTGTTTGTGTAAAACTGAGAAAGTTTTCTATGATATTATAGAGGGAGGGTATATATATAGTGTCTTGAGTAAAGAATTTCGAATAATAAGTTAATTATAGCGGTGCGTTTCTAAAACGAAGATTAAACATTTTTTGATCATGAAATGGTGCTTGAGTACTAGGGTTTCGCATTCCGGGCAAGTGTAGATGTAAAACTGAGAAATTATTGTATGATACTACAGAGAGAGGATATATATAGTGTCTTGACTAATGAATTTTGAATAATAAGTTATTTATAGCGGCGCGTGTCTTAAATGAAGATTATACATTTTTTGATCATGAAATGGTGCTTGAGTACTAGGGTTTCGTATTCCGAGCAAGGGTTGATGTAAAACTGAGAAATTTTTGTATGATATTATAGAGGGAGTATATATATAGTGTCTTGACTAAAGAATTTTGAACAATAAGTTTTTTATTGGGGTGCGTGTCTAAAATGAAGATTAAACATTTTTTTCATCATCAAATGGTGCTTGAGTACTAGGGTTTCGCATTCCTGGCAAGTGTTGATGTAAATCTGGGAAATTTGTGTATGATATTATATAGCGAGGATATATATAGTGTCTTGAGTAATGAATTTCGAATAATAAGTTATTGATAGCGGTGCGTGTCTTATATGAAGATTAAACATTTTTTGATCATGAAATGGTGCTTGAGTACTAGGGTTTCGCATTCCGGGCAAGTTTTGTGGTAAAACTGGGAAATTTTTGTATGATAATACAGAGAGAGGATGCATATAGTGTCTTGACTAAGGAATTTCGAACAATAAGTAATTTATAGCGGCGCGTGTCTAAAATTAAGATTAAAATTTTTTTTTTATCTTGAAACGGTACTTGAGTAGTAAGGTTTCGCATTCCGGGCAAGTGTTGATGTAAAACTGAGAAATTGGTGTTTGATATTATATAGCGAGGATATATATGGTGTCTTGAGTAATGAATTTCGAATAATAAGTTATTTATAGCGGTGCGTGTCTTAAATGAAGATTAAACATTTTTTCATCATGAAATGGTGCTTGAGTAGTAGGGTTTCGCATTTCGGGCAAGTGTTGAGGTAAAACTGAGAAATTTTTGTATAATAATACAGAGAGAGGATACATATAGTCTCTTGACTAAAGAATTTCGAATAATAAGTTATTTATAGCGGTGCGTGTCTAAAATGAAGATTAAACATTTTTTTTTACATGAAATGGTGCTTGAGTACTAGGGTTTCGCATTCCGGGCAAGTGTTGAGGTGAAACTGAGAAATTTTTGTATGATGATATAGAGAGAGGATACATATAGTCTCTTGACTTAAGAATTTCGAATAAAAAGTTATTTCTAGCGGTGCGTGTCTTAAATGAAGATTAAACATTTTTTCATCATGAAATGGTGCTTGAGTACTAGGGTTTCGCATTCAGGGCAAGTGTTGACGTAAAACTGAGAAATTTTTGTATGATATTATAGAGGAAGTATATATAGAGTGTCTTGACTAATGAATTTTGAATAATAAGTTATTTATAGCGGTGCGTGTCTTATATGAAGATTAAACATTTTTTGATCATGAAATGGTGCTTGAGTACTAGGGTTTCGCATTCCGGGCAAGTGTTGTGGTAAAACTGGGAAATTTTTGTATGATAATATAGTGAGAGGATGCATATAGTGTCTTGACTAAAGA
The DNA here is from genome assembly GCA_027726005.1 of Juncus effusus. Classification (NCBI taxonomy): domain Eukaryota; kingdom Viridiplantae; phylum Streptophyta; class Magnoliopsida; order Poales; family Juncaceae; genus Juncus; species Juncus effusus. Next base: position 5,602,877 of record CM050903.1, on the reverse strand, counting down.
ATTTCGAACAATAAGTTATTTATAGCGGTGCGTGTCTAAAATTAAGATTAAACAATTTTTTTATCTTGAAACGGTACTTGAGTACTAAGGTTTCGCATTCCGGGCAAGTGTTGATGTAAAACTGAGAACTTGGTGTATGATATTATATAGCGAGGATATATATAGTGTCTTGAGTAATGAATTTCGAATAATAAGTCATTTATAGCGGTGCGTGTCTTAAATGAAGATTAAACATTTTTTTTTACATGAAATGGTGCTTGAGTACTAGTGCTTCGCATTCCGGGCAAGTGTTGAGGTAAAACTGAGAAATTTTTGTATAATAATACAGAGAGAGGATACATATAGTCTCTTGAATAAAGAATTTCGAATAATAAGTTATTTATAGCCGTGCGTGTCTAAAATGAAGATTAAACATTTTTTTTACATGAAATGGTGCTTGAGTACTAGGGTTTCGCATTCCGGGCAAGTGTTGAGGTAAAACTAAGAAATTTTTGCATGATAATACAGAGAAAGGATTCATATAGTCTCTTGACTAAAGAATTTCGAATAATAAGTTATTTCTAGCGGCGCGTGTCTTAAATGAAGATTAAACATTTTTTCATCATGAAATGGTGCTTGAGTACTAGGGTTTCGCATTCCGGGCAAGTGTTGATATAAAACTGAGAAATTTTTGTATGATATTATAGAGGGAGTATATATATAGTGTCTTGACTAAGGAATTTCGAATAATAAGTTTTCAATAGGGGTGCTGTCTAAAATGAAGATTAAACATTTTTTTCATCATCAAATGGTGCTTGAGTACTAGGGTCTCGCATTCCTGGCATGTGTTGATGTAAATCTGAGAAATTTGTGTATGATATTATATAACGAGGATATATATAGTGTCTTGAGTAAAGAATTTCGAATAATAAGTTAATTATAGCGGTGCATTTCTAAAACGAAGATTAAACATTTTTTGATCATGAAATGGTGCTTGAGTACTAGGGTTTCACATTCCGGGCAAGTGTTGATGTAAAACTGAGAAATTATTGTATGACATTACAGAGAGAGGATATAAATAGCGTCTTGAGTAATGAATTTCGGATAATAAGTTTTTTATAGCGGTGCGTGCCTAAAATGAAGATTAAACATTTTTTGATCATGAAATAATGGTTGAGTACTAGGGTTTGGTATTCCGTGCAAGGGTTGATGTAAAACTGAGAATTTTTTGTATGATATTATAGAGGGAGTATATAAATAGTGTCTTGACTAAAGAATTTTGAATAATAAGTTTTTTATAGGGGTGCGTGGCTAAAATGAAGATTAAACATTTTTTTCATCATCAAATGGTGTCTGAGTATTAGGGTTTCGCATTCCAGGCAAGTGTTGACGTAAATCTGAGAAATTTGTGCAAGATACTATATAGCGAGGATATATATAATGTTTTGAGTAATGAATTTCGAATAATAAGTTATTTACAGCGGTGCGTGTCTTATATGAAGATTAAACATTTTTTGATCATGAAATGGTGCTTGAGTACTAGGGTTTCGTATTCCGGGCAAGTGTTGAGGTAAAACCGTTTCATGATAAAAAAAAATGTTTGCTCTTCATTTTAGACACGCACCGCTATAAATAACTTATTATTTGAAATTCTTTAGTCAAGACACTATATGTATCCTCTCTCTGTATTATCATACAATAATTTCTCAGTTTTACCTCAACACTTGCCCGGAATGCGAAACCCTAGTACTCAAGCACCATTCCATGATAAAAAAATATTTAATCTTTATTTTATACACGCACCGCTATAATTAACTTATTATTCGAAATTCTTTACTCAAGACACTATATATATCCGACCTCTATAATATCATATAAAACTTTCTCAGTTTTACACCAAGACTTGTCCGGAATGCAAAACCCTAGTACTCAAGCACGATTTCATGATCAAAAAATGTTTAATCATCATTTAAGACACGCACGACTCTAATTAACTTATTATTCGAAATTCATTATTCAAGACAATATATATATCCTCTCTCTGTAATATCATACAAATATTTCTCAGTTTTACATGAACACTTTTCCGGAATGTGAAACCCTAGTCCTCAAGCACCATTTCATGATCAAAAAATTTTTAATCTTATTTTTAGACACGCACCGCTATAATTTACTTATTATTCGAAATTCTTTACTCAAGACACTATATATATATCCTCCCTCTATAATATCATACAAAAACTTTCTCAATTTTACATCAACACATGCCCGGAATGCAAAACCTAAGTACTCAAGCACCATTTCATGATCAAAAAATATTTAATCTTCATTTAAGACACGCACCGCTAGAAATAACTTATTATTCGAAATTCATTTCTCAAGACACTATATATATCCTCGCTACATAATATCATACACAAATTTCTCAGATTTAGATCAACACTTGCCCGGAATGCGAAACCCTAGTTCTCAAGCACCATTTCATGATCAAAAAATGTTTAATCTTCATTTAAGACACGCACCGCTATAAATAACTTGTTATTCAAAATTCATTAGTCAAGACACTATATATGTCCTCTGTCTGTAATATCATACAATAATTTCTCAGTTTTACATCAACACTTGCCCGGAATGTGATACCCTAGTACTCAAGCACCATTTCATGATCAAAAGATGTTTAATCTTCGCTTTAGACACGCACCATTATAATTTACTTATTATTCGAAATTCTTTACTTAAGACACTATATATATATACTCCCTCTATAATATCATACAATAATTTCTCTGTTTTACACCAACACTTGCCCGGAATGCAAAACCCTAGTACTCAAGCCCCATTTCAAGATCATAAAGTGTTTAATCTTCATTTAAGACACGCACCGCTATAAATAACTTGTTATTCAAAATTCATTACTTAAGACAATATATATATCCTCGCTATATATTATCATACACAAATTTCTCACTTTTACATCAACACTTGCCCGGAATGCGAAACCCTAGTACTCAAGCGCCCTTTCATGAAAAAAAAATGTTTAATCTTCATTTTAGACACGCACTGCTAAAAAATAACTTATTGTTCGAAATTCATTAGTCAAGACACTATATGTATCCTCTCTCTGTATTATCATACAAAAATTTCTCAGGTTTACCTCAACACTTGCCCGGAGTGCGAAACCCTAGCACTCAAGCACCATTTCATGATCAAAAAATGTTTAATCTCCATTTTAGACACGCACCGCTGTAAATAACTTATTATTCGAAATTCATTACTCAAGACACTATATATATCCTCGCTATATAATATCATACACAAATTTCTCAGATTTACATCAACACTTGCCTGGAATTCGAAACCCTAGTACTCAAGCACCATTTGATGATGAAAAAACAGTTTAATCTTCATTTTAGACACGCACCCCTATAAAAAACTTATTATTCGAAATTCTTTAGTCAAGACACTATATATATACTCCCTCTATAATATCATACAAAAATTTCTCAGTTTTACATCAACCCTTGCCCGGAATACGAAACCCTAGTACTCAAGAACCATTTTATGATCAAAAAATTTTTAATCTTCATTTAAGACACGCACCGCTATAAATAACTCATTATTCGAAATTCATTAGTCAATCCACTATATATATCCTCTCTCTATATTATCATACAATAATTTCTCAGTTTTACATCAACACTTGCCCGAAATGCAAAACCCTAGTACACAAGCCCCATTTCATGATGAAATTTTTTTTAATCTTCGCTTTAGACACGCACCGCTATAATTAACTTATTATTCGAAATTCCTTACTCACGACACTATATATATAACCTCCATCTATAATATCATACAAAACTTTCTCAGTTTTACACCAACATTTCCCCGTAAAGCAAAACCCTACTACTCAAGCCCCATTTCATGATCATAAAATGTTTAATCTTCATTTAAGACACACACCGCTAGAAATAACTTAATACTCGAAATTCTTTAGTAAGACACTATATGTATCCTCTCTCTATATTATCATACAATAATTTCTCAGTTTTACCTCAACACTTGCCCGGAATGCGAAACCCTAGTACTCAAGCTCCATTTCATGATCAAAAATTTTTTAATCTTCATTTTAGACACGCACCGCAATAATTAACTTATTATTCCAAATTCTTTGCTCAAGACACTATATATATATGCTCCCTCTATAATATCATACAAAAACTTTCTCAGTTTTACATCAACACTTGACCGGAATGCAAAACCCAAGTACTCAAGCACCAATTCATGATCAAAAAATGTTTATTCCTCATTTAAGACACGCACCGCTATAAATAACTTATTATTCGAAATTCATAACTTAGGACACTATATATATCCTCTCTATATAATATCATACACAGATTTCTCAGATTTACATCAACACTTGCCCGGAATGCAAAACCCTAGTACTCAAGTACCATTTCATGATCAAAAAATGTTTAATCTTCATTCTAGACACGCACCCCTATAAATAACTTGTTATTCGAAATTCTTTAGTCACGACACTATATATATACTCCCTCTATAATATCATACAAAAATTTCTCAGTTTAACATCAACCCTTGCCCGGAGTACGAAACCCTAGTTCTCAAGCACCATTTCATGATCAAAAAATGTTTAATCTTCATTTAAGACACGCACCGCTATAAATAACTTGTTATTCAAAATTCATTAGTCAAGACACTATATATGTCCTCTGTCTGTAATATCATACAATAATTTCTCAGTTTTACATCAACACTTGCCCGGAATGTGATACCCTAGTACTCAAGCACCATTTCATGATCAAAAGATGTTTAATCTTCGCTTTAGACACGCACCATTATAATTTACTTATTATTCGAAATTCTTTACTTAAGACACTATATATATAATCTCCCTCTATAATATCTTACAAAACTTTCTCAGTTTTACACCAACACTTGCCCGGAATGCAAAACCCTAGTACTCAAGCCCCATTTCATGATCATAAAATGTTTAATCTTCATTTAAGACACGCACCGCTATAAATAACTTGTTATTCAAAATTCATTACTCAAGACACTATATATATCCTCGCTATATAATATCACACACAAATTTCTCACTTTTACATCAACACTTGCCCGGAATGCGAAACCCTAGTACTCAAGCGCCGTTTCATGAAAAAAAAAATGTTTAATATTCATTTTAGACACGCACCGCTAAAAAATAACTTATTATTCGAAATTCTTTAGTCAAGACACTATATGTATCCTCTCTCTGTATTATCATACAAAAATTTCTCAGTTTTACCTCGACACTTGCCCGGAATGCGAAACCCTAGTACTCAAGCACCATTTCATGATCAAAGAATATTTAATCTTCATTTTAGACACGCACCGCTATAAATAACATATTATTCGAAATTCACTATTCAAGACAATATATATATCCTCTCTCTGTAATATCAAACAAAAATTTCTTAGATTTACATCAACACTTGCCCTGAATGCGAAACCCTAGTACTCAAGCACCTTTTGATGATGAAAAAAATGTTTAATCTTCATTTTAGACACGCACCCCTATAAATAACTTATTATTCAAAATTCTTTAGTCAAGACACTATATATATCCTCTCTCTATAATATCATACAAAATTTCTCAGTTTTACATCAACACTTGCCCCGAATGCGAAACCCTAGTACTCAAGCACCGTTTCATGATAAAAAAAATGTTAAATCTTCATTTTAGACACGCACCGCTATAAATAACTTATTATTCGAAATTCTTTAGTCTAGACACTATATGTATCCTCTCTCTGTATTATCGTACAAAAATTTCTCAGTTTTACCTCAACACTTGCCCGGGATGCGAAACCCTAGTACTCAAGCACGATTTCGTCATCAAAAAATGTTTGATCTTATTTTCAGACACGCACCGCTATAAATAACTTATTATTCGAAATTCATTACTCAAGACACTATATATATCCTCGCTATATAATATCATACACCAATTTCTGAGTTTTACATCAACACTTGCCCGGAATGCGAAACCCTAGTACTCAAGCACCCTTTCAAGATAAAAAGAATGTTTAATCTTAATTTTAGACACGCACCGTTATAAATAACTTATTGTTCGAAATTCTTTCGTCAAGACACTATATGTATCATTTCTCTGTATTATCATACAAAAATTTCTCAGTTTTACCTCAACACTTGCCCGAAATGCGAATCCCTAGAACTCAAGCACCATTTCATGATCAAAAAGTGTTTAATCCTCATTTAAGACACGCACCGCTATAAATTACTTATTTTTCAAAATTAATTACTCAAGACACTATATATATCCTCGCTATATAATATCATACAAAACTCTCTGAGTTGTACACCAACACTTGCCTGGAATGCATAACCTTAGTACTCAAGCCCCATTTCTTGATCAGAGAATGTTTAAGCTTCATTTAAGACACGCAGCGCGATAAATAACTTATTATTCTAAATTCATTACTCAAGGCAGTATATATATCCTCGCTATATAATATCATACACAAATTTCGCAGTTTTACATCAACACTTGCCCGGAATGTGAAACCCTAGTACTCAAGCACCGTTTCATGATAAAAAAGAATGTTTCATCTTTAAAAAGAATGTTTCATCTTTATTTGAAATTCTTTAGTCAAGACACTATATGTATCCTTTCTCTGTATTATCATACAAAAATTTCTCAGTTTTACGTCAACACTTGCCCGGAATGCGAAACCCTAGTACTCAAGCACCATTTCATGATTAAAAAGTGTTTAATCTTCATTTAAGACACGCACCGCTATATATAACTTATTATTCGAAATTCATTACTCAAGACAGTATATATATCCTCGCTATATAATATCATACACCAATTTCTCAGTTTTACATCAACACTTGCCCGGAATGCGAAACCCTAGTACTCAAGCACCGTTTCAAGATAAAAAGAATGTTTAATCTTCATTTTAGACACGCACCCCTATAAAAGACTTATTTTTCGAAATTCTTTAGTCAAGACACTATATATATACTCCCTCTATAATATCATACAAAAATTTCTCAGTTTTACATCAACCCTTGCCCGGAATACGAAACCCTAGTACTCAAGCTCCATTTCATGATCAAAAATTTTTTAATCTTCATTTTAGACACGCACCGCAATAATTAACTTATTATTCCAAATTCTTTGCTCAAGACACTATATATATATGCTCCCTCTATAATATCATACAAAAACTTTCTCAGTTTTACATCAACACTTGACCGGAATGCAAAACCCAAGTACTCAAGCACCAATTCATGATCAAAAAATATTTATTCCTCATTTAAGACACGCACCGCTATAAATAACTTATTATTCGAAATTCATAACTTAGGACACTATATATATCCTCTCTATATAATATCATACACAGATTTCTCAGATTTACATCAACACTTGCCCGGAATGCAAAACCCTAGTACTCAAGTACCATTTCATGATCAAAAAATGTTTAATCTTCATTCTAGACACGCACCCCTATAAATAACTTGTTATTCGAAATTCTTTAGTCACGACACTATATATATACTCCCTCTATAATATCATACAAAAATTTCTCAGTTTAACATCAACCCTTGCCCGGAGTACGAAACCCTAGTTCTCAAGCACCATTTCATGATCAAAAAATGTTTAATCTTCATTTAAGACACGCACCGCTATAAGTAACTTATTATTCGAAATTCATTAGTCAAGCCACTATATATATCCTCTCTCTATATTATCAGACAATAATTTCTCAGTTTTACATCAACACTTGCCCGGAATGCGAAACCCTAGTACTCAAGCACTATTTCATGATCAAAAAGTGTTTAATCCTCATTTAAGACACGCACCGCTATAAATAACTCATTATTCCAAATTCATTACTCAAGACAGTATATATAACCTCGCTATATAATATCATACACCAATTTCTTAGTTTTACATCAACACTTGCCCGGAATACGAAACCCTTGTACTCAAGCACCATTTCATGATCAAAAAATATTTAATCTTCATTTTAGACACGCACCGCTATAATTAACTTATTATTCGAAATTCTTTACTCAAGACAATATATATATCTTCCCTCTATAATATCATACAAAAACATTCTAAGTTTTACACCAAGACTTGCCCGGAATGCAAAACCCATGTACTCAAGCACGATTTCATGATCAAAAAATGTTTAATCTTCATTTAAGACACGCACCGCTATAAATAACTTATTATTCGAAATTCATTTCTCAAGACACTATATATATCCTCGCTACGTAATATCATACACAAATTTCTCGGATTTACATCAACACTTGCCTGGAATGTGAAACCCTAGTACTCAAGCACCATTTGGTGATGAAAAAAATGTTTAATCTTCATTTTAGACACGCACCCCTATAAATGACTTATTATTCGAAATTCTTTAGTCAAGACACTATATATATACTCCCTCTCTAATATCATACAAAAATTTCTCCGTTTTACATCAACTCTTGACCGGAATACGAAACCCTGGTACTCATGAACCATTTCATGATCAATAAATGTTTAATCTTCGTTTTAGACACGCACCGCTATAATTAACTTATTATTCGAAATTCTTTACTCAAGACACTGTATATATATACCCTCCCTCTATAATATCATACAAAACTTTCTCAGTTTTACACCAACGCTTGCCAGGAATACAAAACCCTAGTACTCAATCCCCATTTGATGATCATAAAGTGTTTAATCTTCATTTAAGACACGCACCGCAATAAATAACTTATTATTCGAAATTCATTACTCAAGACAGTATATATATCCTCGCTATATAATATCATACACAAATTTCGCAGTTTTACGTCAACACTTGCCCGGAATGTGAAACCCTAGTACTCAAGCACAGTTTCAAGATAAAAAGAATGTTTAATCTTCATTTTAGACACGCACCGCTATAAATAAGTTATTGTTCGAAATTCTTTAGTCAAGACACTATATGCATCCTCTCTTTTTATTATCATACAAAAATTTCCTAGTTTTACCACAACACTCGCCCGGAATGCGAAACCCTAGTACTCAAGCACCATTTCATGATTAAAAAATGTTTAATCTTCATTTAAGACACGCACCGCTATAAATAACTTAGTATTCGAAATTCATTGATCAAGACACTATATATAACATTTCTCTGTAATATCATACAATAATTTCTCAGCTTTACATCAACACTTGCCCGGAATGCGAAACCCTAGTACTCAAGCACCATTTCATGATCAAAAAATGTTTAATCTTCGTTTTAGACACGCACCGCTATAATTAACTTATTATTCGAAATTCTTTACTCAAGACACTGTATATATATATACCCTCCCTCTATAATTTCATACAAAACTTTCTCAGTTTTGCACCAACACTTACCCGGAATGCAAAACCCTAGTACTCAATCCCCATTTCGTGATCATAGAATGTTTTATCTTCATTTAAGACACGCACCGCTATAAATAACTTATTATTCGAAATTCATTACTCAAGACAGTATATATATCCTCGCTATATAATATCATACACAAATTTCGCAGTTTTACGTCAACACTTGCCCGGAATGTGAAACCCTAGTACTCAAGCACCGTTTCATGATAAAAAAAATGTTTAATCTTAATTTTAGACACGCACCGCTATAAATAACTTATTGTTCAAAATTCTTTAGTCAAGACACTATATCCATCCTCTCTCTGTATTATCATACAAAAAGTTCTCAGTTTTACCTCAACACTTGCCCGGAATGCCAAACCCTAGTACTCAAGCACTATTTCATGATCAAAAAATGTTTAATCTTCGTTTTAGACACGCACCGCTATAATTAACTTATTATTCGAAATTCTTTACTCAAGACACGTGTGTTTATAGAGAGACTGGTCTGGAGAGTGGGGGACAAACCGAGCGATTCCATTGGCTCAGGCAGATCAAGTGGGGTGTACTGAAGATCTGTGCGAAATTTCGTTGAATTTGGTTGAGAAATGGACGGATTTGAATCATCGGATTTTTCTTCTGTTACTCGCGCGAACTGAACTGAATTCAGTTCAGATACGATTTGAATCGTGTCACTGAGACTGACAGTGGGTCCCTTCAGAATAAGTTGTGGTGAAACGGGTCGTAATCGCGTGAAACGAGTCGCTATTCCGTTATTAATCTCTGAGTTTTCAAACTGTCTTTTTCTGATTTTCTGTGGCGAAACGGTGAGACGAGTCATAACTGATGAAACGAGTCATCTTCTTCTTCAGCCTTTGGCGCTGAGTTTTGAATTAAATTTCCGGATTTCATGCGACGAAACGAGCTGCAGTTCGCTTGAAATGAGTCGCTTTTGTGTGAGCTGGGTACTGACTCGTTTTAAGCTCGTTCCGTTGATCTGGTGTGGCGAACCGGTTTGAATCGCGTGAAACGAGTCATAACTGATGAAACGAGTCGTCTTCTTCTTCAGAATTGGCGCTGAATGCCTTTTCTCGATCTTCTGTGGCCTGCGATCGTGTGCTCGTCCTAAAACAATCCTCTGACAGCTTTGTAAGTTTCGAATTTGGACTTTGGATCGATTTTTCTCTTGGATTTCAGACCCGTTTACCCGTTTCTCACAACCATCGATTCGAGCTCGTGATTCTGTACATTTCGCTGTGATTCATCAACCCAGATCTCTTCTCCATCTTCTCACGAATCCACAGGGCTTTGAATGGTTGAAAACCGTTGAGTAAAACTCGAGTTTTGCTGATTTGAATGCCATCGGTTCGCTGTTCCGCCATTGCTGACCAGAGTGTGCAAATCGACCTCTTGTTCGCAATTCACGCAACGAAATCCAAAACGGTGACTCAGGCTTCGTTCGCAACTTCCTCACGATGCTTCACAACCATTATGACTTCCCAATCCGCCTCGAATCCAGAGAATTCCTCCATTAACCAACTCGGTTTCAGTTTCGCGAAAATAACCAAAATCTGCTGAACTCGTGAATCAAACTATGATTTTGAGTTGTTTTTCCATCGAATTGAGGTTTCGTAATTCATTCTGAGCCTTTACCTAAGCTTTACGACACAAAAAGAATCATCTTTGCTTGAGAAAAACGGAAATGGTTGATCGAATTCATCCGCTGTTCGACGACCGTTGGTTCATCTAGTTTGAAAAGTTCATTGAGGATTTCGTCGAACAGATTACGGAAACACGGATTTCTCGCTCGATTTCGCATCATTCGACGAGTTCTTCATACGGTTAGAAAGGGTAGACGATGGAGAAGAGAATGAGATCGGTTTTGGCTCGAATGGATGATGGTGGAAGGCACGGCAGATCAACCATGGTTTCGGTCAGTTTTTGGCACTTGTTTTGGCCGAGTTCCGGCGATCGCCGGAACTTTCAAGACCGGAGAATGGCACCGGCATGTTCGTCTCGTCATGCTGAATCCATGGTTGGCTTGTTTTTTCGATTTCGAGCAGAATTGTGAATTATGAGGTTTGAAGAAGATGGGTTTGACCTGGTCAATTCGTTGACTTAGACCAATTTTGACCTGATTTTCAATTGGTGATTCTGAGAGTTCTAGAAGGTTTCTGATCGCGAGGATTGTACCGTTGGGTACGTTTCGTCGAGCTCTTCGTTTTGGTATACCGTTTGACCCATTTTGGAGAAGTTGACTTTTGGTCAACTTGGCGATTTTTGGCGTTTGGCTCGGTTTGACTTGGTTGTAGAAGGTTTTTGAATTGTCGTAAAAGTATGGGGAATTTTTTTGTAGAGTGTTTGAGGTTTTTAGTTGGCCATCTTTGGCCCATTATTTGCGTTTTGGTCCAATTCTTCATTTTATGGCCTTTTTGCCTGTAAAATCACACAAAAATTTATTAAGAGGTTTCAAATTATGTTTTATGAATTATGATTGTTTTTCATACATTTTATGTGAATTATGATTGAATTTGAGATGATAAAAACCCTAAAAATGTGTATAAAAATACACATTACAATATCCTCCCTCCATAATATCATATAAAAATTTCTCAGTTTTACATCAACACTTGCCCGGAATGCAAAGCCCTAGTACTCAAGTACCATTTCGTAATCAAAAAATGTTTAATCTTCATTTAAGACACGCACCGCTATAAATAACTTTTTATTCAAAATTCATTAGTCAAGACACTATATATATCCTCTCTCTATAATATCATACAAAAATTTCTCAGTTTTACATCAACACTTGCCCGGAATGCGAAACCCTAGTACTCAAGCACCATTTCATGATCAAAGAATGTTTAATCTTCATTTTAGACACGCACCGCTATAAGTAACTTATTATTGCAAATTCTTTACTCAAGACACTATATATATCCTCCCTCTATAATATCATACAAAACTTTCTCAGTTTTACCCCAACACTTCCCCGGATTGCAAAACCCTAGTAATCAAGCACCATTTCTTGATCAAAAAATGTTGAATCTTCATTTAGGACACGCACCGCTATATGATTCAAAATTCATTACTCAAGACACTATATATATGCTCTCTCTATAATATCATATAAAAATTTCTTAGTTTTACGTCAACACTTGCCCGGAATGCGAAACCCTATTACTCAAGCACCAGTTCATTATCAAAACATAATTAATCTTCATTTTAGACACGCACCGCTATAATTAACTTATTATTCCAAATTCTTTACTCAAGACACTATATATATCCTCCCTCTAAAATATCATACAAAAATTTCTCTGGTTTACATCAACACTTGCCCGGAATGCAAAACCCTATTACTTAAGCACCATTTCATGATCAAAAAATGTTTAATCTTCATTTAAGACAAGCACCGCTATAAATGACTTATTATTCGAAATTCCTTAGTCAAGACACTATATATATCCTTTCTCTGTAATATCATATGAAAATTTCTCTGTTTTACAACAACACTTGCACGGACTGCTGAAACCCTAGTACTCAAGCACGATTTCATGATCAAAAAATGTTTAATCTTCATTTTAGACAGGCACTACTATAAATTACTTATTATTCGAAATTCATTACTCAAGACACTATATATATCATCGCTATATAATATCATGCACAAATTTCGCAGTTTTACATCAACACTTGCCCGAAATGCAAAACCCTAGTACTCGAGCACCGTTTCATGATCAAAAAAATGTTTAATCTTCATTTTAGACACGCACCCCTATAGGTAACTTATTCTTCGAACTTCTTTAGTCAAGACACTCTATATATACTCTCTCTATAATATCATAGAAAAATTTCTCAGTCTTACATCAACACTTGCTCGGAATGCGAAACCCTAGTACTCAAGCACAATTTCATGATCAAAAAATGTTTATTCTTCATTGTAGACACGCACCTCTATAATTCACTTATTATTCGAAATTCTTTACTCAAGACACTATATATCTCCTCATGCCATAGTATCATACAAAACTTTCTAAGTTTTACACCAACACTTGCCCTGAATGCAAAACCCTAGTACTCAAGCACCCTATCATGATCAGAAAATGTTTAATCTTCATTTAAGACACGCACCGCTATAAATAACTTATTATTCGAAATTCATTACTCAAAACACTATATATAGCATCGCTATATAATATCATGCACAAATTTCTCAGTTTTAGATCAACACTTGCCCGGCTATATAATATCATACAAAAATTTCTCAGTATTACATGAACACTTGCCCGGAATGCGAAACCCTAGTACTCAAGCACCGTTGCATGATCAAAAAAATGTTTAGTCTTCATTTTAGATACGCACCCATATAAATAACTTATTATTCGAAATACTTTAGTCAAGACACTATATATATACTCCCTCTATAATATCATACAAATATTTCTCAGTTTTACATCAACACTTGCCCGGAATGCGAAACCCTAGTGCTCAAGCACCATTTCATGATCTAAAAATATTTAATCTTCTTTTTAGACACGCACCGCTATAATTAACTTATTATTCGAAATTTTTTACTGAAGTCACTATATATATCCTCGCTATATAATATCATACACAAATTTCCCAGATTTACATTAACACTTGCCAGGAATGCGAAACCCTATTACTCAAGCACCATTTGATGATGAAAGAAATATTTAATTTTCATTTTAGACACGAACCCCTATAAATAACTTATTATTCGAAATTCTTTACTCAAGACACTATATATATACTGCCAATATAATATCACACAAAAATTTCTCCGTTTTACACGAACACTTGCCCGGAATACTAAATCCTAGTACTCGAGCAACATTTCATGATCAAAAAATGTTTAATCATCATTTTAGACACGCACCCCTTATAAATAACGTATTATTCAAAATTCTTTAGTCAAGACACTATATATATTCTCTCTCTATAATATCATACAAAAATTTCTCAGTTTTACATGAACACTGGCCCGGAAAACTAAATCCTAGTACTCAAGCACCATTTCATGATCAAAAAATGTTTAATCTTCATTTGAGACACGCACCGCTATAAATAATTTATTATTCCAAATTCTTTACTCAAGACAGTCTACATATCCTCCCTCTATAATATCATACAAAAATTTCCCAGTTTTACATCAACACTTGCCCGGAATGCAAAACCCTAGTACTCAAGTACCATTTCATGATCAAAAAACGTTTAATCTTCATTTAAGACACACACCACTATAAATAACTTTTTATTCAAAACTCATTAGTCAAGACACTATATATATCCTCTCTCTATAATATCATACAAAAATGTTTTAGTTTTACATCAACACTTGCCCGAAATGCGAAACACTAGTACTAATGTACCATGTCACGATCAAAAAATGTTTAATCTTCATTTTAGACACGCACCGCTATAATTAACGTATTATTCCAAATTCTTTTCTCAAGACACAATATATATCCTCCCTCTATAATATCATAGAAACTTTCTCAGTTTTACACCAACACTTGCGCGGATTGCAAAACCCTAGTACTCAAGCACCATTTCTGATCAAAAAATGTTTCATCTTCATTTAAGACACGCACCGCTATAAATAATTTATTATTCGAAATACATTACTCAAGACACTATATATATCCTCGCTATATAATAAAGTACAAAAATTTCTCATTTTTACATCAACACTTGCCCGGAATACGAAACCCTAGTACTCAAGCACCGTTTCATGATCAAAAAAATGTTTAAACTTCATTTTAGACACGCACCCGTATAAATAACTTATTATTCGAAATACTCTAGTCAAGACACTATATATATACTCCCTCTATAATATCATACAAAAATTTCTCAGTATTACATCAACACTTGCCCGGAATGCAAAACCCTAGTTCTCAAGCACCATTTCATGATCAAAAAATGTTTAATCTTCATTTAAGACATGCACCGCTATAATTAACTTGTTATTCGGAATTCTTTACTCAAGACACCATATATATCCTCCCTCTATAATATCATACAAAACTTTCTCAGTTTTACACAAACACTTGCCCGGAATGCAAAACCCTAGTAGTCAAGCAAGATTTCATGATCAAAAAATGTTTAATCTTCATTTAAGACACGCACTGCTATAAATAACTTATTATTCGAAATTCATTACTCAAGACACTATATATATCCTCGTTATATAATATCGTACAAAACTTTCTCAGTTTTACATCAACACTTGCCCGGAATGCAAAACCTTAGTACTCAAGCACCATTTTATGATCGGAAAATGTTTAATCTTCATTTTAGACACGCACCGCTATAGTTAACTTATTATTCCAAATTGTATACTCAAGACACTATATATATCCTCCCTCTATAATATCATACAAAACATTCTGAGTTTTACAGCAACACTTGCCCGGATTGCAAAACCCTAGTACTCAGGCACCATTTCTGATCAAAAAATGTTTAATCTTCATTTAAGACATGCACCACTATAAATAACTTATTATTCGAAATTCATTACTCAAGACACTATATATATCCTCGCTATATAATATCGTACCAAAATTTCTCAGTTTTACAAGAACACTTGCCCGGAATGCGAAACCCTTGTCCTCAAGCACTGTTTCATGATCCAAAAATATTTAATCTTCATTTAAGACACGCACTGCTATAAATACCTTATTATTCGATATTCATTACGCAAGACACTCTATATATCATCGCTATATTATATCATGCACAAATTTCTCAGTTTTACATCAACACTTGCCCGGAATGCGAAACCCTAGTACTCAAGCACCATTTCATGATCCAAAAATGTTTAATCTTCATTTTAGACACGCACCGCTATAATTAACTTATTATTCGAAATTCATTATTCGAGCCAATATATATATCCTCCCTCTACAATATCATACAAAACTTTCTCAGTTTTACACCAACACTTGCCCGGAATGCAAATTCGTAGTACTCAAGCACGATTTCATGATCAAAAAATGTTTAATCTTCATTTAAGACACGCACTTCTATAAATGACTTATTATTCGAAATTCATTACGCAAGACACTCCATATATCATCGCTATATTATATCATGCACAAATTTCTCAGTTTTACATCAACACTTGCTCGGAATGCGAAACCCTAGTACTCAAGCACCGTTTCATGATCAAAAAAATATTTTATCTCCATTTTGGACACGCACCCCTATAAATAACTTATTATTCGAATTCTTTAGTCAGGACACTGTATATATATACTCCCTCTATAATAAAATACAAAAAATTCTAAGCTTTACATCAACACTTGCCCGGAATACAAAACCCTAGTACTCAAGCACGATTTCGTGATAAAAAAATGCTTAATCTTCATTTAAGACACAGACCACTATAATTAACTTATTATTCGAAATTCATTATTCAAGACAATATATATATCCTCTCTCTGTAATATCACACAAAAATTTCTCAGTTTTACCTCAACACTAGCCCGGAATGCGAAACCCTAGTACTAGAGCACCATTTCATGATCAAAAAATGTTTAATCTTCTTTTTAGACACGCACCTCTATAATTTACATATTATTCGAAATTATTTACTCAAGACACTATATATATAGTCCCTCTATAATATCATACAAAACTTTCTCAGTTTGACATCAACACTTGCCTGGAATGGAAAACCCGAGTACTCAAGCACCATTTCATGATTAAAAAATGTTTAATTCTCATTTAAGACACGCACCACTATAATTATCTTACTATTCGAAATTCATTATTGAAGACAATATATATCCTCTCTCGTTAATATCATACAAAAATTTCTCAGTTTTATATCAACACTTGCCCGGAATGCGAAACCCTAGTACTCAAGCACCATTTCATGTTCAAAAAATGTTTAATCTTCATTTAAGACATGCACCGCTATAAATAACTTATTATTCAAAATTCATTACTCATGACACTATATATATCCTCCCTATATATTATCATACAAAAATTTCTCAGATTACATTAACACTTGCCTGGAATGGAAAACCCTAGTACTCAAGCACCATTTGATGATGAAAAAATGTTTAATCTACATTTTAGACACGCACCCCTATAAATAACTTATTATTCGAAATTCTTTAGTCAAGACACTATGTATATACTCCCTCTATAATATCATACACAAATTTCTCAGTTTTACATGAACACCTGCCCGGAATACTAAATCCTAGTACTCAAGTACCATTTCATGATCAAAAAATGTTTAATCTGTTATAAAATATTAAAATATTAAAAAATGTTCAAAAAATATTAAAATTGTGTTATAAAATAAAAGAGCAAATAACTATAAAACAGAGAATTGGAAAGAGAGAATTATTTATTGAATTGTGGATTGAAGAATACAATAGTCACTACCCCCTTTATATAGTAGAGGGTGAGTGCTGGCCAAGAAATCTCTTGCCTGATTCAGGTTTACAATAAAGGTATAATTTGATATGTAAATTAGTAGAAAATGTACTAATTAATACCCTATAATAACTCTTTCCATCTTTACAAGAATCTCCCAATTTATTGTTGCTTAAGGGCTATGTAACAGACATCCATATCAATTATATTCATAACACTCCCCCTTGGATGTCCGTATTTCATTACGCATTAGAGGCTCCCTCATTAAAAAACCTTGCTAGGAAATACCCGATGGGATAAAAACCGCAGCAAGGGAAAAAGAGTGCAGCGTGTATTATTTCTCCCCCTCGTGTGTACAAATATCTCTAAAGTGACGGAGTCCAATCTTGTGTCTTAATTGCCTGAAAGTTTTAGTTGGTAATGACTTGGTGAAGAAATCTGCAAGATTATTACTTGAGCGAATTCGATGAATATCAATTTTACCGCTCTTGTGGAGCTCGTTTGTGGAGAAGAACTTTGGAGAAATATGTTTTGTTCTATCTCCTTTAATGTAACCCTTCTTTATTTGGGTAATACACGCAGCATTATCTTAGTATATCACTGTTGGACTCTCTTTGATTGTTTTGATGCCACATGATTCTTGAATATGTTGAATCATTGACTTCAGCCATACACACTCTCTACTTGCCTCATGAAGTGCTATGATTTCAGAATGATTTGGTGATGTGGCTACCCAGCTTTGTTTGGTTGAGCGCCATGATATGGCAGTATTACCATATGTGAATGAATATCCAGTTTGAGACCGGGCTTTATGTGGGTCTGACATATATCCAGCATTTGCATATCCAACTAATTTGGATTCTGAGGTCTTTAGATACAATAATCCCATATCTGTTGTTCCTTGAAGATAACGAAGTATGTGTTTAATACCATTCCAATGCCTTCGTGTTGGCGCAGAACTATATCTCGCTAACAAATTAATAGAGAATGATATGTCAGGCCTGGTATTATTAGCTAGGTACATTAATGCACCAATCGCACTTAAATATGGTACTTCTGGACCAAGAATTTCTTCATTATCTTTTTTTGGATGAAAACAATCCTTCTTTATATCAAGAGATCGAACTACCATTGGTGAACTTAATGGATGCGCTTTATCCATGTTAAATCGCTTTAGGACATTTACTGCATAAGTAGATTGATGAAGAAATATCCCGTTTCTCAAATGTTTGATTTGCAATCCGAGACAAAACTTTGTTTTCCCAAGATATCTCATTTCAAATTCACTTTTCAAATATGCAGCAGTACTTTCAATCTCTTCAGGAGTTCCGATGATATTTAGATCATCAACATACACTGCAATAATTACAAATCCTGATTTTGATCTCTTAATAAAAACACATGGACAAATAGGATTGTTATGATATCCTTTTTGTGTAAGGTATTCATTTAGACGGTTATACCACATCCTTCCAGATTGTTTTAACCCATACAAAGATCTCTTTAATTTTATGGAATACATTCCACGAGACTTTGTGTTATATGCTTCAGGCACTTTTAATCCTTCAGGGACTTTCATGTAAATATCACTATCAAGTGATCCATATAAATAAGCTGTTACAACATCCATGAGATGCATATTCAGCCCTTCAGAGACTGCCAAGCTAATTAAAAATCTAAATGTAATTGCATCTAATACAGGGGAATAAGTTTCTTCATAATGAATTCCCGGTTTTTGTGTAAATCCTTGTGCAACAAGTCTTGCTTTGTATCTTACAATTTCATTTTTCTCATTACGTTTTCTCACAAATACCCACTTGTATCCTACGGGTTGTACACCATCAGGTGTTCGGACTACAGGTCCAAAAACTTCACGTTTCTCAAGAGAATGTAATTCTGCTTGAATTGCATCTCTCCATTTTGGCCAATCTTTCCTATGTCGACATTCTTCAATTGTTTTTGGTTCTTGATCCTCATTTTCATTAATTATATCAATCGCGATTTCATATGCAAACTTCTTGTCAATAATAGTTTTATTTCGGTTCCATCTCTTTCCAGTAGAGACATAATTTATTGAGATCTCATTATTATCAATATTTTCAATATTGTCAAGTACCTGAACCTCTACAGGGGTTATTTGCTCATTCATGTCTTCTACTATTTTATCGTCAATATTCTTTTCAGAAGAATTTATTTCTTCAGAAGTATTGATAACTTCAGTTATGCCATCTTTCTTATCGTGCTCTCTTTTCTTCCTTGGATTTTTATCTTTGGAACCGATCGGTCGACCACGCTTCTGGCGTATATCACATTTAGAATTATCCAAGGGAATTTCAATACGAGCCGCAACATTTTCTGCTGGAATATACGATTTAGTTACTCTTTTTGTATCAATAAATGCATCTGGTAGTTGATTTGCAATTTGTTGCAAATGAATAATTTTCTGGACTTTTAGCTCAGATTGATTTGTGCGAGGATCAAAATGATACATTGATGATGCATTCCATACCGTTTCTCTCCCCCTAATGCTGGGAGCATAGCTTCATCAAACTTATAGTCAGCAAATCTTGCTGTAAATAGATCTCCAGTTAATGGTTCAAGATATTTAATAATTGATGGAGATTCGAAACCAACATAGATTCCCAACCTTCTTTGAGGTCCCATCTTTGTGCGTTGCGGTGGAGCTACCGGAACATATACAGCACATCCAAAGGTTCTTAAATGGGATATATTTGGCAGCAGGCCAGTTACAAGTTGTATGGGGGAGTACATATGATAAGCAGTTGGTCTTAATCTAATTAGTGCTGCCGCGTGTAATATTGCATGGCCCCATATAGATGACGATAATTTTGATTTCATAATTAAGGGCCTTGCGATTAACTGTAATCGTTTAATAAGAGATTCTGCTAGACCATTTTGCGTGTGTACATGGGCCACTGGATGCTCAACTTTAATCCCAATTGACATACAATAGTCATTAAATGCTTGAGATGTGAATTCACCGGCATTATCAAGACGAATTGTCTTAATTGTATAATCCGGAAATTGTGCTCTTAATCTAATTATTTGAGCAAGTAATCTCGCAAATGCAACATTCCGAGAAGATAATAGACATACATGTGACCATCTAGTAGATGCATCTATTAATACCATAAAATATCTAAACGGTCCACATGATGGGGTAATAGGCCCACATATATGACCTTGAATACGCTCAAGGAAATTGGGTGATTCAATCCTAACCTTAGTTTGTGAAGGTCTAACGATTAGTTTTCCTTTATAACATGCAGCACATGATATTTCATTTGATAAAAGAATCTTCTGGTTCTTTAATTGATGCCCATTTGAATTTTCTACAATTCTTCGCATCATTATTGCTCCAGGATGACCTAGACGTTCATGCCAAACCATAAAATTACTTTGAGAGTTATTAAACTCATTTTTCATTATAGCATGATGTGCTTCAATTGTACTAATACGTGTATAATATAAGCCTATTGACAAAGCATACAATCTTTCTAATATACGTTTGTTACCGCAAACAATATTTGTTATGTGAAGGTACTCAGTATTATCTTCATTCATTGTTTCAACATGATATCCATTTCGGCGGAGATCTTTAAAACTTAGGAAATTTCTTTTTGATTTAGTAGATAATAAAGCATCATCTATTACAAATTTTGTTCCTCTAGGCAATAAAATAATGGCTCTTCCAGAGCCTTCAATCAAGTTTGAGGTGCCTGATATTGTATTGACATTTGCTTTCATCTTTGTCAAATTAACGAAATATTTTATGTTCTTAAGTATAGTGTGTGTAGTTGCACCATCCGCTAGGCATATATCACCGTCATCCATTATTGTAATATTCAAAAGAAACAAGACCTCCAAGTCTCTTCATTTATTAAATAAAACAAAAACAAATACAAGATAAGATAATGATAACATGAAAATAAACATGCTAAAGAAAATACTCTTAATAAAGTTAACGTACTAGAAAATAAAACATTATTGATGCATAAAGAAAAATTATTTTAGTCTTGAACATCTTCACTAGCAAGGGAATATTCATTATCTCCATTTGGGGGGTTAAGATAGTCCTCTACATCCAAGCGTGTATTAACCAAGGGCACATTCAACGGGTCTTCATTATCTTGATAGACCAAATTAACCTCCTTAGTATTTTCTTTCTCCTTCCGGGAGGCTTGATAAAGTTCAACGAGATACCTTGGCGTACGACATGTACGCGACCAATGCCCTTTCACACCGCATCTAAAACATGGATCCCCAGTTCCCTTGAGAGTGACACTTTGCGGCTTATTTCTCCTTTCTAGTGCGGGTTTCTTAACTTGTGGCTATTACGGTTCCAAGAATGATTTTGACCACGGCCTCTTCCACACTCGCGTCCACGACCGGGGCCACGACCGCGATTACGACCGTTAAATGCAGCAGCATTCGCTTCTGGGAATGGCCTAGAACCTGTCAGGCAAGACTCATGATTTTTGAGTAATAATTTGTTATTCTGTTCCGCCACGAATAGGCACGAAATTAACTCAGAATCGATACCTTGTTTCCCGCTTTGATGGTGTCTCCAAGACCCTTGGCATCAAGGTGGATCTCAGCGTCGAGGATCCATGACAGGTAATTGTTGCCCGATATGTCAAGGGCAACAAACTCAAGCTTCGTTAAATTTGCCATGTCGAAGCTATATTAATGGGATAAATTAAATTAGACCCTCGCAATTTAATATTGAAACTTCAGGTTTCAATAAGAATTAATTTCAAACTTTATGTGCATCAATAAACTGAATTGCTACTACAGGTGCATAAATAATAAAATAAATGTACAAAAAATAAATGTGCGAAAAATAAATGTGCGAAAAAATAAATGTGCGAAAAATAAATGTGCGGAAAATAAATGTGCGGAAAAAATAAATGTGCGAAAAAAATAAATGTGCGGAAAAAATAAATGTGCGAAAAAATAAATGCGCGAAAAATAAACGTACATAAAATAAATAAAAATAAATATACGTGCAGCTTCAGGTGCATGATTTAAACAAGCAACTTCTGGTGCTTTAATATAACAAACATGCAACTTCTGGTTGCAAAAATAAAAATAATTAAACAAGCAACTTCTGGTGCATAAGTAAAAATAAACATGCAACTTCTGGTTGCCTAAATAAAATTAAACAAGCATCTTCTGGTGCGTAGTTAAAAATAAACGTGCAACTTCTGGTTGCATAAATAAAAACTAAACAAGCAACTTCTGGTGCGTAAAAAGAAATGATAAGCAACTTCTGGTGCGTAAAAATAAACATGTATTAATAATAACATGTTGTCTAATGTTCAAATAAATAAATAAAAGAAAATTCGAATAAAGGAAGAAAAAGAATCCGAATAAAAGTATTGGAATATAAGAAATAATTATGGTTCATACCTCACTTACTTTGGGTCAGAGTCGTGCTAATAACGTGTTATAAAATAAAAGAGCAAATAACTATAAAACAGAGAATTGGAAAGAGAGAATTATTTATTGAATTGTGGATTAAAGAATACAATAGTCACTACCCCCTTTATATAGTAGAGGGTGAGTGCTGGCCAAAAAATCTCTTGCCTGATTCAGGATTACAATAAAGGAATAATTTGATATCTAAATTAATAGAAAATATACTAATTAATACCCTATAATAACTCTTTCCATCTTTACAAGAATCTCCCAATTTATTGTTACTTAAGGGCTAAGTAACAGCCATCCATATCAATTATATTCATAACATAATCTTCATTTTAGACACGCACCGCTATAAATAACTTATTATTCCAAATTCTTTACTCAAGACACTAGATATATCCTCCCTCTATAATATCACAAAAACATTTCTTAGTTCAACATCAGCACTTGCCCGGAATGCAAAACCCTAGTACTCAAGTACCATTTCATGATCAAAAAATGTTTAATCTTCATTTAAGACACACATCGCTATAAATAACTTGCTATAAATAACTTTCCCGGAAAGCAAAATCCTAGTACTCACGCACGATTTCATGATCAAAAATGGTTTAATCTTCATTTAAAACACGCACTGCTATAAATAACTAATTATTCGAAATTCTTTACTCAAGACACTACATATACCATTGCTATTTAATATCATGCACAAATTTCTCAGTTTTACATCAACACTTGCCCGGATTGCGAAACCCTAGTACTCAAGCCCCGCTTCATGTTCAAAATAATGTTTAATCTTCATTTTGGACACGCACCCCGATAAATAACTTATTATTCGAAATTATTTAGTCAAGACACTATATATATACTCCCTCTATAATAAAATACAAAAATTTCTAAATTTTACAACAACACTTACCCGGAATGCAAAATCCTAGTACTCAACCACGATTTCATGATCAAAAAATGTTTAATCTTCATTTAAGACACACACCACTATAATTAACTTATTATTCGAAATTCATTATTCAAGACAATATATATATACTCTCTCTGTAATATCACACAATAATTTCTCAGTTTTACATCAACACTTGCCCGGAATGCGAAACCCCAGTACTAAAGCACCATTTCATGATGAAAAAATGTTTAATCTTCTTTTTAGACACGCACCGCTATAATTTACTTATTATTCCAAATTCTTTACCCAAGACACTATATATATATATCCTCCCTCTATAATATCATACAAAAACTTTCTCAGTTTTACATCAACACTTGCCCGGAATGCAAAACCCAAGTACTCAAGCACCATTTCATGATCAAAAAATGTTTAATCTTCATTTAAGACACGCACCGCTATAAATAACTTATTATTCGAAATTCATTTCTCAAGACACTATATATATCCTCGCTACATAATATCATACATAAATTTCTCAGATTTACATCAACACTTGCCTGGAATGCGAAACCCTAGTACTCAAGCACCATTTGATAATGAAAAAAATGTTTAATCCTCATTTTAGGCACGCACCCCTATAAATAACTGATTATTCGAAATTCTTTAGTCAAGACACTATATATGTACTCCCTCTATAATATCATACAAAAATTTCTCAGTTTTACATCAACCCTTGGCCGGAATACGAAACCCTAGTACTCAGGCACCATTTCATGATCAAAAAATGTTTAATCTTCATTTAAGACACGCACCGCTATAAATAACTAATTATTCGAAATTCTTTAGTCAAGACACTATATATATCCTCTCTCTGTAATATCATACAATAATTTCTCAGTTTTACATCAACACTTGCCCGAAATGCGAAACACTAGTACTAAAGCACCATTTCATGATCAAAAAATGTTTAATCTTCATTCTAGACACGCACCGCTATAATTAACTTATTATTCGAAATTCTTTACTCAAGACACTATATATATATAAATATGCTCGCTCTATAATATCATACGAAAACTTTCTCAGTTTTACATTAACACTTGCCCGGAATGCAAAACCCAAGTACTCAAGCACAATTTCAGGATCAAAAAATATTTAACTTCATTTAAGACACGCACAGCTATAAATAACTTATTATTCGAAATTCATTACTCATGACACTATATATATCCTCTCTATATAATATCATACACAAATTTCTCAGATTTACATCAACAGTTGCCTGGAAAGCGAAATCCTAGTACTCAAGCACCATTTGATAATGAAAAAAATATTTAATCCTCATTTTAGACACGCACCCCTATAAATGACTTATTATTCGAAATTCTTTAGTCAAAACACTATATATATACTCCCTCTATAATATCATACAAAAATTTCTCAGTTTTACATCAACCCTTGCCCGGAATACAAAACCCAAGTAGTCAGGCACCATTTCATGATCAAAAAAATTTTAATCTTCATTTAAGACACGCACCGCTATAAATAACAAATTATTCGAAATTCTTTAGTCAAGACACTATATATATCCTCTCTCTATACTATCATACAATAATTTCACAGTTTTACATCAATATTTGCCCGGAATGCGAAACCCTGAAACTAAAGCACCATTTCATCATCAAAAAATGTTTAA
Organism: Juncus effusus; assembly: GCA_027726005.1. Taxonomy (NCBI): domain Eukaryota; kingdom Viridiplantae; phylum Streptophyta; class Magnoliopsida; order Poales; family Juncaceae; genus Juncus; species Juncus effusus. Next base: position 5,576,993 of record CM050903.1, on the reverse strand, counting down.
TCTTCATTTTAGACACGCACCGCTATAATTGACTTATTATTCCAAATTCTTTACTCAAGACACTATATATATCCTCCCTCTATAATATCATACAAAACATTCTGAGTTTTACACCAACACTTGCCCGGATTTCAAGACCCTAGTACTTAAGCACGGTTTTCTGATCAAAAAATGTTTAATCTTCATTTAAGACACGCACCCCTATAAATAACTTATTATTTGAAATTCATTACTCAAGACACTATATATATCCTCGCTGTATAATATCGTAGCAAAATTTCTCAATTTGACATGAACACTTGCCCGGATTGCGAAACCCTAGTACTCAAGCACCGTTTCATGATCAAAAAAATATTTAATCTTCATTTTAGACACGCACCCATGTAAATTACTTATTATTCGAAATACTTTAGTCAAGACACTATATATATAATCCCTCTATAATATCATACAAAAATTTCTCAGTTTTACATCAACACTTGCCCGGAATGCGAACCCTAGTACTCAAGCACCATTTCATGATCAAAAAATTTTTAATCTTCATTTTAGACACCACCGCTATAATTTACTTATTATTCGAAATTCTTTACTCGAGACACTATATATATCCACCCTCTATAATATCATACAAAACTTTCTAAGTTTTACACAACCACTTGCCCGGAATGGAAATTCCTAGTACTCAAGCACGATTTCATGATCAAAAAATGTTTAATCTTCATTTAAGACACGCACTGCTATAAATAACTTATTATTCGGAATTCATTACGCAAGACACTATATATATCATCGCTATATTATATCATGCAAAAATATCTCAGTTCTACATCAACACTTGCCCGGAATGCGTAACCCTAGTACTCGAGCACCGTTTCATGATCAAAAAAATGTTTAATCTTCATCCTGGACACGTACCCCTATAAATAACTAATTATTCGAATTCTTTAGCCAAGACACTCTATATATATACTCCCTCTATAATAAAATAGAAAAATTTCTAAGTTTTAGAACAACACTTGCCCATAATACAAAACCCTAGTACTCAAGCACGATTTCATGATTAAAAAAATGTTTAATCTTCATTTAAGACACAGTCCACTATAAATAACTTATTATTCGAAATTCATTATTCAAGACAATATATATATCCTCTATCTGTAATATCGTACAAAAATTTCTTAGTTTTACATCAACACTTTCCCGGAATGCGAAACCATAGTACTAAAGCACCATTTCATGATCAAAAAATGTTTAATCTCCCGTTTACACACGCACCGCTATAATTGACTTATTATTCCAAATTCTTTACTCAAGACACAATATATATCCTCCCTCTATAATATCATACAAAACTTTCTCAGTTTTACACAAACACTTGCCCGGATTGCAAAACCCTAGTACTCAAGCGCCATTTCTGATCAAAAAATGTTTAATCTTCATTTAAGACACGCACCCCTATGGATAACTTATTCTTCGAACTTCTTTAGTTAAGGCACTATATATATGCTCCCTCTATAATATCGTACAAAAATTTCTCAGTTTTACATGAACACTTGCCCGGAATGTGAAACCCTAGTACTCAAGCACCGTTTCATGATCAAAAAAATGTTTAATCTTCATTTTAGACGTGCACTCATAGAAATAACTTATTATTCGAAATACCTTAGTCAAGACACTATATATATACTCCCTCTATAGTATCATACAAAAATTTCTCAGTTTTACATCAACACTTGCCCGGAATGCAAAACCGTAGTACTCAAGCACCATTACATGATCAAAAAATGTTTAATCTTCATTTAAGACAAGCACGGCTATAAATGACTTATTATTCGAAATTATTTAGTCAAGACACTATATATATCATCTCTCTGTAATATCATATAAAAATTTCTCAGTTTTACATCAACATTTGCCCGAAATGCGAAACTCTAGTAGTCAAGCACCATTTCATGATCAAAAAATGTTTAATCTTCACTTTAGACACGCAACGCTATAATTAACTTATTATTCGAAATTCTTCACTCAAGCACTATATATATCCTCCCTCTATAATATCATACAAAACTTTCTCGGTTTTATACCAACACTTGCCCGGAATGCAAAACCCTAGTACTCAAGCACGATTTCATGATCAAAAAATGTTTAATCTTCATTTAAGACATGCACTGCTATAAATAACTTGTTATTCGAAATTCATTACTCAACACACTATATATATCATCGCTATATAATATCATGCTCAAATTTCTCAATTTAACATTAACACTTGCCCAGAATGCGAAACCCAAGTACTCAAGCACCGTTTCATGATCAAAAAAATGTTTAATCTTCAGTTTGGACACCCACCCCTATAAATTACTTATGATTCGAAATTCTTTAGTCAAGAAACTATATATATACTCCCCCAATAATAAAATACAAAAATTTCTAAGTTTTACATCAACACTTGCCCGGAATGCAAAACCCTAGTACTCAAGCACGATTTCATGATCAAAAAATGTTTAATCTTCATTTAAGACACGCACCGCTATAATTTACTTATTATTCGAAATTCTTTACTCAAGACACTATATATATATGCTCCCTCTATAATATCATACAAAAACTTTCTCAGTTTTACATCAACACTTCCCCGGAATGCAAAACCCAAGTACTCAAGCACCATTTCATGATCAAAAAATGTTTAATCTTAATTTAAGACACGCACCGCTATAAATAACTTATTACTAGAAATTCATTACTCAGGACACTATATATATCCTCGGTATATAATATCATACACAAATTTCTCATTTTTGCATCAACACTTGCCTGGAATGCGAAACCCTAGTACTCAAGCATCGTTTCATGATCAAAAAAATGTTTAATCTTCATTTTGGACACGCACCCCTATAAATAACTTCATATTTGAAATTCCTTAGTCAAGACACTATATATATACTCCCACTATAATATCATACAAAAATTTCTCAGTTTTACATGAACACTTGCACGGAATACTAAATCCTTGTACTCAAGTACCATTTCATGATCAAAAAATGTTTAATCTTCATTTAAGACACGCACCGCTATAAATGACTTATTATTCAAAATTCTTTAGTCAAGACACTATATATATACTCCCTCTATAATATCATACAAAAATTTCTCAGTTTAACATCAACCCTTGCCTGGAATACGAAACCCTAGTACTCAAGCACCACTTCATGATCAAAAAATGTTCAATCTTCATTTAAGACACGCACCTCTATAATTAACTTATTATTCGAAATTCATTAGTCAAGACACTATATATATCCTCTCTCTGTAATATCATACAATAATTTCTCAGTTTTAGATCAATACTTGCCCGGAATGCGAAACCCTAGTACTCAAGCACCATTTCATGATCAAAAAATGTTTAATCTTAATTTTAGACACGCACCGCCATAATTGACTTATTATTCGACATTCTTTACTCAGGACTCTATATATATATTCTCCCTGTATAATATCATACAAAACTTTCTCAGTTTTACACCAACACTTGCCCGGAATGCAAAATCCTAGTACTCAAGCCCCATTTCATGATCATAAAATGTTTAATCTTCATTTAAGACTCGCACCGCTATAAATAACTTATTATTCGAAATTCATTACTCAAGACACGATATATATCATCGGGTGTGGCTAAAAAACATACGTATGCACAACATACGTTTTTTTGCCACACCCAAAATACGTATTAAAAAAATAAAAATAAAAATTTCAACGGTACGGATGTAATATATATGTTGTGAATATGTTGGAGATTAATTTTCACAAAAATTAGAATACTATATGATTGTCATCATATATCATCAAAAATACCCAGCACTATTCAAAACATATATCGGAATAATAGTTTGATGATACATGATGGCAATGATATATTATTCTGATTCCTGTGAAAATTAATCCACATTATATTCATAACATATATATTACATCCATACGGATGAAATTTGAATTTTTACTTTTTATAACCACTTTACGGGTATTTTAAAAAAATGCATGTTCGAACAAACGTATGTTTTTTAGCATCTCCCTATATCATCGCTATATAATATCATGCACAAATTTCTCAGTTTTACATCAACATTTGCTCGGAATGCGAAACCCTAGTACTCAAGCACCGTTTCATGATCAAAGAATGGTTTAACCTTCATTTTGGACACGCACTCCTATAAATAACTTATTATTCGAAATTCTTTAGTCAAGACACTATATATATACTCCGTCTATAATATCATACAAAAATTTCTATGTTTTACATCAACACTTGCCCGGAATGCAAAAGCCTAGTACTCAAGCAAGATTTCATGATAAAAAAATATTTAATCTTCATTTAAAACACACACCACTATAATTAACTTATTATTCGAAATTCATTATTCAAGACAATATATATATCCTCTCTCTGTAATATCATACAAAAATTATCTCACTTTTACAACAACACTTGCCCGGAATGCGAAACCCTATTACTAAAGCACCATTTAATGATCAAAAATTGTTTAATCTTCATTTTAGACACGCACCGCTATAATTAACTTATTATTCCAAATTCTTTGCTCAAGACACTATATATATATGCTCCCTCTATAATATCATACAAACACTTTCTCAGTTTTACATAAACACTTGACCGGAATGCAAAACCCAAGTACTCAAGCACCAATTCATGATCAAAAAATGTTTATTCTTCATTTAAGACACGCACCGCTATAAATAACTTATTATTCAAAATTCATTACTTAGGACACTATATATATCCTTGCTATATAATATCATACACAGATTTCTCAGTTTTACATCAACACTTGCCTGGAATACTAAATCGTAGTACTCAAGCACCATTTCAAGATCAAAAAAATTTTAATCTTCATTTTAGACACGCACCGCTATAAATAACATATTATTCGAAATTCTTAAGTCAAGATACTATATATATCCTCCCTCTATAATATCATACAAAAATTTCTCAGTTTTACATCAACACTTGCCCGGAATGCAAAACCCTAGTACTCAAGTACCATTTCATGATCAAATAATGTTTAATCTTCATTTTAGACAGGCACCCCTATAAATAACTTATTATTCGAAATTCATTAGTCAAGACACTATATATATACTCTCTCTATAATATCATACAAAAATTTCTCAGTTTAGCATCAACCCTTGCCCGGAGTACGAAACCCTAGTTCTCAAGCACCATTTCATGATCAAAAAATGTTTAATCTTCATTTAAGACACGCACCGCTATAAATAACTTATTATTCGAAATTCATTAGTCAAGACCCTATATATATCAACTCTCGGAAATATCATACAATAATTTCTCAGTTTTACATCAACCCTTGCCCGGAATGCGATACCCTAGTACTAAAGCACCATTTCATGATCAAAAAATGTTTAATCTTCATTTAAGACATGCACCGCTATAAATAACTTATTATTCGAAATTCTTTAGTCAAGACACTATATATATGAACTCTCTGAATTATCATACAATAATTTCTCAGTTTTACACCAACACTTGCCCGGAATGCAAAACCCTAGTACTCAAGCCCCATTTCAAGATCATAAAGTGTTTAATCTTCATTTAAGACACGCACCGCTATAAATAACTTGTTATTCAAAATTCATTACTTAAGACAATATATATATCCTCGCTATATATTATCATACACAAATTTCTCACTTTTACATCAACACTTGCCCGGAATGCGAAACCCTAGTACTCAAGCGCCCTTTCATGAAAAAAAAATGTTTAATCTTCATTTTAGACACGCACTGCTAAAAAATAACTTATTGTTCGAAATTCATTAGTCAAGACACTATATGTATCCTCTCTCTGTATTATCATACAAAAATTTCTCAGGTTTACCTCAACACTTGCCCGGAGTGCGAAACCCTAGCACTCAAGAACCATTTCATGATCAAAAAATGTTTAATCTCCATTTTAGACACGCACCGCTGTAAATAACTTATTATTCGAAATTCATTACTCAAGACACTATATATATCCTCGCTATATAATATCATACACAAATTTCTCAGATTTACATCAACACTTGCCTGGAATTCGAAACCCTAGTACTCAAGCACCATTTGATGATGAAAAAACAGTTTAATCTTCATTTTAGACACGCACCCCTATAAAAAACTTATTATTCGAAATTCTTTAGTCAAGACACTATATATATATTCCCTCTATAATATCAAACAAAAATTTCTCAGTTTTACATCAACCCTTGCCCGGAATACGAAACCCTAGTACTCAAGCACCATTTTATGATCAAAAAATTTTTAATCTTCATTTAAGACACGCACCGCTATAAATAACTCATTATTCGAAATTCATTAGTCAATCCACTATATATATCCTCTCTCTGTAATATCATATAAAAATTTCTCAGTTTTACATCAACACTTGCCCGAAATGCGAAACTCTAGTAGTCAAGCACCATTTCATGATCAAAAAATGTTTAATCTTCACTTTAGACACGCAACGCTATAATTAACTTATTATTCGAAATTCTTCACTCAAGCACTATATATATCCTCCCTCTATAATATCATACAAAACTTTCTCGGTTTTAAACCAACACTTGCCCGGAATGCAAAACCCTAGTACTCAAGCACGATTTCATGATCAAAAAATGTTTAATCTTCATTTAAGACATGCACTGCTATAAATAACTTGTTATTCGAAATTCATTACTCAACACACTATATATATCATCGCTATATAATATCAAGCTCAAATTTCTCAATTTAACATTAACACTTGCCCAGAATGCGAAACCCAAGTACTCAAGCACCGTTTCATGATCAAAAAAATGTTTAATCTTCAGTTTGGACACCCACCCCTATAAATTACTTATGATTCGAAATTCTTTAGTCAAGAAACTATATATATACTCCCCCAATAATAAAATACAAAAATTTCTAAGTTTTACATCAACACTTGCCCGGAATGCAAAACCCTAGTACTCAAGCACGATTGCATGATCAAAAAATGTTTAATCTTCATTTAAGACACGCACCGCTATAATTTACTTATTATTCGAAATTCTTTACTCAAGACACTATATATATATGCTCCCTCTATAATATCATACAAAAACTTTCTCAGTTTTACATCAACACTTCCCCGGAATGCAAAACCCAAGTACTCAAGCACCATTTCATGATTAAAAAATGTTTAATCTTAATTTAAGACACGCACCGCTATAAATAACTTATTACTAGAAATTCATTACTCAGGACACTATATATATCCTCGGTATATAATATCATACACAAATTTCTCATTTTTGCATCAACACTTGCCTGGAATGCGAAACCCTAGTACTCAAGCATCGTTTCATGATCAAAAAAATGTTTAATCTTCATTTTGGACACGCACCCCTATAAATAACTTCTTATTTGAAATTCCATAGTCAAGACACTATATATATACTCCCACTATAATATCATACAAAAATTTCTCAGTTTTACATGAACACTTGCACGGAATACTAAATCCTTGTACTCAAGTACCATTTCATGATCAAAAAATGTTTAATCTTCATTTAAGACACGCACCGCTATAAATGACTTATTATTCAAAATTCTTTAGTCAAGACACTATATATATACTCCCTCTATAATATCATACAAAAATTTCTCAGTTTAACATCAACCCTTGCCTGGAATACGAAACCCTAGTACTCAAGCACCACTTCATGATCAAAAAATGTTCAATCTTCATTTAAGACACGCACCTCTATAATTAACTTATTATTCGAAATTCATTAGTCAAGACACTATATATATCCTCTCTCTGTAATATCATACAATAATTTCTCAGTTTTAGATCAACACTTGCCCGGAATGCGAAACCCTAGTACTCAAGCACCATTTCATGATCAAAAAATGTTTAATCTTCATTTTAGACACGCACCGCCATAATTGACTTATTATTCGACATTCTTTACTCAGGACTCTATATATATATTCTCCCTGTATAATATCATACAAAACTTTCTCAGTTTTACACCAACACTTGCCCGGAATGCAAAATCCTAGTACTCAAGCCCCATTTCATGATCATAAAATGTTTAATCTTCATTTAAGACTCGCACCGCTATAAATAACTTATTATTCGAAATTCATTACTCAAGACACGATATATATCATCGGGTGTGGCTAAAAAACATACGTATGCACAACATACGTTTTTTTGCCACACCCAAAATACGTATTAAAAAAATAAAAATAAAAATTTCAACGGTACGGATGTAATATATATGTTGTGAATATGTTGGAGATTAATTTTCACAAAAATCAGAATACTATATGATTGTCATCATATATCATCAAAAATATCCAGCACTATTCAAAACATATATCGGAATAATAGTTTGATGATACATGATGGCAATGATATATTATTCTGATTCCTGTGAAAATTAATCCACATTATATTCATAACATATATATTACATCCATACGGATGAAATTTGAATTTTTACTTTTTATAACCACTTTACGGGTATTTTAAAAAAATGCATGTTCGAACAAACGTATGTTTTTTAGCATCTCCCTATATCATCGCTATATAATATCATGCACAAATTTCTCAGTTTTACATCAACATTTGCTCGGAATGCGAAACCCTAGTACTCAAGCACCGTTTCATGATCAAAGAATGGTTTAACCTTCATTTTGGACACGCACTCCTATAAATAACTTATTATTCGAAATTCTTTAGTCAAGACACTATATATATACTCCGTCTATAATATCATACAAAAATTTCTATGTTTTACATCAACACTTGCCCGGAATGCAAAAGCCTAGTACTCAAGCAAGATTTCATGATAAAAAAATATTTAATCTTCATTTAAAACACACACCACTATAATTAACTTATTATTCGAAATTCATTATTCAAGACAATATATATATCCTCTCTCTGTAATATCATACAAAAATTATCTCACTTTTACAACAACACTTGCCCGGAATGCGAAACCCTATTACTAAAGCACCATTTAATGATCAAAAATTGTTTAATCTTCATTTTAGACACGCACCGCTATAATTAACTTATTATTCCAAATTCTTTGCTCAAGACACTATATATATATGCTCCCTCTATAATATCATACAAACACTTTCTCAGTTTTACATAAACACTTGACCGGAATGCAAAACCCAAGTACTCAAGCACCAATTCATGATCAAAAAATGTTTATTCTTCATTTAAGACACGCACCGCTATAAATAACTTATTATTCAAAATTCATTACTTAGGACACTATATATATCCTTGCTATATAATATCATACACAGATTTCTCAGTTTTACATCAACACTTGCCTGGAATACTAAATCGTAGTACTCAAGCACCATTTCAAGATCAAAAAAATTTTAATCTTCATTTTAGACACGCACCGCTATAAATAACATATTATTCGAAATTCTTAAGTCAAGATACTATATATATCCTCCCTCTATAATATCATACAAAAATTCCTCAGTTTTACATCAACACTTGCCCGGAATGCAAAACCCTAGTACTCAAGTACCATTTCATGATCAAATAATGTTTAATCTTCATTTTAGACAGGCACCCCTATAAATAACTTATTATTCGAAATTCTTTAGTCAAGACACTATATATATACTCTCTCTATAATATCATACAAAAATTTCTCAGTTTAGCATCAACCCTTGCCCGGAGTACGAAACCCTAGTTCTCAAGCACCATTTCATGATCAAAAAATGTTTAATCTTCATTTAAGACACGCACCGCTATAAATAACTTATTATTCGAAATTCATTAGTCAAGACCCTATATATATCAACTCTCGGAAATATCATACAATAATTTCTCAGTTTTACATCAACCCTTGCCCGGAATGCGATACCCTAGTACTCAAGCACCATTTCATGATCAAAAAATGTTTAATTTTCATTTAAGACATGCACCGCTATAAATAACTTATTATTCGAAATTCATTAGTCAAGACACTATATATATGAACTCTCTGAAATATCATACAATAATTTCTCAGTTTTACACCAACACTTGCCCGGAATGCAAAACCCTAGTACTCAAGCCCCATTTCAAGATCATAAAGTGTTTAATCTTCATTTAAGACACGCACCGCTATAAATAACTTGTTATTCAAAATTCATTACTTAAGACAATATATATATCCTCGCTATATATTATCATACACAAATTTCTCACTTTTACATCAACACTTGCCCGGAATGCGAAACCCTAGTACTCAAGCGCCCTTTCATGAAAAAAAAATGTTTAATCTTCATTTTAGACACGCACTGCTAAAAAATAACTTATTGTTCGAAATTCATTAGTCAAGACACTATATGTATCCTCTCTCTGTATTATCATACAAAAATTTCTCAGGTTTACCTCAACACTTGCCCGGAGTGCGAAACCCTAGCACTCAAGCACCATTTCATGATCAAAAAATGTTTAATCTCCATTTTAGACACGCACCGCTGTAAATAACTTATTATTCGAAATTCATTACTCAAGACACTATATATATCCTCGCTATATAATATCATACACAAATTTCTCAGATTTACATCAACACTTGCCTGGAATTCGAAACCCTAGTACTCAAGCACCATTTGATGATGAAAAAACAGTTTAATCTTCATTTTAGACACGCACCCCTATAAAAAACTTATTATTCGAAATTCTTTAGTCAAGACACTATATATATACTCCCTCTATAATATCATACAAAAATTTCTCAGTTTTACATCAACCCTTGCCCGGAATACGAAACCCTAGTACTCAAGCACCATTTTATGATCAAAAAAATTTTAATCTTCATTTAAGACACGCACCGCTATAAATAACTCATTATTCGAAATTCATTAGTCAATCCACTATATATATCCTCTCTCTATATTATCATACAATAATTTCTCAGTTTTACATCAACACTTGCCCGAAATGCAAAACCCTAGTACACAAGCCCCATTTCATGATGAAATTTTTTTTAATCTTCGCTTTAGACACGCACCGCTATAATTAACTTATTATTCGAAATTCTTTACTCACGGCACTATATATATAACCTCCATCTATAATATCATACAAAACTTTCTCAGTTTTACACCAACATTTCCCCGTAAAGCAAAACCCTACTACTCAAGCCCCATTTCATGATCATAAAATGTTTAATCTTCATTTAAGACACACACCGCTAGAAATAACTTAATACTCGAAATTCTTTAGTAAGACACTATATGTATCCTCTCTCTATATTATCATACAATAATTTCTCAGTTTTACCTCAACACTTGCCCGGAATGCGAAACCCTAGTACTCAAGCTCCATTTCATGATCAAAGAATGGTTTAACCTTCATTTTGGACACGCACTCCTATAAATAACTTATTATTCGAAATTCTTTAGTCAAGACACTATATATATACTCCGTCTATAATATCATACAAAAATTTCTATGTTTTACATCAACACTTGCCCGGAATGCAAAAGCCTAGTACTCAAGCAAGATTTCATGATAAAAAAATATTTAATCTTCATTTAAAACACACACCACTATAATTAACTTATTATTCGAAATTCATTATTCAAGACAATATATATATCCTCTCTCTGTAATATCATACAAAAATTATCTCACTTTTACAACAACACTTGCCCGGAATGCGAAACCCTATTACTAAAGCACCATTTAATGATCAAAAATTGTTTAATCTTCATTTTAGACACGCACCGCTATAATTAACTTATTATTCCAAATTCTTTGCTCAAGACACTATATATATATGCTCCCTCTATAATATCATACAAACACTTTCTCAGTTTTACATAAACACTTGACCGGAATGCAAAACCCAAGTACTCAAGCACCAATTCATGATCAAAAAATGTTTATTCTTCATTTAAGACACGCACCGCTATAAATAACTTATTATTCAAAATTCATTACTTAGGACACTATATATATCCTTGCTATATAATATCATACACAGATTTCTCAGTTTTACATCAACACTTGCCTGGAATACTAAATCGTAGTACTCAAGCACCATTTCAAGATCAAAAAAATTTTAATCTTCATTTTAGACACGCACCGCTATAAATAACATATTATTCGAAATTCTTAAGTCAAGATACTATATATATCCTCCCTCTATAATATCATACAAAAATTTCTCAGTTTCCATCCAATCTCTCACGATCATTCTTCCATTCTCCAAATTCTTTCAACACACCACTCTCCAATCATCTTCTTTAAGTTTCAGTAACTCCATTACTGAATCTCAGAGCTTTTCGAGCTTCAATTTTCGAGTTTGAGTGAAAATTCACCAATTTGGGCTGATTTTGGTGAAAAAGGCAATTGAGCGGTTCCGGCTGGATCGAGCATCAATTGGAGGTTCAAATCGGCTCAAGGAAGCTTCTGGTTGATCTTCTACGTCTCGGTTTGATTCAATTTTCATTTAATCTCTTGTATCCAATTTTAGATCACAAGATCCAATTTGTAAAAAAATATGATGAACACGTGCCTAATTTCGGTTGATCTTATCATGTGTGAGTAGAATTTTGTAGGGATAGGCTTTTTGTGATAGAATTGTTTGAAATCTTGCTTTAATTTGAATTAAATTGACTGATTTGGTTACTGTTCATAATATGCTGTTAAATCTGGTTTTTTTGGTTTAATCGATTTGGTTGAATTAATTAGGTCATTTAGAACTGAATTTTCCTGCATGTTAGTCCATTTTATCATCTTGAATCTTGGTTGAGGTTTTTGCTTGATTTAGTGAAGTTTTTAGTTCAAAAATTTGAGATCAAACACTAGTTGGTTGACTGGTGTTTGATCTGAAGTTTTGATCTATTTGCTGAGTTTTTCTGGTTGGAAATAATTCAAACTTGTTCCAAATCTGAATAATTGAATATTTTGTGATTAATGATACAATTCTTGATCAAATTGCCTTAAAAATCCCTACTTTTATCCTCTAAATTCAAAAATACATTTTTCTGCATTTTGTTTCTGTCAGTTTCAGTAAAAAATTGTTTGACTTCAGATCTGATCAAAGAAAATTATAAAAAAAGTATTTTGTGTTTCTTTAGATATTTTAGAACAACTTTCATATAATATGTGCCCAATACTTTTATGTTAAATTTGTAAGATAAAATCTGTGCAAAGTTTTGACTTTTGAAATTTTCTGTTCTTGATTTTTGAATCTGTCTGTTTTTCTACAATTTTTAGAAATTAGTAAAAAAATCCTATAAATAAAAAATCTAAGTCTCTGGAAATCATTTTGAAGTGTAGTTTCTCAATCTGAATTTTAATCGAATTGTTGTTTGGATAAAATTTGAATTACACCCTCTTTTAGCAACACTTATCATTCTCTGTCTAAATCTGTCATATGTTCTGAGTTTTGACCATAACTTTTGGAATATTAATCTTTTTGATCTGAGGTTTTTACCACACAATCTGAACTTGCTTTCCTAATTTCTGTTAAATTTTGGTGATTTTAGAAGTAATTTCCGATTTTCTATGATTTTATGAAAAACTCTGTTGATTGATTATGAAAAGTGTGGACTAAAACGAAAATTTACATAAAAATATGAATAAAAGTGAATATTGATTTGCCTTATATTGTGAAGGTCTCATTCTCTAGTTTTCAATGACATATCATTTGCAACTTGTGGACATTTGAAAATATTATTAAAGAATTTTCAAAAGAATTGTGCACGAATTTGATTAAAATCCATCTAATACACCATTACCCTTCTTAAACAATCTACATCATTTGAACAAAACAAGACCTACTTTTGAAAAGAATTGTAATATCTCAAGGCCATTCTCCTTGTGTTCGACCCCTAAAACTCAAAAGACCACATATACACTTAAGAGTAAATCTATGGAAATTATAAATATTTTTGCTAAATTGTGTGAAATTTAACGACGGTTTTGCGCGGATTACAAATGGCGTCATTGCCGGGGAGACGGCTTTAATTGAGTTTATTACTAACTTCTAATCAATTGTCTAGTGTTTTTGTTTCATTTGAATTTTGAAGGTGCATGAGAAAGACGAGATCGCAAGGCGAAGTGCACACACCTTCAAAGAAGGACATTAACAAACATCTAAGGAAGGTCAAGAAGGATAAGGCATGAAGCAAGCAAGAAAATCACGGGGATCCAACAAGGAGGAGGGGAGACACTTCAAGAATATTACGAGCGATTTGTGCGATTATGCGCATCATGCCCCAACCATAACCTCGACGAGACCTCACTTATCGACCAATTTCTACAAGGGATGAACGATCTCGATGCGCGATTACTCCAATGCTCGGCTGGAGGATCGTTCAATAACATGACCCCATCGGAAGTGCGAGCTCTTATCGAAACCATGGCCGAAGGAAACCAAGGACGCGGGGGAAGAATGGGTCAAGTGAACATGACAAGTACGGTTGACCTCAAGGCAATGGAATCAAGAATCACACAAAACTTCGAGACAAGATTTAGTCAAATGCTCAAAGCTGTGGGCGCGAAGATCGAACCAAGGAAGTGCGAGTTTTGTGGGGATACAAATCATGCGACCGATGAATGCGATAGGCTACAAGAAGATGTCAATGCCATCGGAAGCTACTCAAACCAACGCCAACCTTTCTCGCAAACCTACAATGAGTCATGGAAGAAACACCCAAATTTTCGTTGGAAGAATGAGGATGCGCCACCTCAATTCCCACAATCCAATTACCAAAAACCGAATGTGTATGTTCATCCAAATGCACAAGCGCAACAACAACCTCAAGCTCACCCTCATCAACAACCTCCTCAACCCTCCACATCGAATTCCCAAATCTCTTCTCTTGACGAAAAGCTTGATAAAATGATGGCAATAATGGCGGGGAATTTCACAAACCTCACAACTGAGTTGGGAACCGTCAAGAACGATGTAAGCTCACTCAACCAAAACCAAGCTGCGCAAGGGCGTCAAATGCAAAATTTGGAAATGCAAATCAAGCAAATCGCGGGGGAAGTCAATTTATTGAAAGGACAAGGGGGCAATCGGTTGCCTTCTCAAGGCTCGGGACCACCGGAGTACAAACCTATCAACGCGATACGCCTAAGAAGTGGGAGAGAGGTTGGCTCACACGACGAAGAAGAAGAGTTAATGGTTCCAAGAAAGCAGGATGAGGAAACGAGTTCAAGCGCGTGTAAACAAGATGAGGCACAAGAAGAGATCAGGAAAGAGGAAGAGCCAATTCAAGAGAAAGAACAAGGAAAGAACGAAGAAAAGGAAATCGCGCAAGAAAAGGAAAAGAAGCGCGCACCATTCCCAACTCGACTAGCGGTTAACTCTCGAAAGGATGAGCTCGATAAAGATATTTTGGAGGTGTTCAAGAAGGTGGAGGTAAACATTCCGATTATCGATGCAATCCGAATGCACCCCCCATACGCCAAGTTTTTCAAGAATCTATGCACAAATAAGAGGAAATTAAAGGGGAACGAGACGATAAACCTACCCTCTGTAATGAGCATCAACACGCGAGTCGCACAAAAAGAGAAAGACCCTGGAGTTTTCGCCATTCCGTGCACCATTGGTCTTCAACAACTGGCGAGGTGCATGCTCGACTTAGGAGCCTCCATAAACGTAATGCCTAGGTCCGTTTACGAGACCTTGGGTTTGGGCGACCTAAAGGATACAAGGGTGATGGTGCAACTCGCCGACCGTTCGACGGCCGCCGTCCTAGGTGTCGCGGAAGATGTACTCGTCAAGGTGAATGGTTTAGTTTTCCCAGCCGACTTCTACATTCTTGAAATGGGCGACAACGCCGATTCGTCCGCCATCCTCTTAGGAAGACCCTTTTTGAGGACCGCGCGAACATGCATAGACTGCCACTCAGGGACGATGTCCATGGAATTCGACAACGAGAAAATCACCTTCAACATATTTGACACCATCAAGTACCCGAACGACTACAATGTATCGAGCTTAACCATTATTGACGAGATCGATGAAATGGTTGAAGAACACTTGGAAGAAGAGTACTCGAAGGGATACGATGCGATTTTTGAGGATGTTTGGGGGGAGATCGCACAAACGAATGAGAAGCAAGAAATAGAGCAAGAACATAATGAAGAAATAAAGTTCATTTCGGGTTCCCCTGACGACAAACTCCAAATATCGCAAGAACGCATTAAGCCATCAATCGAAGAAGCTCCTACTCTCGAACTCAAACCTCTTCCCGATCACCTCAAATACGCGTACCTCGGGCCAAACAACACATTACCCGTCATCATCGCATCGAATCTAACTCTTGACCAAGAAACCCGATTGGTGGAAACTCTTGGAAAACACAAGAGGGCGATCGGATGGACCTTGGCCGATATGCCAGGTATAAGCCCCTCGACATGTATGCACAAAATTGTTTTGGAGGAGGGATCAAAACCATCAAGAGAAGCACAAAGAAGGTTAAATCCAGTAATGATGGAGGTGGTGAAAAAGGAGCTTCTCAAGCTTCTTGATGCGGGGATTATTTACGCGGTGGCCGATTCGGAATGGGTATCTCCAATCCATGTAGTTCCCAAGAAGACGGGAATCACGATTGTGGAAAATGCCGAAGGAGAGAAAGTGCCAACACGAGTGCAAAACGGATGGAGAGTTTGCATCGACTATCGCAAACTCAATGCGGCGACAAAAAAGGATCACTTTCCTCTTCCCTTCATCGATCAAATGCTCGAAAGATTAGCGGGGCGGCCCTACTATTGCTTTTTGGATGGGTACTCGGGCTATTTTCAAATCGCCATCGATCCAGAAGATCAGAGGAAGACGACATTCACTTGCCCCTTTGGAACTTTCACATATCGAAGAATGCCGTTTGGACTATGCAATGCGCCTGGAACTTTTCAAAGGTGTATGATTTCTATCTTTTCTGAGTATATTTCTAAATTTATTGAAGTATTCATGGACGACTTTTCCATTTATGGCAACTCGTTCGATGAGTGCCTCCATAACTTGAGCCTAATAATGGAAAAGTGCGTTGAAGCTAACCTTGTCTTAAATTTTGAGAAGTGCCACTTTATGGTGAGCCAAGGAATTGTATTAGGTCATTTAATTTCAGAAAAGGGGTTGGAAGTCGACAAAGCGAAGATCGACGTTATCAAGACACTTCCATACCCTCGCAATGTGAAAGATGTCCGCTCATTCCTTGGACACGCCGGCTTCTATCGGCGTTTCATTCAAGACTTCTCAAAAATCGCGCAACCAATGTGCAGGCTTCTCCAAAAAGAGATCAAATTCGAGTTCAACGATGCGTGCAAGGCGGCATTCGACGAATTAAAGGGGAAACTGTGCGAAGCGCCCATTATTCAACCACCGGATTGGAATCTCCCCTTTGAGATCATGTGCGACGCAAGCGATCTAAGTGTCGGGGCGGTTTTGGGGCAACGCATCGGGAAGGTACCCCACGTAATTTACTATGCCTCTAGGACCTTAGACGACGCCCAACGGAATTACACAACAACGGAAAAAGAATTATTGGCCATTGTCTTTGCATTGGAAAAGTTCCGATCATACTTGGTCGGGACAAAAGTTGTTGTATTTTCAGATCATGCCGCGCTCAAGCACTTAATGAAGAAGAAGGAATGCAAGCCGCGCCTCCTCCGATGGATCCTTCTCCTTCAAGAGTTTAACGTGGAGATTCGGAATAAAAAGGGAGCCGAAAACTTGGTGGCCGATCATCTTAGCCGACTCCCAACAAACGAAGGCGATATCATTCCAATCAACGAACTCTTTCCTGACGAGCAACTCTATGCTATCCATGGCATGGCGCCTTGGTACGCCGACATCGTCAACTACCTCGAAACTCGCGAATTGCCAAACACTCTCTCTCGAGCTCAAAAGGACAAAATTAAAAATGACTCACGCTATTACCTCTGGGAAGACCCCTACCTCTACAAGATTTGTTCCGATCAAATGGTGCGAAAATGCGTGCCTGACCACGAGATAAATTCGGTACTCTCTTTTTGTCACACTTTAGAATGTGGGGGACACTTTGGAGGGCAACGCACAAGTCATAAGGTACTCCAAAGTGGATTATATTGGCCAACTCTTTATAAAGATGCTCATTCCTTTATAAAGAGTTGTGAAAATTGCCAAAAAACGGGCAATCTAGCCCGCAAAAACGAAATGCCTCTTAAAGCTTTATTGTTTTTTGAGCTTTTCGATGTTTGGGGGATAGATTTCATGGGCCCCTTTCCTCAATCAAATGGGTATTTATATATTCTTGTGTGTGTCGATTATGTTTCAAAATGGGTTGAGGCCATACCAACAAGGGATGCCAACTCCAAAACGGTGATTGAATTCCTTAAAAAGAATATTTTCCAGCGTTTTGGGGTGCCTAAAGCTATCATTAGCGATAGGGGTTCGCATTTCAATAATAAGTACCTCGAATCCCTTTTGAAAAATTATCATGTACAACACCGCATGTCAACCGCTTATCATCCCCAAACTAATGGGCAAGCCGAAATATCCAATAGGGAAATAAAATCAATCCTTGAGAAAGTGGTTAATCCCTCTCGCAAGGATTGGAGTCAAAGGCTTGGGGATGCTTTATGGGCTTACCGCACCGCATACAAAACACCGATAGGGATGACTCCTTTTAAACTCGTTTATGGAAAGAGTTGTCACCTACCGGTGGAAATTGAGCACAAAGCATTTTGGGCAATCAAAAAGGTAAATCAAGATTACCCAAAAGATGCGGGGTTGCGGAAATTACAAATTCAAGAATTAGAAGAGCTTCGCATTGAGGCTTATGATAATTCTCGAATTTACAAAGAAAAACTAACCATCGCTCACGACAAACTTATTCGCAAAAAGGAATTTAAAACTGGCGATAAGGTCTTGTTATTCAACTCTCGGTTGAGATTACATCCCGGGAAGTTGAAGAGCCGATGGACAGGTCCTTACATAATTACCCATATTTTGCCGTTTGGAGTATTTGAAATTTCTAGGGGAGAAGACATCAAATTCAAGGTCAATGGTCATCGCTTGAAGGCTTTTTACGAGAATCATGATACAAGGTGGTTCGATGAGCATGATTTAGAAGCGATGCCACAAAGCGAGGGAAGGAAAGAATGAAAAGCACAAATGCGTCGAGCTCAAGACGTAAAACAAGGGCGCTTGGCGAGAGGCAACTCGTCGTGTCAGGTCGTACTTTTCCTTATTTTATTTTATTTTTCTTCTTTTTACAAAACTTCTCTTTCACACTTAAACATTAGCTACGCGAAAGTTTAAGTGTGGTGGGGGAGGTTTTGCATAAAACCCCAACAAATTTTCCAATTTCCACAAATTTTCTCATTTTTATACTTTTTGTTTGAGGACAAACAAAGGTTTAAGTGTGGTGGGGTGGTTTTGTGCAAAACCAAGTTTTGTTTTCTTGTAAAAATGTGAAAATTCATATAAAAAATGCAAAATTTCAAAAACAACAACAAAACTCATAAATACCATAAAAATTTAAATTTTTACTTATTTTTCTTTCGTTTTTGTGAATAAAATGTTGTGTGTTTTAAAAGAAAAAGATTTTAAATGAAAAATAAATAAAAGGTTTTGTAAAAACAAATTTTAAAACTAAGCCCTCTCAAGTAATTTTTGAAAACACTTAGGCTTTTGGAAAATGATGAAAAGATTTGAAAATTCAAAAAGAGATTAATTATCATCATGAATGCCATATTTTCCACCTCATCCCATCTATAATATCCATTTAAAATCCATTAAGCGTTTCGAAAATTCATAAATATTTCACTTGCCCCTTTAATGAAATTATAAATCGTTTTCTTTAAAGTAATGCTGTGATTAAAACTTTTGAGAAATCAAACCTTACTTTTAATACCACTAGTTTCGCAAAATTTTTCTAACTCAACCTATCTTTCATGAAATAGCTAATGACTCGTATGCCCATCTCTAATTTTCGCACTAAAAGCAAGTGACCGAAATCGTAACCTGTTATCCCTTCACAAAAAAAGAATTCAAAAATGTGAAAAATTATTTTAAAACCCTTGAAAAAGAAAAAATTTTACATATCCGCAATAGAAAATGAAGGATTTTTTTTTTTTTTTTGTACGTGCAAAGCACAGCTTGTCTTTTGATAACTTGAGTGGATAGCATACCAACCTTTACGTGTTTATAAAAGAGAAAGTTGAGTTAGTTGAAACTTTTGGGGTAAATTTTATAAATTCACCATTTTAAATTTAGGGGGAGAAAATATCAAAAACAAAATTAGGGCATTACTTTTTTGGAAAAAGGTTCGTATTTGAAGGATTGGGGAATTTTAAATAAACTTGAATTTGAAATTATTAATGGATATTCTTCGACCTTCGTGTATTATTATAATAATCAAATATTAGTATATAACATTCATGGCAATAACTAATCTCTTTTCAAAACGCTTTAACTGATTCTAAAAACCCTAAAACTTGATTTTATTTACGCTTGAGGGCAAGCTTGGTTTAAGTGTGGTGGAATTTGTAATGTGTATTTTTATATACATTTTTAGGGTTTTTATCATCTCAAATTCAATCATAATTCACATAAAATGTATGAAAAACAGTCATAATTCATAAAACATAATTTGAAACCTCTTAATACATTTTTGTGTGATTTTACAGGCAAAAAGGCCATAAAATGAAGAATTTGACCAAAACGCAAATAATGGGCCAAAGATGGCCAACTAAAAACCTCAAACACTCTACAAAAAAATTCCCCAAACTTTTAAGACAATTCAAAAACCTTCTACAACCAAGTCAAACCGAACCAAACGCCAAAAATCGCCAAGTTGACCAAAAGTCAACTTCTCCAAAATGGGTCAAACGGTATACCAAAACGAAGAGCTCGACGAAACGAACCCAACGGTACAATCCTCGCGATCAGAAACCTTCTAGAACTCTCAGAATCACCAATTGAAAATCAGGTCAAAATTGGTCTAAGTCAACGAATTGACCAGGTCAAACCCATCTTCTTCAAACCTCATAATTCACAATTCTGCTCGAAATCGAAAAAACAAGCCAACCATGGATTCAGCATGACGAGACGAACATGCCGGTGCCATTCTCCGGTCTTGAAAGTTCCGGCGATCGCCGGAATTCGGCCAAAACAAGTGCCAAAAACTGACCGAAACCATGGTTGATCTGCCGTGCCTTCCACCATCATCCATTCGAGCCAAAACCAATCTCATTCTCTTCTCCATCGTCTACCCTTTCTAACCGTATGAAGAACTCGTCGAATGATGCGAAATCGAGCGAGAAATCCGTGTTTCCGTAATCTGTTCGACGAAATCCTCAATGAACTTTTCAAACTGGATGAACCAACGGTCGAGTTTCGAATAGCGGATGAATTCGATCAACCATTTCCGTTTTTCTCAAGCAAAGATGATTCTTTTTGTGTCGTAAAGCTTAGGTAAAGGCTCAGAATGAATTACGAAACCTCAATTCGATGGAAAAACAACTCAAAATCATAGTTTGATTCACGAGTTCAGCAGATTTTGGTTATTTTCGCGAAACTGAAACCGAGTTGGTTAATGGAGGAATTCTCTGGATTCGAGGCGGATTGGGAAGTCATAATGGTTGTGAAGCATCGTGAGGAAGTTGCGAACGAAGCCTGAGTCACCGTTTTGGATTTCGTTGCGTGAATTGCGAACAAGAGGTCGATTTGCACACTCTGGTCAGCAATGGCGGAACAGCGAACCGATGGCATTCAAATCAGCAAAACTCGAGTTTTACTCAACGGTTTTCAACCATTCAAAGCCCTGTGGATTCGTGAGAAGATGGAGAAGAGATCTGGGTTGATGAATCACAGCGAAATGTACAGAATCACGAGCTCGAATCGATGGTTGTGAGAAACGGGTAAACGGGTCTGAAATCCAAGAGAAAAATCGATCCAAAGTCCAAATTCGAAACTTACAAAGCTGTCAGAGGATTGTTTTAGGACGAGCACACGATCGCAGGCCACAGAAGATCGAGAAAAGGCATTCAGCGCCAATTCTGAAGAAGAAGACGACTCGTTTCATCAGTTATGACTCGTTTCACACGATTCAAACCGGTTCGCCACACCAGATCAGCGGAACGAGCTTAAAACGAGTCAGTACCCAGCTCACACAAAAGCGACTCATTTCAAGCGAACTGCAGCTCGTTTCGTCGCCTGAAATCCGGAAATTTAATTCAAAACTCAGCGCCAAAGGCTGAAGAAGAAGATGACTCGTTTCATCAGTTATGACTCGTCTCACCGTTTCGCCACAGAAAATCAGAAAAAGACAGTTTGAAAACTCAGAGATTAATAACGGAATAGCGACTCGTTTCACGCGATTACGACCCGTTTCACCACAACTTATTCTGAAGGGACCCACTGTCAGTCTCAGTGACACGATTCAAATCGTATCTGAACTGAATTCAGTTCAGTTCGCGCGAGTAACAGAAGAAAAATCCGATGATTCAAATCCGTCGATTTCTCAACCAAATTCAACGAAATTTCGCACAGATCTTCAGTACACCCCACTTGATCTGCCTGAGCCAATGGAATCGCTCGGTTTGTCCCCCACTCTCCAGACCAGTCTCTCTATAAACACACCCTTCCATCCAATCTCTCACGATCATTCTTCCATTCTCCAAATTCTTTCAACACACCACTCACCAATCATCTTCTTTAAGTTTCAGTAACTCCATTACTGAATCTCAGAGCTTTTCGAGCTTCAATTTTCGAGTTTGAGTGAAAATTCACCAATTCGGGCTGATTTTGGTGAAAAAGGCAATTGAGCGGTTCCGGCTGGATCGAGCATCAATTGGAGGTTCAAATCGGCTCAAGGAAGCTTCTGGTTGATCTTCTACGTCTCGGTTTGATTCAATTTTCATTTAATCTCTTGTATCCAATTTTAGATCACAAGATCCAATTTGTAAAAAAATATGATGAACACATGCCTAATTTCGGTTGATCTTATCATGTGTGAGTAGAATTTTGTAGGGACAGGCTTTTTGTGATAGAATTGTTTGAAATCTTGCTTTAATTTGAATTAAATTGACTGATTTGGTTACTGTTCATAATATGCTGTTAAATCTGGTTTTTTTGGTTTAATCGATTTGGTTGAATTAATTAGGTCATTTAGAACTGAATTTTCCTGCATGTTAGTCCATTTTATCATCTTGAATCTTGGTTGAGGTTTTTGCTTGATTTAGTGAAGTTTTTAGTTCAAAAATTTGAGATCAAACACTAGTTGGTTGACTGGTGTTTGATCTGAAATTTTGATCTATTTGCTGAGTTTTTCTGGTTGGAAATAATTCAAACTTGTTCCAAATCTGAATAATTGAATATTTTGTGATTAATGATACAATTCTTGATCAAATTGCCTTAAAAATCCCTACTTTTATCCTCTAAATTCAAAAATACATTTTTCTGCATTTTGTTTCTGTCAGTTTCAGTAAAAAATTGTTTGACTTCAGATCTGATCAAAGAAAACTATAAAACAAATATTTTGTGTTTCTTTAGATATTTTAGAACAACTTTCATATAATATGTGCCCAATGCTTTTATGTTAAATTTGTAAGATAAAATCTGCGCAAAGTTTTGACTTTTGAAATTTTCTGTTCTTGATTTTTGAATCTGTATGTTTTTCTACAATTTTTAGAAATTAGTAAAAAAATCCTATAAATAAAAAAACTAAGTCTCTGGAAATCATTTTGAAGTGTAGGTTCTCAATCTGAATTTTAATCGAATTGTTGTTTGGATAAAATTTGAATTACACCCTCTTTTAGCAACACCTATCATTCTCTGTCTAAATCTGTCATATGTTCTGAGTTTTGACCATAACTTTTGGAATATTAATCTTTTTGATCTGAGATTTTTACCACAAAATCTGAACTTGCTTCCCTAATTTCTGTTAAATTTTGGTGATTTTCGAAGTAATTCTCGAGTTTCTATGATTTTATGAAATACTCTGTTGATTGATTATGAAAAGTGTGGACTAAAACGAAAATTTACATAAAAATATGAATAAAAGTGAATATTGATTTACCTTATATTGTGAAGGTCTCATTCTCTAGTTTTCAATGACATATCATTTGCAACTTGTGGACATTTGAAAATATTATTAAAGAATTTTCAAAAGAATTGTGCACGAATTTGATTAAAATCCATCTAATACACCATTACCCTTCTTAAACAATCTACATCATTTGAACAAAACAAGACCTACTTTTGAAAAGAATTGTAATATCTCAAGGCCATTCTCCTTGTGTTCGACCCCTAAAACTCAAAAGACCACATACACACTTAAGAGTAAATCTAGGGAAATTATAAATATTTTTGCTAAATTGTGTGAAATTTAACGACGATTTTGCGCGGTTTACGAAGGATATATATAGTGTCTTGACTAAAGAATTTCGAATAATAAGTTATTTATAGCAGTGCATGTCTAAAATGAAGATTAAACATTTTTTGATCATGAAATGGTGCTTGAGTACTAGGGTTTAGTATTTCGGGCAAGTGTTCATGTAAAACTGAG
Organism: Juncus effusus; assembly: GCA_027726005.1. Lineage (NCBI taxonomy): Eukaryota > Viridiplantae > Streptophyta > Magnoliopsida > Poales > Juncaceae > Juncus > Juncus effusus. The sequence continues at coordinate 5,552,405 of CM050903.1, read as the reverse complement.
AAATTTTTGTATGATATTATAGAGGGAATATATATACTGTCTTGACTAAAGAATTTAGAATAATAAGTAATTTATAGGAGTGCGTGTCTAAAATGAAGATTAAACACTTTTTTCATCATCAAATGGTGCTTGAGTACTAGTGTTTCGCATTCCAGGCAAGTGTTGATGTAAATCTGAGAAATTTGTGTATGATATTATATAGCGAGGATATATATACTGTCTTGACTAAAGAATTTCGAATAATAAGTTAATGATAGTTGTGCGAGTCTGAAATGAAGATTAAACATTTTTCGATCATGAAATCGTGCTTGAGTACTAGGGTTTTGCATTCCGGGCAAGTGTTGATGTAAAACTTAGAAATTTTTGTATGATATTATGGAGAGAGTATATATTTAGTGTCTTGACTAAATAATTTCGAATAATAAGTTATCTATAGGGATGCGTGTCTAAAATGAAGATTAAACATTTTTTTGATCATGAAACGGTGCTCGAGTACTAGGGTTTCGCATTCCGGGCAAGTGTTGATGTAAAACTGAGAAATTTGTGCATGATTTTACATAGCGATGACATATATAGTGTCTTGAGTAATGAATTTTGAATAATAAGTCATTTATAGCAGTGCGTGTATTTTTAGACACATTTTTACGGTTTTTATCATCTCAAATTCAATCATAATTCACATCAAATGTATGAAAAATACTCATAATTCATAAAACATAATTTGAAACCTCTTAATACATTTTTGTGTGATTTTACAGGCGAAAAAACCATAAAATGAAGAATTGGACCAAAACGCAAATAATGGGCCAAAGATGGGCCAACTAAAAACCTCAAACACTCTACAAAAAATTTCCCAAACTTTTACGACAATTCAAAAACCTTCTACAACCAAGTCAAACCGAGCCAAACGCCAAAAATCGCCAAGTTGACCAAAAGTCAACTTCTCCGAAATGGGTCAAACGGTATATCAAAACGAAGAGCTCGACGAGACGAATCCAACGGTACAAACCTCGTGATCAGAAACCTTCTAGAACTCTCAGAATCACCAATTGAAAATCGGGTCAAATTGGTCAAAGTCAACGGTTGACCAGGTCAAATCCGTCTTCTTCAACATCCAAATTCCGAAATTTTGCTCGAAACTGAACAAACCGGCCAGCCATGGATTTAGCATGACGAGAGGAACATGCCGGTGCCATTCTCCGGTCTTGAAAGTTCCGGCGATCGCCGGAATTCGGCCAAAACAGGTGCCAAAAACGGACCGAAACCATGGTTGATCGGCCGAAACCATTTCATGATCAAAAACTGTTTAATCTTCATTTTAGACACGCACCGCTATAATTACCTTATTATTCGAAATTCTTTACTCAAGACACTATATATATCCTCCCTCTAGACTATCATACAAAACTTTCTAAGTTATGCACCAACACTTGCCCGGAATACGAAACCCAAGTACTCAAGCACCATTTCATTATCAAAAAATGTTTAATCTTCATTTAAGACACGTACCGCTATAAATAACTTATTATTTGAAATTCATTACTCAAGATACTATATACATCATCGCTATATAATATCAACGACGGTTTCGCATTCAGGGCAAGTGTTGATGTAAAACTGAGAAATTTGTGCATGATATTATATAGCGATGATATATATAGTGTCTTGAGTAATGAATTTCAAATAATATGTTATTTATAGCGGTGCGTGTCTTAAATGAAGATTAAACATTTTTTGATCATGAAATGGTACTTGAGTACTTGGGTTTTGCATTCCGGGCAAGTGTTGGTGCAAAAGTTAGAAAGTTTTGTATGATAGTATAGAGGGAGGATATATATAGTGTCTTGAATAAGGAATTTCGAATAATACGTTAATTATAGCGGTGCGTGTTTAAAATGAAGATTAAACATTTTTTGATCATGAAGTGGTGCTTGAGTACTACGGTTTCGCATTTCGGGCAAGTGTTGATGTAAAACTTAGAAATTTTTATATGATATTACAGAGAGAGGATATATATAGTGTCTTGACTAAAGAATTTCGAATAATAATTTATTTATAGCGGTGCTTGTTTTAAATGAAGATGAAACATTTTTTTCTCATGAAATGGTGCTTGAGTACTAGGGTTTTGCATTCCGGGCAAGTGTTGATGTAAAACGAAGAAATTGTTGTATGATATTATAGAGGGAGTATATATATAGTGTCTTGACTAAAGAATTTTGAATAATAAGTAACTTATAGGGGTGCGTGTCTAAAATGAGGATAAAACATGTTTTTCATCATCAAATGGTGCTTGAGTACTAGGGCTTCGTATTCCAGGGAAGTGTTGATGTAAATCTGAGAAATTTGTTTATAACATTATATAGCGAGGATCTATATAATGTCTGGAGTAATGAATTTCGAATAATAAGTTAATTATAGTGGTGCGTGCCTTAAATGAAGATTAAACATTTTTTGATCATGAAATTGTGCTTGAGTACTAGGGTTTTGCAATCCGGGCAAGTGTTGGTGTAAAACTAAGAAAGTTTTGTATGATATTATAGAGAGAGGATATATATAGTGTCTTGAGTAAATAATTTGGAATAATAAGTTAATTATAGCGGTGCGTGTCTAAAATGAAGATTAAACATTTTTTGATCATGAAATGGTGCTTGAGTACTAGTGTTTCACATTCCGGGCAAGTGTTGATGTAAAACTGAGAAATTCAATTTAGTCCGTCATTTTAAAATATTTTACAAAGTAAAGTTGACAATTTTTTTTAATCTTCGGTTACTGAGAGTCTCAAGTCAATGAAATTTCAGTAAAGAAAAATTCGGCAGTCTCACTAGCGGTGTTTTGTCCGCATTCTTTTTAAATAGGGGTTTTTTAGGTTTTGGACATAATTTTTATTTTCCGCTACGTTTAAGTACGTTCGACACCATTTGATGATGAAAAAAATGTTTAATCTTCATTTTAGACACGCACCCCTATAAATAAATTATTATTCGAAATTCTTTCGTCAAGACACTATATATATACTCCCTCTATAATATCATACAAAAATTTCTCCGTATTACAACAACACTTGCCCGGAATGCATAACCTTAGTACTCAAGCACCATTTCATGATCAAAAAATGTTTAATCTTCATTTAAGACAAGCACGGCTATAAATCAGTTATTATACGTAATTCTTTAGTCAAGACTCTATATATATCCTCTCTCTATAATATCATATAAAAATTTCTAAGTTTTACATCAACACTTGCCAAGAATGCGAAACCGTAGTACTCAAGCACCATTTCATGATCAAAAAATGTTTAATCTTCATTTTAGACACGCACAGCTATAATTAACTTATTATTGAAAATTCTTTACTCAAGACACTATATATATCCTCCCTCTATAATATCATACAAAACTTTCTCAGTTTTACATCAACACATGTCCGGAACGCAAAACCCTAGTACTCAAGCACCATTTCATGATCAAAAAATGTTTAATCTTCATTTACTACACGCACCGCTATAAATAACTTATGATTGGAAGTTCATTACTCAAGACACTATATATATCCTCGCTATATAATATCATACACAAATTTCTCAGATTTACAACAACACTTGCCTGGAATGCGAAACCCTAGTACTCAAGCACGATTTGATCAGGAAAGAAATGTTTAATCTTCATTTTAGAGACGCACCCCTATAAATGACTTATTATTCGAAATTATTTAGTCAAGACACTATATATATCCTCCCTCTATAATATCATACAAAATATTCTCAATTTTACATCAACATTTGCCCGGAATGCAAAACCCTAGTAGTCAAGTACCATTTCATGATCAAAAAATGTTTACTCTTCATTTATGACACGCACCGCCATAAATGACTTTTTATTCGAAATTCATTTGTCAAGACACTATATATATCCTCTCTCTATAATATCATACAAAAATTTCTCAGTTTTACATCAACACTTGCCCGGAATTCGAAACACTAGTACTCGAGCACCACTTCATGATCAAAAAATGTTGAATCTTCATTTTAGACACGCGCCGCTATAATTAACTTATTATTCCAAATTCTTTACTCAAGACACTATATATATCCTCTCTCTACAATATCATACAAAACATTCTTAGTTTTACACCAACACTTGCCCGGATTGCAAAACCCTAGTACTCAAGCACAATTTCATGATCAAAAAATCTTTTATCTTCATTTAAGACACGCACCACGATAATTTACTTATTATTCGAAATTCATTACTCCAGACACTATATAGATCCTCGCTATAAAATATTATAAACAAATTTCTCAGATTCACATCAACACTTGCCTGGAATACGAAGCCCTAGTACTCAAGCACCATTTGATAATGAAAAAAAAGTTTAATCTTCATTTTAGACACGCACCTCTATAAAATACTTATTATTCGAAATTCTTTAGTGAAGACACTATATATATACTCCCTCAATAATATCATACAAAAATTTCTTCGTTTTATATCAACACTTGCCCGGAATGCAAAACCCTAGTACTCAAGCACCATTTCATGATCAAAAAATGTTTCATCTTCATTTAAAACGAGCACCGCTATAAATATAGTATTATTCGAAATTATTTAGTCAAGACAGTATATATATCCTCCCTCTATAATATCATACAAAAAATTTCTCAGTTTTACATCAACACTTGCCCGAAATGTGAAACCGTAGTACTCAAGCACCATTTCATGATCAAAAAATGTTAAATCTTCATTTTAGACACGCACCGCTATAATTGACTTATTATTCGAAATTCCTTATTCAAGACACTATATATATCCTCCCTCTATACTATCATACAAAACTTTCTAACTTTTGCACCAACACTTGCCCGGAATGCAAAACCCAAGTACTCAAGCAGCATTTCATGATCAAAAAATGTTTAATCTTCATTTAAGACACACACTGCTATAAATAACTTATTATTTGAAATTCATTACTCAAGACACTATATATATCATCGCTATATAATATCATGCACAAATTTCTCAGTTTTACATCAACATTTGTCCGGAATGCAAAATCCTAGTACTCAAGTACCATTTCATGATGAAAAAATGTTTACTCTTCATTCATGACACGCACCGCCATAAATGACTTTTTATTCGAAATTCATTTGTCAAGACACTATATATATCCTCTCTCTGTAATATCATATAAAAAGTTCTAAGTTTCACATCAACACCAGCCTGAAATATGAAACCGTAGTACTCAAGCACCATTTCATGATCAAAAAATGTCTAATCTTCATTTTAGACACGCACCGCTATAATTAACGTATTATTCGAAATTCCTTATTCAAGACACTATATATATCCTCCCTCTATACTATCATACAAAACTTTCTAACTTTTGCACCAACCCTTGCCCGCAATGCAAAACCCAAGTACTCAAGCACCATTTCATGATCAAAAAATGTTTAATCTTCATTTAAGACACGCACCGCTATAAATAACTTATTATTTGAAATTCATTACTCAAGACACTATAGATATCATCGCTACATAATATCATGCACAAATTTCTTAGTTTTACATCAACACTTGCCCGGAATGCGAAACCCTAGTACTGAAGCACCATTTGATCATGAAAAAAATGTTTAAATTTCATTTTAGACACGCACCCCTATAAATAACTTATTATTCGAAATTCTTTAGTCAAGACACTATATATATACTCCCTCTATAATATCATACAAAAATTTCTCCGTTTTACATCAACACTTGCCCGGAATGCAAAACCTTAGTACTCAAGCACCATTTCATGATCAAAAAATGTTTAATCTTCATTTAAGACAAGCACAGCTATAAATCAGTTATTATATGTAATTCTTTAGTCAAGACTCTATATATATCCTCTCTCTGTAATATCGTATAAAAATTTCAAAGTTTTACATCAACACTTGCCCGGAATGCGAAACCGTAGTACACAAGCATCATTTCATGATCAAAAAATGTTTCATCTTAATTTTAGACACGCACTGCTATAATTAACTTATTATTCCAAATTCTTTACTCAAGACACTATATATATCCTCCCTCTCTAATATCATACAAAAATTTCTCAGATTTACATCAACACATGTCCGGAATGCAAAACCCTAGTACTCAAGCACCATTTCATGTTCAAAAATTGTTTAATCTTCATTTACTACAAGCACCGCTATAAATAACTTATGATTGGAAATTCATTACTCAAGACACTATAAATATCGTCGCTATATAATATTATACAAAAATTTCTTCGTTTTACATCAACACTTGCCCGGAATGCAAAATCCTAGTACTCAGGCAGCATTTGATGAGGAAAAAAATGTTTCATCTTCACTTTAGACACGCGCCCCTATAAATGACTTATTATTCGAAATTATTTTGTCAAGACAGTATATATATCCTCCCTCTATAATATCATACAAAAAATTTCTCTGTTTTACATCAACACTTGCCCGAAATGTGAAACCGTAGTACTCAAGCACCATTTCATGATCAAAAAATGTTTAATCTTCATTTTAGACACGCACCGCTATAATTGACTTATTATTCGAAATTCCTTATTCAAGACACTATATATATCCTCCCTCTATACTATCATACAAAACTTTCTAACTTTTGCACCAACACTTGCCCGGAATGCAAAACCCAAGTACTCAAGCAGCATTTCATGATCAAAAAATGTTTAATCTTCATTTAAGACACACACCGCTATAAATAACTTATTATTTGAAATTCATTACTCAAGACACTATATATATCATCGCTATATAATATCATGCACAAATTTCTCAGTTTTACATCAACACTTGCCCGGAATCCAAAACCTTAGTACTCAAGTTCCATTTCATGATCAAAAAATGTTTAATCTTCATTTAAGACAAGCACCGCTATAAATAACTTATTATTCGAAATTCTTTTGTCAAGACACTATATATATCCTCTCTCTGTAATATCATATAAAAATATCTATGTTTTACATCAACACTTGTCCGGAATGCGAAACCGTAGTACTGAAGCACCATTTCATGATCAAAAACTGTTTAATCTTCATTTTAGACATGCACCACTATAATTACCTTATTATTCGAAATTCTTTACTCAATACACTATATATATCCTCCCTCTATACTATCATACAAAACTTTCGAAGTTATGCACCAACACTTGCCCGGAATACAAAACCCAAGTACTCAAGCACCATTTCATTATCAAAAAATGTTTAATCTTCATTTAAGACACGTACCGCTATAAATGACTTATTATTTGAAATTCATTACTCAAGACACTATATATATCATCGCTATATAATATCATGCACAAATTTCTCAATTTTACATCAACATTTGCCCGGAATGCAAAACCCTAGTACTCAAGTACCATTTCATGATCAAAAAATGTTTACTCTTCATTTATGACACGCACCGCCATAAATAACTTTTTATTCGAAATTCATTTGTCAAGACACTATATATATCCTCTCTCTATAATATCATACAAAAATTTCTAAGTTTTACATCAACACTTGCCCGGAATGTGAAATACTAGTACTCAAGCACCATTTCATGATCAAAAAATGTTTAATCTTCATTTAAGACACACACCACTATAATTAACTCATTATTCGAAATTCATTACTCCAGACATTATATAGATCCTCGCTATATAATGTTATAAACAAATTTCTCAGATTTACATCAACACTTCCCAGGAATACGAAGCCCTAGTACTCAAGCACCATTTGATGATTAAAAAAAATGTTTTATCCTCATTTTAGACACGCAGCCCTATAAGTAACTTATTATTCGAAATTATTTAGTCAAGACACTATATATATACTCCCTCTATAATATCATACAAAAATTTCTTCGTTTTACATCAACACTTGCCCGGAATGCAAAACCCTAGTACTCAAGCACCATTTCATGATCAAAAAATGTTTCATCTTCATTTAAAACAAGCACCGCTATAAATAAATTATTATTCGAAATTCTTTAGTCAAGACACTATATATATCCTCTCTCTGTAATATCATATAAAAATTTCTAAGTTTTACATCAACACTTGCCCGAAATGCGAAACCGTAGTACTCAAGCACCACTTCATGATCAAAAAATGTTTAATCTTCATTTTAGACACGCACCGCTATAATTAACGTATTATTCGAAATTCCTTACTCAAGACACTATATATGTCCTCCCTCTATACTATCATACAAAACTTTCTAACTTTTGCACCAACACTTGCCCGGAATGCAAAACCCAAGTACTCAAGCACCATTTCATGATCAAAAAATGTTTAATCTTCATTTAAGACACGCACCGCTATAAATAACTTATTATTTGAAATTCATTACTCAAGACACTAGATATATCATCGCTATATAATATCATGCACAAATTTCTCAGTTTTACATCAACACTTGCCCTGAATGCGAAACCCTAGTACTGAAGCACCATTTGATGATGAAAAAAATGTTTAATCTTCATTTTAGACACGCACCCCTATGAATAACTTATTATTCGAAATTCTTTAGTCAAGACACTATATATAAACTCCCTCTATAATATCATACAAAAATTTCTCCGTTTTACATCAACACATGCCCGGAATGCAAAACCTTAGTACTCAAGCACCATTTCATGATCAAAAAATGTTTATTCTTCATTTAAGACAAGCACGGCTATAAATCAGTTATTATACGTAATTCTTTAGTCAAGACTCTATATATATCCTCTCTCTGTAATATCATATAAAAATTTCTAAGTTTTACATCAACACTTGCCAAGAATGCGAAACCGTAGTACTCAAGTACGATTTCATGATCAAAAAATGTTTAATATTCATTTTAGACACACACTGCTATAATTAACTTATTATTCCAAATTCTTTACTCAAGACACAATATATATCCTCCCTCTATAATATCATACAAAACTTTCTCAGTTTTACATCAACACATGTCCGGAACGCAAAACCCTAGTACTCAAGCACCATTTCATGATCAAAAAATGTTTAATCTTCCTTTACTACACGCACCGCTATAAATAACTTATGATTGGAAATTCATTACTCAAGACACTATATATATCCTCGCTATATAATATCATACGCAAATTTCTCAGATTTACAACAACACTTGCCTGGAATTCGAAACCCTAGTACTCAAGCACCATTTGATGAGGAAAGAAATGTTTAATCTTCATTTTAGACACGCACACCTATAAATGACTTATTATTCGAAATTATTTAGTCAAGACGCTATATATATCCTCCCTCTATAATATCATACAAACATTTCTCAGTTTTACATCAACACTTGCCCGGAATGCAAAACCCTATTACTTAAGTACCATTTCATGATCAAAAAATGTTTACTCTTCATTTATGACACGCACCACCATAAATGACTTTTTATTCGAAATTCATTTGTCAAGACACTATATATATCCTTTTTCTATAATATCATACAAAAATTTCTCAGTTTTACATCAACACATGCCCGGAATGCGAAACACTAGTACTCAAGCACCATTTCATGATCAAAAAATGTTTAATCTTCATTTTAGACACGCACCGCTATAATTAACTTATTATTCCAAATTCTTTACTCAAGACACTATATATATCCTCTCTCTATAATATCATACAAAACTTTCTTAGTTTTACACCAACACTTGCCCGGATTGCAAAACCCTAGTACTCAAGAACAATTTCATGATCAAAAAATCTTTAGTCTTCATTTAAGACACGCACCACGATAATTAACTTATTATTCGAAATTCATTACTCCAGACACTATATAGATCCTCTCTATATAATATTATAAACAAATTTCTCAGATTTACATCAACACTTGCCTGGAATACGAAGCCCTAGTACTCAAGCACCATTTGATGATGAAAAAAATATTTAATCTTCATTTTAGACACGCACCCCTATAAAATACTTATTATTCGAAATTCTTTAGTGAAGACACTATATATATACTCCCTCAATAATATCATACAAAAATTTCTTCGTTTTATATCAACACTTGCCCGGAATGCAAAACCCTAGTACTCAAGCACCATTTCATGATCAAAAAATGTTTCATCTTCATTTAAAAAGAGCACCGCTACAAATAAAGTATTATTCGAAATTCTTAAGTCAAGACACTATATATATCCTCTCTCTGTAATATCATATAAAAATTTCTAAGTTTCACATCAACACTTGCCCGAAATGTGAAACCGTAGTACTCAAGCACCATTTCATGATCAAAAAATGTTTAATCTTAATTTTAGACACGCACCGCTATAATTAACGTATTATTCGAAATTCCTTATTCAAGACACTATATATATCCTCCCTCTATACTATGATACAAAACATTCTTACTTTTGCACCAACCCTTGCCCGGAATGCAAAACCCAAGTACTCAAGCACCATTTCATGATCAAAAAATGTTTAATCTTCATTTAAGACACGCACCGTTATAAATGACTTATTATTTGAAATTCATTACTCAAGACACTATATATATCATCGCTACATAATATCATGCACAAATTTCTCTGTTTTACATCAACACTTGCCCGAAATGCGAAACCCTAGTACTGAAGCACCATTTGATCATGAAAAAAATGTTTAATCTTCATTTTCGACACGCACCCCTATAAATAACTTATTATTCGAAATTCTTTAGTCAAGACACTATATATATACTCCCTCTATAATATCATACAAAAATTTCTCCGTTTTACATCAACACTTGCCCGGAATGCAAAACCTTAGTACTCAGGCACCATTTCATGATCAAAAAATGTTTAATCTTCATTTAAGACAAGCACGGCTATAAATCAGTTATTATACGTAATTCTTTAGTCAAGACTCTATATATATCCTCTCTCTGTAATATCATATAAAAATTTCTAAGTTTTACATCAACACTTGCCCGGAATGCGAAACCGTAGTACTCAAGCATCATTTCATGATCAAAAAATGTTTCATCTTCATTTTAGACACGCACTGCTATAATTAACTTATTATTCCAAATTCATTACTCAAGACACTATATATATCCTCCCTCTATATCATACAAAACTTTCTCAGATTTACATCAACACATGTCCGGAATGCAAAACCCTAGTACTCAAGCACCATTTCATGATCAAAAATTGTTTAATCTTCATTTACTACACGCACCTCTATAAATAACTTATGATTTGAAATTCATTACTCAAGACACTATATATATCCTCGCTATATAATATTATACAAAAATTTCTTCGTTTTACATCAACACTTGCCCGGAATGCAAAATCCTAGTACTCAAGCACCATTTGATGAGAAAAAAAATGTTTCGTCTTCATTTTAGACACGCGCCCCTATATATTACTTGTTATTCGAAATTATTTAGTCAAGACAGTATATATATCCTCCCTCTATAATATCATACAAAAATTTCTCAGTTTTACATCAACACTTGCCCGAAATGTGAAACCGTAGTACTCAAGCACCATTTCATGATCAAAAAATGTTAAATCTTCATTTTAGACACGCACCGCTATAATTAACTTATTATTCGAAATTCCTTATTCAAGACACTATATATATCCTCCCTCTATACTATCATACAAAACTTTCTTAGTTTTACACCAACACTTGTCCGGATTGCAAAACCCTAGTACTCAAGCACAATTTCATGATCAAAAAATCTTTTGTCTTCATTTAAGACATGCACCGCCATAAATAACTTTTTATTCGAAATTCATTCGTCAAGACACTATATATATCCTCTATCTATAATATCATACAAAAATTTCTCAGTTTTACATCAACACTTGCCCGGAATGCGAAACCCCAGTACTCAAGCACCATTTCATGATCAAAAAATGTTTAATTCTCATTTTAGACACGCACCGCTATAATTGACTTATTATTCCAAATTCTTTACTCAAGACACTATATATATCCTCTCTCTATAATATCATACAAAACTTTCTTAGTTTTACACCAACACTTGTCCGGATTGCAAAACCCTAGTACTCAAGCACAATTTCATGATCAAAAAATCTTTAGTCTTCATTTAAGACACGCACCACGATAATTAACTTATTATTCGAAATTCATTACTCCAGACACTATATAGATCCTCTCTATATAATATTATAAACAAATTTCTCAGATTTACATCAACACTTGCCTGGAATACGAAGCCCTAGTACACAAGCACCATTTGATGATGAAAAAAATATTTAATCTTCATTTTAGACACGCACCCCTATAAAATACTTATTATTCGAAATTCTTTGGTGAAGACACTATATATATACTCCCTCAATAATATCATACAAAAATTTCTTCGTTTTATATCAACACTTGCCCGGAATGCAAAACCCTAGTACTCAAGCACCATTTCATGATCAAAAAATGTTTCATCTTCATTTAAAACGAGCACCGCTACAAATAAAGTATTATTCGAAATTCTTAAGTCAAGACACTATATATATCCTCTCTCTGTAATATCATATAAAAATTTCTAAGTTTCACATCAACACTTGCCCGAAATGTGAAACCGTAGTACTCAAGCACCATTTCATGATCAAAAAATGTTTAATCTTAATTTTAGACACGCACCGCTATAATTAACGTATTATTCGAAATTCCTTATTCAAGACACTATATATATCCTCCCTCTATACTACCATACAAAACTTTCTAACTTTTGCACCAACCCTTGCCCGGAATGCAAAACCCAAGTACTCAAGCACCATTTCATGATCAAAAAATGTTTAATCTTCATTTAAGTCACGCACCGCTATAAATGACTTATTATTTGAAATTCATTACTCAAGACACTATATATATCATCGCTACATAATATCATGCACAAATTTCTCTGTTATACATCAACACTTGCCCGGAATGCAAAACCTAGTACTGAAGCACCATTTGATCATGAAAAAAATGTTTAATCTTCATTTTAGACACGCACCCCTATAAATAACTTATTATTCGAAATTCTTTAGTCAAGACACTATATATATACTCCCTCTATAATATCATACAAAAATTTCTCCGTTTTACATCAACACTTGCCCGGAATGCAAAACCTTAGTACTCGGGCACCATTTCATGATCAAAAAATGTTTAATCTTCATTTAAGACAAGCACGGCTATAAATCAGTTATTATACGTAATTCTTTAGTCAAGACTCTATATATATCCTCTCTCTGTAATATCATATAAAAATTTCTAAGTTTTACATCAACACTTGCCCGGAATGCGAAACCGTAGTACTCAAGCATCATTTCATGATCAAAAAATGTTTCATCTTCATTTTAAACACGCACTGCTATAATTAACTTATTATTCCAAATTCATTACTCAAGACACTATATATATCCTCCCTCTATAATATCATACAAAACTTTCTCAGATTTACATCAACACATGTCCGGAATGCAAAACCCTAGTACTCAAGCACCATTTCATGATCAAAAATTGTTTAATCTTCATTTACTACACGCACCTCTATAAATAACTTATGATTGGAAATTCATTACTCAAGACACTATATATATCCTCGCTATATAATATTATACAAACATTTCTTCGTTTTACATCAACACTTGCCCGGAATGCAAAATCCTAGTACTCAAGCACCATTTGATGAGGAAAAAAATGTTTCGTCTTCATTTTAGACACGCGCCCCTATATATTACTTATTATTCGAAATTATTTAGTCAAGACAGTATATATATCCTCCCTCTATAATATCATACAAAAATTTCTCAGTTTTACATCAACACTTGCCCGAAATGTGAAACCGTAGTACTCAAGCGCCATTTCATGATCAAAAAATGTTAAATCTTCATTTTAGACACGCACCGCTATAATTAACTTATTATTCGAAATTCTTTATTCAAGACACTATATATATCCTCCCTCTATACTATCATACAAAACTTTCTAACTTTTGCACCCACACTTGCCCGGAATGCAAAACCCAAGTACTCAAGCAGCATTTCATGATCAAAAAATGTTTAATCTTCATTTAAGACACGCACCGCTATAAATAAGTTATTATTTGAAATTCATTACTGAAGACACTATATATATCATCTCTATATAATATCATGCACAAATTTCTCAGTTTTACATCAACACTTGCCCGGAATCCAAAACCTTAGTACTCAAGTTCCATTTCATGATCAAAAAATGTTTACTCTTCATTTATGACATGCACCGCCATAAATAACTTTTTATTCGAAATTCATTCGTCAAGACACTATATATATCCTCTATCTATAATATCATACAAAAATTTCTCAGTTTTATATCAACACTTGCCCGGAATGCGAAACCCCAGTACTCAAGCACCATTTCATGATCAAAAAATGTTTAATCCTCATTTTGGACACGCACCGCTATAATTGACTTATTATTCCAAATTTTTTACTCAAGACACTATATATATATCCTCTCTCTATAATATCATACAAAACTTTCTTAGTTTTACACCAACACTTGCCCGGATTGCATACCCCTAGTACTCAAGCAAAATTTCATGATCAAAAAATGTTTAATCTTCATTTATGACACGCACCACTATAATAGACTTATTATTCAAAATTCATTACTCTAGACACTATATATATCCTCGCTATATAATATTATACAAAAATTTCTCAGTTTTACATTAACACTTGCCCGGAATGCGAAACCCTAGTACTGAAGCACCATTTGATGATGAAAAAAATGTTTAATCTTCATTTTTTATAAATAACTTATTATTCGAAATTCTTTAGTCAAGACACTATATATATGCTCCCTCTATAATATCAAACAAAAATTTCTCCGTTTTACATCAACACTTGCCCGAAATCCAAAACCTTAGTACTCAAGTTCCATTTCATGATCAAAAAATGTTTACTCTTCATTTATGACATGCACCGCCATAAATAACTTTTTATTCGAAATTCACTTGTCAAGACACTATATATATCCTCTCTCTATAATATCATACAAAAATTTCTCAGTTTTACATCAACACTTGCCCGGAATGCGAAACCCTAGTACTCAAGCACCATTTCATGATCAAAAAATGTTTAATCTTCATTTTAGACACGCACCCCTATAAATAACTTATTATTCGAAATTCTTTAGTCAAGACACTATATATATACTCGCTCTATAATATCATACAAAAATCTTTTAGTGTGGCGTCAAGAATTAACTAGTCTCAATGATTATTCTTTAGTGTAAAATCTTTTAATTCAAGGTTTATTAGGTAAATTTCTAAGTTCGAATTCAAATATCAGTTTTGTTTCAAAAATTCAGCACGTCACACTTTAGTGATTCAATTCGTAACTAGTCA
The DNA here is from genome assembly GCA_027726005.1 of Juncus effusus. Lineage (NCBI taxonomy): Eukaryota > Viridiplantae > Streptophyta > Magnoliopsida > Poales > Juncaceae > Juncus > Juncus effusus. Next base: position 5,537,024 of record CM050903.1, on the reverse strand, counting down.
AAATAAACTCCGAATCCAACTCACGAAATACCGTTGGAAACTAGAAAGAGAGATCTATGATGTGGTCTTTTACTGGTATTATTAGTTTATTCGAAAATTTCGAGATATTTGCAGTATAGTCCAGAACTTATTTCAGAATTAAAATCGGTTCAGCAGCAAGTTCAGAAAATTATAGAAAATTCACCAAAGCTTAAAAAATCCCAAACTTTATACAGAAATTCAATTATCTAGGTTTGGATTAGTTGTTAAAGTTTTGTAGAATTGTATTTTGTAGTTTGAGATTTATAATGAAATTTCAGATCTGGATCAGAAACTAGTTCTAACAGACCAGCACTCACAAAAACTGGTATATCTCCTAATCTGTTTTAACAACTACTCTTTTAAAATTCATTTTTGGACTTTACACTTCAAAATACTTCAAGTAGGATTATTTTTGGATTTTTATTATTTATTTTTATATTTTTAAAAATTCAGAAGAAAAGAAACAGTGAATCTGGACAGAAAATTCAAAAAAAGAAATATTACAAACTTAGAAAATTAATATCTCACAAATTATAAATCGGAATTGGGTAAACTATGATTTGAAAATTCTCTACTAAATGAGAACTGAATTGTAAAAATATTTATCTAATTTTTCAGATTTGAATAGGACACGAAATTAAGGAAAAATTACTGAAAAACAGAGAAAGAACAGCAGTAAGACAGAAACTGGATTAGGGTTTGATTTTCGGTTTAAAAATAGAGATTTATCGGAAATTTATGATGTGTAACAATCATTAATCACTTAGGGTATAATTTCTCAGATTTAGATGATGGATTTGAGCAATCTAAGCTAAGATTTACTCAAGAAATTGACTCGAAAACTAGTTTATTCGAAAACAACCATTTCAAAACAAAACTTGATCAAGCTTTAATCAAGTAAAAAATTTAAATTAAACTCAAAACAATAATCAAATGTATTATTACTCTTAAATTCAAGCCTCAAATCACTATCAAACCTATTAATTCTTGTTTTTCATAAAAGGGAAATTGCGAGAATTTTGGCGGACGAACAGAAGAAAAGAGTGGTGATAGTGGACACTTCGAACGAGATCGGAGGCGACGGAGACGTGCCTCAATCCGGCATCGGCCGCGCGAGAAGAATGCAAGTCCCCAGAGTTAGCATGCAACACGATGTAATAAACTCTTCAAAAATTATTTTAATATTAAATGAAATAAATAGTATATAAGAGTTAAAGACTCTATATGTATAGCCAATATGTTATGATGCCAAAATGTTATCATAATCAATCACAACTCCAAATTAAACACACAAAATACTAAGGTAAGCATTTCAAATGATTAACAAGCCAATAAACTCTAGATTTAATAGATTAATTGAAGAAAAATACTAAGCTAAGCAATTTTCCCCCAATTCATTCAAAAATATGTGTGTTTATGACTATTCATCAAAATTCAGCAAAATTACAAGATTATAAAGCAAGATTTCATGTATACAAATCACAAATTCCCCTCCCTATCTAGATTTACTCACACATATTCACAAGAACAAGAGTTTGACAAGATTTCATCATGATTATTACAAAATTAAGTTCTTGTGATCTAAAATTCAAATCTAATTATTTAAAGAGAATTGGACTAAACCGAGAGTTGAAGATCCAGCCGGTAGCTCCCTCGAGTCGATTTGAAGCTCCAATTGCGCCTCGATTCAAGCTAGAATCGACCGATTCGAATTTTCCCCAAATCAGCCCCAAATTGCGCGTTTTCACTCAAAAACGAAAATTAGAGCTCAAGAAAGCTTGAAACTCATTAATGGAGATTCTAGAGGTTAGAGGAGATGAATGGAGAGTGGTGTCTTTTCTTGAAGAGGCTTGAGGGGTGTTTTATAGACTGAAATGGACTTGAGAGTCTAATGGCCTGTTTTGAATGGAGAAGATGATAGGGACTGAACCGAGGCTTGTGATTGGTTCAGGCGGATCAAGGGTTGTGTACTGAGTATCTGGGCGAAATTTCGTTGAATTTCGTTGAGAAATCAATGATTTTGGCGGTTGAATTTCTTACTCTGTTTCATTTTGGCGGAAGAATCATCAGATCGCATCTGAGATTTAAAACGCGAGCGGTTAAATTCTGTTGAGTCTCTGACAGTGGTCCCCACTTGGATTTGCTACGCTGAAACGGGTCATAAGTCGCGTGAAACGAGTCGTTTCATTAGAGTGAGAGTGGCGCTGAGTTTGAATTGTTCTGTTGATCTTTTATGGCGGAACGGGTCGAACGCGCGTGAAACGGGTCGTCTTCTGATGAACGAGATTTGGAGCTGAGTTTAAATAACGGTTGTTTCGGTTTTCTGTGGCGTGCGAGCGTGTGGTCCATCCTAAAACAATCTTCTGATGGGTTTTGGTTTCGCAATGATGGATTTTGGATCCAATTCCTGATCGGGTTCTGACTCCATTTTACCCGTTTCTTAACTCAGTGATCAAACTCGACATTTAGTTTCATTTCAGCTCGAGTTGTCAACCTAGTTTGCTTCCTCTCATCCTCACGAACGCACAGAGCTTTGAAACGCAACAAACGGTTGAGAATTCGTTGAGTTTGGCCATTTTGAAAGTGGTTTCAGCTTCTGTCCGCCATTGAAGACTGTTCAAGCTCAAACCTTGCTCTCTAAGCCGCAGCAGTTCATTCTAGCGTTCAGGCTTCGTTCCTCTAGTCCCCACGATCCTCTGCGTTGCGTTTGATGCATCAATTCTGCCCTTAATTTATGAGTTTCCGCCATTAACCGAACTCAGCGAAAATAACCCATCAGAACACAAAATCGTGAATCAAAACGAGATTTCAAGTTGTTTTTCTATCGAATTGAGGCTTCGAAATCCATTAAGAGACCCTACTGAAGCTATTCGACTCGTCAAACATCATCACTGTGTGAGAAAAATGCGAGAAGACCGATCGAATTCATCACACTGCCGAAATTTCGACCGTTGGATCATCCAGTTTGAAAAGTTCATTGAGGATTTCGTCGAACAGATTACGCAAACACGGATTTCTCGCTCGATTTCGCATCATTCAATGAGTTCTTCATACGGTTAGAAAGGGTAGACGATGGAGAAGAGAATGAGATCGGTTTTGGCTCGAATGGATGATGGTGGATGGCACGGCAGATCAACCATGGTTTCGGTCCGTTTTTGGCACCTGTTTTGGCCGAATTCCGGCGATCGCCGGAACTTTCAAGACCGGAGAATGGCACCGGCATGTTCCTCTTGTCATGCTGAATTCATGGCTGGCCGGTTTGTTCAGTTTCGAGCAAAATTTCGGAATTTGGATGTCGAAGAAGACGGATTTGACCTGGTCAACCGTTGACTTTGACCAGTTTGACCTGATTTTCAATTGGTGATTCTGAGAGTTCTAGCAGGTTTCTGATCACAAGGTTTGTACCGTTGGATTCGTCTCGTCGAGCTCTTCGTTTTGATATACCGTTTGACCCATTTCGGAGAAGTTGACTTTTGGTCAACTTGGCAATTTTTGACGTTTGGCTCGGTCTGACTTGGTCGTAGAAGGTTTTTGAATTGTCGTAAAAGTTTCGGGAATTTTTTGTAGAGTGTTTGAGGATTTTAGTTGGCCCATATTTGGCCCATTATTTGCGTTTTGGTCCAATTCTTCATTTTATCGCCTTTTCGCCTGTAAAATCACACAAAAATGTATTAAGAGGTTTCAAATTATGTTTTATGAATTATGAGTATTTTTCATACATTTGATGTGATTTATGATTGAATTTGAGATGATAAAAACCCTAAAAATGTGTATAAAAATACTTGCCCAGAATAGTAAACCCTAGTACTCAAGCACCATTTCAAGATCAAAAAATGTTTAATCTTCATTTAAGACAAGCACCGCTATAAATAACTTATGATTCGAAATTCATTACTCAAGACACTATATAGATCCTCGCTATATAATATCATACACAAATTTCTCAGATTTACGTCAACACTTGCCTGGAATGCGAAACCCTAGTACTCAAGCACCATTTGATGATAAAAAAATGTTTAATCTTCATTTTAGACACGTACCCCTATAAATAACTTATTATTCGAAATTCTTTACTCAAGACACTATATATATCCTCTTTCTGTAATATCATACAAAAATTTCTCAGTTTTACGTCAAAACTTGCCCGAAATGCGAAACCCTAGTACTCAAGCACCATTTCATGATCAAAAAATGTTTAATCTTCTTTTTAGACACGCACCGCTATAATTAACTTATTATTCGAAATTCTTAACTCAAGACACTATATATATATATCCTCCCTCAATAATATCATAAACTTTCTCAGTATTACAGCAACACTTGCCCGGAATGCAAAACCCTAGTGCCGAAGCACTATTTAATGATCAAAAAAAGTTTAATCTTTATTTAAGACACGCACCGCTATAAATAATTTATTATTTCAAATTCATTTCGCAAGACACTATATATATCATCGCTATATAAAATCATGCACAAATTTCTCAGTTTTACATCAACACTTGCCAAGAATGCGAAACCCTAGTACTCAAGCACCGTTTCATGATCAAAAAAAAAATTTATCATCATTTTAGACACGCACCCCTACAAATAACTTATTATTCAAAATTATTTAGTCAAGACATTATATATATCCTCCCTCTATAATATCATAGAAAAAATTTTCAGTTTTACATCAACATTTGCCCGGAAAGTAAAACCCTAGTACTCAAGTGCCATTTCATGATCAAAAAATGTTTACTCTTCATTTATGACACGCACCGCCATAAATAACTTTTTATTCGAAATTCATTTGTCAAGACACTATATATATCCTCTCCCTATAATATCATACAAAAATTTCTCAGTTTTATATCAACACTTGACCGGAATGCCAAACCCTAGTACTCAAGCACCATTTCATGATCCAAAAATGTTTAATCTTCATTTTAGACACGCAACGCTATAATTAACTTATTATTCCAAATTCTTTGCTCAAGACACTATATATATCCTCTCTCTATATAATAACATACAAAACTTTCTTAGTTTTGCACCAACACTTGCCCGGAATGCAAAACCCTAGTGCTGAAGCACTATTTCATGATCAAAAAATGTTTAATCTTCATTTAAGATACGCACCGCTATAAATAACTTATGATTCGAAATTCATTACTCAAGACACTATATATATCCTCGCCATTTAATATCATACACAAATTTCTCAGATTTACGTCAACACTTGCCTGGAATGCGAAATCCTAGTACTCAAGCACCATTTGATGATAAAAAAATGTTTAATCTTCATTTTAGAAACATACCCCTATAAATGACTTATTATTCAAAATTCTTTACTCAAGACACGATATATATACTCCCTCTAAAATATCATACAAAAATTTCTCAGTTTTACATCAACCCTTGCCCGGAATACGAAACCCAGTACTCAAGCACCATTTCATGATAAAAAAATGTATAATCTTCATTTATGACACGCACCACTATAAATAACTTATTATTCGAAATTCATTAGTCAAGACACTATATATATCCTCTTTCTGTAATATCATACAAAAATTTCTCAGTTTTACGTCAACACTTGCCCGAAATGCGAAACCCTAGTACTCAAGCACCATTTCATGATCAAAAAAGGTTTAATCTTCATTTAAGACACGCACCGCTATAAATAACTTATTATTCGAAATTAATTAGTCAAGACACTATATATATCCTCTTTCTGTAATATCATACAAAACTTTCTCAGTTTTACGTCAACAGTTGACCGAAATGCGAAACCCTAGTACTCAAGCACCATTTCATGATCAAAAAATGTTTAATCTTCTTTTTAGACACGCACCGCTATAATTAACTTATTATTCCAAATTCTTTACTCAAGACACTATATATATCCTCCCTCTATAATATCAAACAAAACTTTCTCCGCTTTACATCTACAATTGCCCGGAATACAAAACCCTAGTACTCATGCACCATTTCATGATCAAAAAATGTTTAATATTCATTTAAGACACGCACCGCTATAAATAACTTATGATTCGAAATTCATTACTCAAGACACTATATGTATCCTCGCTATATAATATCATACACAAATTTCTCAGATTTACATCAACACTTGCCTGGATTGCGAAACCCTAGTAATCAAGCACCATTTGATGATAAAAAAATGTTTAATCTTCATTTAAGACACGTACCCCTATAAATAACTTATTATTCGAAATTCTTTACTCAAGACGCTATATATATACTCCCTCTATAATATCATACAAAAATTTCTCGGTTTTACATCAACCCTTGCCCGGAATACGAAACCCTAGTACTCAAGCACCATTTCATAATCAAAAAATGTTTAATCTTCCTTTAAGACACGCACAGCTATAAATAACTTATTATTCGAAATTCATTTCAAGACACTATATATATCCTCTTTCTGTAATATCATACAAAAATTTCTCAGTTTTACGTCAACACTTGCCCGAAATGCGAAACCCTAGTACTCAAGCACCATTTCATGATCAAAAAATGTTTAATCTTCTTTTTAGACACGCACCGCTATAATTAACTTATTATTCCAAATTCTTTACTCAAGACACTATATATATCCTCCCTCTATAATATCATACAAAACGTTCTCAGTTTTACATCAACACTTGCCCGGAATGCAAAACCCTAGTACTCAAGTACCATTTCATGATCAAAAAATGTTTAATCTTCATTTAAGACACGCACCCCTATAAATAAGTACTTATTCGAAATTCATTAGTCAAGACACTATATATATACTCCCTCTATAATATCATACAAAAATTTCACAGTTTTACACCAACACTTGTCCGGAATGCGAAACCCTAGTACTCAAGCACCATTTAATGATCAAAAAATGTTTATTCTTCATTTAAGACACGCACCGTTATAAATAACTTATTATTTGAAATTCCTTACTCAAGACACTATATATATCATCGCTATATAATATCATGCACAAATTTCACAGTTTTGCATCAATACTTGCCCAGAATAGTAAACCCTAGTACTCAAGCACCATTTCATGATCAAAAAATGTTTAATCTTCATTTAAGACAAGCACCGCTATAAATAACTTATGATTCGAAATTCATTACTCAAGACACTATATATATCCTCGCTATATAATATCATACACAAATTTCTCAGATTTACGTCAACACTTGCCTGGAATGCGAAACCCTAGTACTCAAGCACCATTTGATGATAAAAAAATGTTTAATCTTCATTTTACACACGTACCCCTATAAATAACTTATTATTCGAAATTCTTTACTCAAGACACTATATATATCCTCTTTCTGTAATATCATACAAAAATTTCTCAGTTTTACGTCAAAACTTGCCCGAAATGCGAAACCCTAGTACTCAAGCACCATTTCATGATCAAAAAATGTTTAATCTTCTTTTTAGACACGCACCGCTATAATTAACTTATTATTCCAAATTCTTAACTCAAGACACTATATATATATATCCTCCCTCAATAATATCATACAAAACTTTCTCAGTATTACAGCAACACTTGCCCGGAATGCAAAACCCTAGTGCCGAAGCACTATTTCATGATCAAAAAAATTTTAATCTTTATTTAAGACACGCACCGCTATAAATAATTTATTATTTCAAATTCATTTCGCAAGACACTATATATATCATCGCTATATAAAATCATTCACAAATTTCTCAGTTTTACATCAACACATGCCAAGAATGCGAAACCCTAGTACTCAAGCATCGTTTCATGATCAAAAAAAAATTTTATCATCATTTTAGACACGCACCCCTACAAATAACTTATTATTCAAAATTATTTAGTCAAGACATTATATATATCCTCCCTCTATAATATCATAGAAAAAATTTTCAGTTTTACATCAACATTTGCCCGCAAAGTAAAACCCTAGTACTCAAGTGCCATTTCATGATCAAAAAATGTTTACTCTTCATTTATGACACGCACCGCCATAAATAACTTTTTATTCGAAATTCATTTGTCAAGACACTATATATATCCTCTCCCTATAATATCATACAAAAATTTCTCAGTTTTATATCAACACTTGACCGGAATGCCAAACCCTAGTACTCAAGCACCATTTCATGATCAAAAAATGTTTAATCTTCATTTTAGACACGCACCGCTATAATTAACTTATTATTCCAAATTCTTTGCTCAAGACACTATATATATCCTCTCTATATAATATCATACACAAATTTCTCAGATTTACGTCAACACTTGCCTGGAATGCGAAACCCTAGTACTCAAGCACCATTTGATGATAAAAAAATGTTTAATCTTCATTTTAGAAACATACCCCTATAAATGACTTATTATTCAAAATTCTTTACTCAAGACACTATATATATACTCCCTCTAAAATATCATACAAAAATTTCTCAGTTTTACATCAACCCTTGCCCGGAATACGAAACCCAGTACTCAAGCACCATTTCATGATCAAAAAATGTATAATCTTCATTTAAGACACGCACCACTATAAATAACTTATTATTCGAAATTCATTAGTCAAGACACTATATATATCCTCTTTCTGTAATATCATACAAAAATTTCTCAGTTTTACGTCAACACTTGCCCGGAATGCAAAACCCTAGTACTCAAGTACCATTTCATGATCAAAAATTGTTTAATCTTCATTTAAGACACGCACCCCTCTAAATAACTTATTATTCGAAATTCATTATTCAAGACACTATATATATACTCCATCTATAATATCATACAAAAATTTCTCAGTTTTACACCAACACTTCCCCAGAATGCGAAACCCTAGTACTCAAGCACCATTTCATGATCAAAAATTGTTTAATCTTCATTTAAGACACGCACCGTTATAAATGACTTATTATTTGAAATTCCTTACTAAAGACACTATATATATCATCGCTATATAATATCATGCACAAATTTCACAGTTTTGCATCAACACTTGCCCAGAATAGTAAACCCTAGTACTCAAGCACCATTTCATGATCAAAAAATGTTTAATCTTCATTTAAGACACGCACCGCTATAAATAACTTATGATTCGAAATTCATTACTCAAGACACTATATATATCCTCGCTATATAATATCATACACAAATTTCTCAGATTTACGTCAACACTTGCCTGGAATGCGAAACCCTAGTACTCAAGCACCATTTGATGATAAAAAAAATGTTTAATATTCATTTTAGACACGTACCCCTATAAATAACTTATCATTCGAAATTCTTTACTCTAGACACTATTTATATACTCCCTCTATAATATCATACAAAAATTTCTCAGTTTTACATCAACCCTTGCCCGGTATACGAAACACAGTACTCAAGCACCATTTCATGATCAAAAAATGTTTAATCTTCATTTAAGACACGCACCGCTATAAATAACTTATTATTCGAAATTCATTAGTCAAGACACTATATATATCCTCTTTCTGTAATATCATACAAAAATTTCTCAGTTTTACGTCAACACTTGCCCGAAATGCGAAACCGTAGTACTCAAGCACCATTTCATGATCGAAAAAAGATTAATCTTCTTTTTAGACACGCACCGCTATAATTAACTTATTATTCCAAATTCTTTACTCAAGACACTATCTATATCCTCCCTCTATAATATCATACAAAACATTCTCAGCTTTACATCAACACTTGCCCGGAAGACAAAACCCTAGTACTCATGCACCATTTCATGATCAAAAAATGTTTAATCTTCATTCAAGACACGCACCGCTATAAATAACTTATGATTCAAAATTCATTACTCAAGACACTATATATATCCTCGCTATATAATATCATACACAAATTTCTCAGATTTACATCAACGCTTGCCTGGATTGCGAAACTCTATTACTCAAGCACCATTTGATGATAAAAAAATGTTTAATCCTCATTTTAGATAGGTACCCCTATAAATAGCTTATTATTCGAAATTCTTTACTCAAGACACTATATATATACTCCCTCTATAATATCATACAAAAATTTCTCAGTTTTACATCAACCCTTGCCCGGAATATGAAACCCTAGTACTCAAGCACCATTTCATGATCAAAAAATGTTTAATCTTCATATAAGACACGCACCGCTATAAATGACTTATTATTCGAAATTCATTAGTCAAGACACTATATATATCCTCATTCTGTAATATCATAAAAAAATTTCTCAGTTTTACGTCAACTCTTGCCCGAAATGCGAAACCCTAGTACTCAAGCACCATTTCATGATCAAAAAATGTTTAATCTTCTTTTTAGACACGCACCGCTATAATTAACTTATTATTCCAAATTCTTTACTCAAGACTCTATATATATATCCTCCCTCTATAATATCATACAAATCTTTCTCAGTATTACAGCAACACTTGCCCGGAATGCAAAACCCTAGTGCTGAAGCACTATTTCATGATCAAAAAATGTTTAATCTTTATTTAAGACACGCACCGCTATGAATAACTTATTATTTCAAGTTCATTACTCAAGACACTATATATATCATCGCTATATAATATCATGCACAAATTTCTCAGTTTTACATCAACACTTGCCCGGAATGCGAAACCCTAGTACTCTAGCACCATTTCATGATCAAAAAAAGTTTAATCTTCTTTTTAGACACGCACCGCTATAATTAACTTATTATTCCAAATTCTTTACTCAAGACACTATATATATCCTCCCTCTATAATATCATACAAAACATTCTCAGGTTTATGCGAACACTTGCCCGGATTGCAAAACCCTAGTACTCGACCGCCATTTCATGATCAAAAAATGTTTAATCTTCATTTTAGACACGCACCGCTATAATTAACTAATTATGCCAAATTATTTACTCAAGACACTATGTATATCCTCCCTCTATAATTTCATACAAAATTTTCTCAGTTTTACACCAACACTTGCCCGGATTGCAAAACCCTTGTACTCAAGCACCATTTCATGATCAAACAATGTTTAATCTTCTTTTTAGACACGGACCGCTATAATTGACTTATTATTCCAAATTCTTTACTCAAGACACTATATATATCCTCCCGCTATAATATCATACAAAACTTTCTCCTTTTTACATCAACACTTGCCCGGAATGCAAAACCCTAGTACTCAAGCACCATTTCATGATAAAAAAAAGTTTAATCTTCATTTACGACACGCACCGCTATAAAAAACTTATGATTGGAATTCATTACTCAAGACACTATATATATCGTCGCTATATAATATCATACAGAAATTTCTCATATTTACATCAACAGTTGCCTGCAATGCGAAACCCTAGTACTCAAGCACCATTTGATGATGAAAAAAAATGTTTAATGTTCAATTTAGACACACCCCTATAAATAACTCATTATTCGAAATTCTTTAGTCAAGACACTATATATATAGTCCCTCTATAATATCATACAAAACTTTCTCAGTTTTACATCAACACTTGCCCGGAATGCGAACTCCTAATACGCAAGCACCATTTCATGAGCAAAAAATGTTTAATCTTCTTTTTAGACACGCACCGCTATAATTAACTTATTATTCCGAATTCTTTACTCAAGACACTATATATATCCACCCTCTATAATATCATACAAAACGTTCTTAGTTTTACACCAACACTTGCCCGGATTGCAAAACCCTAGTACTCAAGCACCATTTCATGATCAAAAAATGTTTAATCTTCATTTAAGATACGCACCGCTATAATTAACTTATTATTCAAAATTCATTACTCCAGACACTATACATATCCTCGCTATATAATATCATACACAAATATCTCAGATTTACATCAACACTTGCCTGGAATGCGAAACGCTAGTAGTAATGCACCATTTGATGATGAAAAAAATGTTTAATCTTCAGTTTAGACACGCACCCCTATAAATAACTTATTAATCGAAATTCTTAAGTCAACACACTATATATATAATCCCTCTATAATATCATACAAAAATTTGACAGTTTTACATCAACACTTGCCCGGAATGCGAAACCCTAGTACCCAAGCACCATTTCATGATCAAAAAATGTTTAATCTTCATTTTAGACACGCACCGCTATAATTAACTAATTATTCCAAATTATTTACTCAAGACACTATATATATCCTCCCTCTATAATATCATAAAAACTTTCTCAGATTTACACCAACACTTGCCCGGATTGCAAAACCCTAGTACTCAAGCACCATTTCATGATCAAAAAATGTTTAATCTTCATTTTAGACACGCACCGCTATAATTAACTAATTATTCCAAATTATTTACTCAAGACACTATATATATCCTCCCTCTATAATATCATACAAAACTTTCTCAGTTTTACACCAACACTTGCCCGGATTGCAAAACCCTAGTACTCAAGCACCATTTCATGATCAAAAAATGTTTAATCTTCTTTTACGACACGCACTCCTATAAATGACTTATGATTGGAAATTCATTACTGAAGACACTATATATATCCTCGCTATATAATATCATACACAAATTTCTCAGATTTACATCAACACTTGCCTGGAATGCGAAACCCTAGTACTCAAGCACCATTTGATGATGAAAAAAAATGTTTAATCTTCATTTTAGACACGCACCCTTATAAATAACTTATTATTCGAAATTCTTTAGTCAAGAGACTATATATATACTCCCTCTATAATATCGTACAAAAATTTCTCTGTTTTGCATCAGTGTTTTTTCGATGTATTAGACTTAAATTTTTTTGATTTTGGGAAAACAACAAAATATTACTTTTTTCCACGTATTACAGCTCAATTCAATTTTTTTGGTTATGTAAAAATCAACAGCAATGGAGTTTTTTCTATGTATTAGATTTTAATTTTTGTGATTTTGTGAAAAAAATACAAAATTTTGTTTTTTCCATGTATTAGCCTTCAATTTTTGTGGTTTTGTGACAATAATGAAAAATTATTTTTGTTCATGTGTTACAACATAATTCAAGTTTTTTTGGTTTTCGCCAAATCAATAACAACGGAGTTTTTTCCATGTATTAGATTTTAATTTTTGTGGTTTTGTGAAAAATAATACAAAATTGTGTGTTTTGCATTTATTAGACTTCATCTTTCAAGGTTTTGTGAACATAACAAAAGGTAGTTTTTTTTCCATTTATTACACCTCAATTCGAATTTTTTGGTTATGTGAAAACAAATAACAATGGAGTTTTTTCTATGTATTAGATTTTTATTTTTTATGGTTTTGTGAAAAACAGTATAAAATTGTGTTTTTTCCTTGTATTACACTACATTTTTTGTAGTTTTGTGAAAACAACAAAAGATTGCTTTTTTCCAAGTATTAAACCTCAATTCGATTTTTTTGGTTATGTGAAAATCAATAACAATGGAGTTTTTTCTATTTATTAGATTTTAATTTTTGTGGTTTTGTGAGAAACGACACAAAATTGTATTTTTTCCATGTATTAGATTTCAATTTTTGTGATTTTATGAAAATAAAAAAAGTTTTCTTTTTTCCAGGTATTACAGTTCAATTCTATTTTTTTGGTTATGTGAAAATCAATAACAATAGAGTTTTTTCTATGTATTAGATTTTAATTTTTGTCGTTTTGTGAAAAAAATATGAAATTTTATTTTTTTTCATGTATTAGCCTTCAATTTTTGTGGTTTTGTGACAATAATGAAATATTATTTTTTTCCATGTGTTACAGCTCAATTCAAGTTTTTTTCGTTTTCGCCAAATCAATAACAACGGAGTTTTTTCCATGTATTAGATTTTAATTTTTGTGGTTTTGTGAAAAATAATACAAAATTGTGTTTTTTCCATTTATTAGACTTCAACTTTTGTGGTTTTGTGAAAATATCAAAAGATAGATTTTTTTTCCATGTATTATAACACATTTCGATTTTTTTGGTTATGTGAAAATCAATAATAATGGCGTTTTTTCTACGTATTAGATTCTAATTTTTAGTGGTTTTGTGAAAAACAATATAAAATTTCGTTTTTTCCTTGTATTAAAGTTCAATTTTTGTGATTTTGTGAAAACACCAAAAGATTGCTTTTTTCCGCGTATTTCGCCTAAATTCGATTTATTTGGTTATGTGAAAATCAATAAGAATGGAGTTTTTTCAATTTATTAGATTTTAAGTTTTGTGGTTTTGTGAGAAACAATACAAAATTGTGTATTTCCATGTATTAGATTTCAATTTAACCACAAAAATGTAAGGCTAATACATGGAAAAAATAAAATTTTATATTTTTTTCACAAAACCACAAAAATCAAAATCTAATACCTAGAAAAAAACTTCATTGTTATTGATTTTCAAATAACCAAAAAAATCGAATTGAGCTGTAATACCTAGAAAAAAGAAAACTTTTTTTATTTTCACAAACCACAAAAATTGAAATCTAATACATGGAAAAAAACAGAATTTTGTATTTTTTCTCACAAAACCACAAAAATTAAAATCTAATTAATAGAAAAAACTCCATTGTTGTTGATTTTCACATAACCAAAAAAATCGAATTGAGGTGTAATACATGAAAAAAATCAATCTTTTGTTGTTTTTACAAAACTACCAAAATTGTAGTGTAATACAAGGAAAAACACAATTCTATACTGTTTTTCGCAAAAACATAAAAAATTAAAATCTAATACATAGAAAAAAAAACTCCATTGTTATTGATTTTCGCATAATATTTACTTTGCATGTTTATTAATTTGATTATTTGTGAAAATAGAATTATTTAAATTATTTTTATCGCGGTTACGGTTTTCTCCATATCCATGGTTATATCCACGGGTACGGGCATGGATATGAAGTGATACCCGAATGAGAATGTGGATATGGGTATGGATATATCTATTTATAAATGGGGCGGATATGGAAATGATATATCCACGCCCGAACCACACCATTTCTAGCCTTACTCTTTCTTCCACCTTGAGATGATATGGCACTAGCTATTAATACTATATTTCTCACTTATCTTTCTTTATATACCTTTTTTTGCAAAAATATGGATGTAAAACCACTAATTTTTTTTAATAATTTCATGAAATTATAAATTTAAAATATGCAAATAATTGTGCTCATTTTTCTCTATCTAAAAAGATCCGTCTTCATATATTTTTGAATAAGATTTTCTTTCTCTTTTATTACTGTATTTTTAATAGAACATTTGCGTTTTTATATTTTCTATCTTATTTAATTAAAAATAAAAAATTATTAAATTAAATCAATTGAATAATAATTAGAATAAGACTATTGTAGTAATTATGAATGGTCATCAAAAGTGGTGTTTACTAAAAGACAAGCATAACATTCACACAGTATGACTATCATACCTTTGGCATTTCTATAGTCTATATATATAAAAGATTGTTTAGCTCAAATTAATGATATGAAAATGTATTCCTTCTCTATTTTTTTCCTATAAGGTGGTGGAGGAAATCAATAAAATACAAACAATGAATATGCAAAAATAGTATAATGTCAAGTCAGATATATTTAGTCTTTCATTTGCTACTGTCCGTAAATTTTTTTATCCGATATTTGACTCAATCAACGCTAGAGAATGAGAAAAAGTTTTATTTGAGAATCAATTGCCATTTTCCATACAAAATAGTTAGAAAATGTGTTTGAAACCTTGGTGACGTTTGTGTATATATTTTTTCGGAACCATAATGGACTGTATGTTGTTTACTTCTATGATTTTTTGTTGTTTTTTGCAGATGATAATAATTGTAATATTAATTCATTCTATTAAAATGAGCTTAATTTTTCCAGGGAATAAAAAATTGAAAAGTCTGCCCCATAAGTTCTTGCAACATAATTCACAGCATGATAAATATAAGAAAATTGAATGTGTGAATTAGTTAATTTTTTTTACATCTATTTATTGTATTATGAGAGCGTATTGTTTAAATTATTTCATAATCTAGGAACAGAGGGTATATTCGAAGCAACTAGAAATCCTGAAAGATAGTAACATAAAAAAGTAGGTTTTTACCTGGTCACATGTAACTTGTACGATATACCTCAAAACAAGAAAATCAATCATTTTCAGTAAGAAATCGCATAGGCTGGACAGAGTAACACTACCTCTGTAGAACTTTTGGCAGTAGAACCATACTTCATCTTTACTCTAACTTTTGGCGATTTTTAGAATTACTATAATACCATATTTCTATTTTTATTTTATTTGCATTCAAGGCACGTAGCATATACATATCATTATTTTACGCACTGTCAGCGAAATGCCAATCTTAATTTCGTTAACCAAATGTTATTACAAAGAAAAATGCAAGTAGACATATTATTGGTAAAAAAAAAATTCATTACAACACAAAAGATCATTTTAATAAACTTCTTATTCAGGAAATTTTTACTACTGCTTTATTGTATTTGTAAAATAATTTTGAAGGACTAAATATACTAATTTTTCGTATTTGTACATCATAAATCTCTAATATATTATTTTCATTATCAATATTTTGTTCCAATCTAAAATATTTCAGTTTGGCACAAAAATAACATGAAACAATTTCAATGTGAAGGAAATATTGTTTGAATCTTTATTTTTCCATATAATAAAACCGTTTAAATGTTTGATATATTACTTTTCTTATCAATATATTATTGTTATGTCAATACATTGCATATAATTTAAATATAATGTTTCTTTATTTTTTCAGAACAGATTTACAAAATTAATTCAATGTGAACAAGATATCGTTTAGATCTCTAATTTTCCATATCAATACTCTCATATACTCTTATATACTATTTTTAACGTCAATATATTGTTTATATCTTTAGTATATATTTCTGTGTTCAATTTTTTTGACACAAAGTTTTCTTTGAAGAAAACAAATACCCTTTAGTCAATCAAAGGGGTCCTTCGGGTTAAATCACTGCGCGATCTAGAGTTCTTGCTCCACAGGACATAATCCGTTAGGAGGGCAAGCCCTGCATGTGATGTACCAACTGCCAAATTTCAACGGGGCACGGTGAAACCCATTCAGCACACAGGACCACCTCGGGACGATTAACTTAGAAAAGAATGGGTATATAAATTGTTGTTGGAAAGTCTAAATTTGGAGGGTGGGATTAAAGATTGATTTGTTTAAAACCGGAAAAAAGATAACAACGTTGTTTATATTATATTTCTTAAGAAAATAAAAGTTTCAAAAATAACATTTTCAGGTCTAATAAAGTGCAAATGGGCCGAAACAAAATTCTGAGAAAATTATTGGGCCCTATTAATAACAAATTATTTGGACAAATTATATTTTTTTTTTCTAATTTAATATTTTGGAAGGCACACTGTATTACAAGGTACAGTTAAAAATATTCCCCTCTAAAGTGAATATTTGATAAAACTAAAATAATGAAATAGCTTGGAAATTTTTACGTCCATGTTTGATCAAACTAAAACTAGAAATTTAAAAATAAATTACTTTTAAATTTTCGGGACTCAGGAACCGGTCACATACTAACTGCTAGAATAGAAGTACGAAAAGGAAAAATACAGAAAAACAAACATCCCTTATTTAAATTTCTGGGTTGATTTCGAATATTATTTCTAACATAATAAATTGAATATTTAGTTGATTCTCCTTCTAAATTTTAATTATTGTATTGATCTCCTCTTAGTTGTTATTCATAAAAAAGTCAATTGCATAAGACAAAATAGAGAAAAGAAATATGTTGAGAACCAATTCTTGTTGACAAGTCCTTTGTTATGCAAAGATAAAAATTAACACAGAAAAGTGTATTATGGGTTGTAAAGATTAGTCAAAGAAAAAACAAATATTGGCAGTACAACCATACTTAATAATTATTTTAACTTTTGGCAACTTTTGAAATTACTGTAAAAACCATATTCCTATTTTTATTTTTACTTTGTCTGCATTCAAGGCACGTAGCATATACATATCATTTTATTAGGCAATGTCGGGGAAATGTCAATCTTAATTTCATTAACCAAACGCTATTTCAAAGTTCAAGTAAACATAGAGCAAAATGCAAGTAGACCTATTATTAAGTGTAAAAAAAATTATTACAACACAAAAGAAAATATTAATACACTTCTTAATTATTCAGGAAATTCTTACTGCTATTTGTAAAAGAATTTTGGAGGACTAAATATGCTAATTTTTCATATTAATACATCATAAATCTCTAATATATTATTTTCATTATCAATATTTTGTTTCAATCTCAAATATTTCAGTTTGGCACAAGTTAACATCAAACAATTTCAATGTGAAGGAAATATTGTTTGAATCTTTATTTTTCCATATAATAAAACCGTTTAAATATTTGATATATTACTTTTATAATCAATATATTATTGTTATGTCGGTATATTGCTTAAAATTTTTAATATAATGTTTCTTTATTTTTTCAGCAAAGATTTACAAAATTAATTTAATGTGAACAAGATATGGTTTAGATCTCTAATTTTCCATATCAATACTCTCTGATACTCTTATATACTATTTTAAACATCAATGTATTCTTTATATCTTTAGTATATATTTTTGTGTTCAATTTTTTTGGCACAAAATTTTCTTTGAAGAAAAAAAATACCCTTTAGTCAATCAAAGGGGTCATTCGGGTTAGATCACTGTGCGATCTAGAGTTCTTGCTCCAAAGGACAGAATCTGTTAGGAGGGCAAGCTCTGCATGTGACGTACCAACTGCCAAATTTCAACGGGGCACGGTGAAACCCATTCAGCACACAGGACCAACTCGGGACGATTAACTTAGAAAAGAATGGGTATATAAATTGTTGTTGGAAAGTCTAAATATGGAGGGTGGGATTAAAGATTGATTTGTTTAAAACCGGAAAAAAGTTTACAGCGTTGTTTATATTATACTTCTTAAATTAATAAAAGTTTCAAAAATGGCAATTTCAGGTCTAATAAAGTGCAAATGGGCCGAAACAAAATTCTGAGAAGATTATTGGGGCCTATTAATACGACATTATTTGGACAAATTATGTTTTTTTTTCTAATTTAATATTTTGGAAGGCACACTGTATTACAAGGTAGAGTTAAAAAAAAATCTCATTTAAAGTGAATGTTTGACCAAACTAAAATAATGCAATAACTTGGTAATTTTTGCGTCAATGTTTGATCAAACTAAAACTGGAAATTTCAAAATAAATTATTTTTAAATTTTCAGGACTCAGTACTGGTCACATACTAACTACTAGAATAGAAGTAAAAAAAATGAAAATACAGAAAAACAAACATCCCTTATTTATATTGCTGGGTTGATTTCAAATATGATTTCTAACATAATAAATTGTATATTTTTTTTTATTCTCCTTCAAAAAATAAAATTACGGTGTTGATCTCCTCTTAGTTGTGACATAAAGAAAACAATTGTATAAGACAACATAGAGAAGAGAAATATGTTGAGACACGATTCTTGTTGACAATTCCTTTGTTATGATGCAAAGATAAAAATTAACACTGAAAAGTATATTATGGGTTGTAAGGATTAGTCAAAGGAAAAAAAATATATATTGGCAGTAGAACCATACTTGATAATTACTGTAATTTTTCGCGATTTTTGAAATTACTGTAAAACTATATTCCTATTTTTATTTTTATTTTGTTTGCATTCAAGGCACGTAGCATATACATATCATTTTTTAGGCACTGTCGGGGAAATGCTAATCTTAATTTCGTTTACCAAATGTTATTTCAAAGTTTAGACAAACATAGAGAAAATGCAAGTAGACATATTATTCGGTAAAAAAAAATTCATTACAACACAAAAGATTATATTAATATACTTCTTATTCAGGAAATTTTTTCTGCTGCTTTATTTTATTTATAAAATACTTTTGGAGGACTAAATAGGCTAATTTTTCATATTAATACATTACAAATCTCTAATATATTATTTTTATTATCAATATTTTGTTTCAATCTTCAACTCTTTATTATTATTATTTTTTTAGACTTACTTGAGGTGGATCTAGCCACACTCAAGTTTCTCATTAAAATATAATTAAAAGAGTTCGATTTTACAAGACAGGCAGTGAATACAATCCTCATTCGAGCGAGAAAGCTGATGTGAGTATTAGTATTCGACAAGATTTTTTAAAAAAATAAAAAAGAAAAAGAACAACAAAAAAAACCAGATCACCTAATTCTTGGTTGGCGATACAACTCCTCAAAAGAAGGACAGCCTATCTGCTCCTATTCTCCTAGTTTCTCCATTCAGCAAAGGCTCTACAAGAGACCTGTTGAGCATCCGCCTAGGGGTGAAAACGGGTCTGGTATTATCCGACCGATCGGTAACCGCATCCGCAAAATATTCGTATTCGAATCAAAATATCCATATCCGGTCGGATACAGATACGGATACGGATAACTTTATTCGGATACGGATACGGATTCGGTAATCAATTTGGTTCCTGGGTACGGATACGGATCCGGATAATATCCGAATCCGGATAATTTGTTATTCAGATAATATCCGTTTTCGGATATTTTATTATATGTCGGATACGGATATGGATATCTACATAGATACGGATACGGATATTTGATTTTTTTTCATCAAATTCGGATACAGATATTATTTATACCCATATTATTATTTTGTTAGCATTTCTTCAAATTTTCCTTAGAAATTTTTATATTTTATTAGATTTATCGTTACAAATAGTTAAATATTTAGAAGAATATAATCCATTAGTATATTAATATATCCGTTTAAATATCCGAAATGAATCCGTATTCATATTCGTATCTGATAATATCCGGACCGTATTCGTATCCGTACATATATCCGAACCGAATCCGTATCCGGACTATCCGTATTCGTATTTGGATCCGAAAAAATAATATGGATACGGATATGGTATGACCCCGATCCGAAACGTATCCGAACCGTTTTCACCCCAACATCCGCCATGGCGTCATTGAATAGGCGGTTGCATCTCTCCTTCCAAATTTCAAAAAGTAAAAAATTAATTTGACTGAGGATTACATGATTTTAAATCCAAGCCCCAGTAAATAACCAAAATACAAAACTAAATTAAATTAAATTTGAATTTAACATACAAAAATTAATTTGAACAAAGACAACCCACAACAATCTTGAATTAAATTTTGAACAAGAAAGAACTAAACAAAATCATTTTGCTTCAAATAAAAGTACAAAAAAAGGTTTTTAAAGAGAAATACATAATGAAAATAGGCTAGCCTATGGTCCATTGGATTGGATTAGATATCAGGTTGAACTTTTATTTGAATTTGAACTTCGAATTTTGTTGAAACAAATGAAATTGCTAGGGCGGAACTGAAGAAAAGGAGAGATTAATGACAATCTCTATTATTGTTATTACAGCGAATAATAACATTGACAAAAAGACACATTCTTTTAAACAATAGTAAAAACTTAAAATAAAGCATTTTTAATTAAATAATTAAGCCTTTCCATTGGGTAGCTAGGAGAGAAGAGATTGGCCATTTTAAATTGACTTTTTTGTTTTTATACCATTTTCATCAAAAATAAACCAGTAAATACTATCCCTTTCAAAATAATGTGGTATCTACCATTTCCGCCACTACCAGTCACTACTAGTGGCGGAACATGTGAATTTTCAGTTTTTTCAAAAATTTCTCATTTGACCGACTAAACATGATTAATTAGTGCAAATGAACAGTGTTCCGCCACTGGTAGTGGCGGAACACGAAAAAAAAAAATTTTTTTTTTTTTTTTTTGAGAAAAAATTAATTTTTTTTCTGTTCCGCCAGTGAAAGTGGCGGAACAGGTAAATTTTTCCCCTGTTCCGCCAGTGGAAGTGGCGGAACACGTTTTGTTCACTAATTAATCCCGTTTTTGAAAAATTATAAAATCCACATGTTCCGCCACAGATGAAGTGATAAGTAGTAGTTTATTTTTGAAAAAAATGATATATAAAAAAACAAATCTTTTAAATTGGGGGCCATATACATGGCCCGAGGAGAAAATAGTACCACCATCAGTCCAATAATATCACGAAATTTGGCAATCATATTTTACTTTTTTTTTAAGTAGCATTCACGTTTTACTTTTCGCATGTTGCATTTCTGTAGTTGTCCGTTGCTTGAAGTGAGCTTATCTAGTAAATTTGGTTTGGCCATATTATATGTTTAGTTGTTTATATATGCTAATGTTTGTCTAACAAAACCTTCAAGTTTAAACTAATCATTCATATGTACCTTTCACTTTCTCATATACTCTTTTGTATTTATACATAGCATTGAAAAAATAATGCATGATATTTCTTTTTACTTTGTCATGTTCTCTACTCTTTCAATTTATACATAGCATTTAAAAAACAATGCATGAGATGTGAAATTCAAGATTAAATAGAAGGTGAAAGATATAAAAAAAATATACCAATAATATAGCAAGGAAAGTAATGTTTATGAAAAGTCCAACATGTAAAATACAAATCACACTAATAAATTTCGTATTATTTATTAATATCTCCGATGAAGAACAAGCATTTCTTTCATATATATATTGACCTCTAACTTTCCTATATTTCTCCAAAAGGTTCCCAAAACTGACACATATATCTTCATAAACAACATATTTACAAAAACAGCCCTTAAAATTATCAAATTCTTCTTTTGCTTCATCCATATTTCCACTACATGGAACAACATATTTTTCTAGGTTTTTCAACAAATTACAAATAATAATTTCATTTTGATCCAAATGTCTTAACCACCTTAGTCATTGCAATGAATTCCCATCTCTTTTTTCACAAACTAATTTTATCCAATTAAAAGCTTCTAAGAAATTGGACTTTTCATCAATTTTTGAAAATATTTGGTCAAAAATAGATTTTTGGCTTGGAATTTGATAATTTGAAGCGACCAAACAAGCCTTCCGGAAGGTTGAATCATGATCTCCAATTAATTTAATTGAAATATGTGAAAGGAGTGTAAATGTGAGATTAGGATTTTCAAATTTTGAGTTTAGAAAGAAGTTATCCGAATTTTGTTTTAGCTTCTTGTACCAGCAATGAAATGCCACATGTGCAAATCCTTCCCATCTGAAATAGAAAAAAATTGAAAAAGAAGTTTAAAAAAATTGAAAAGTAAAAAAATTGAGATCATATAAAGAATAATCTGAATTTAAGATCAGTTTTCCTTAATTTATATGGTCTCAATTGAATCACAAATCTTAACTTTTTGTTTTCAATGCAAAACTAAATAAAGGAAATTTGCAAAAAAAAAAAAATACCTCTTGCATGATGTTTAAATCGCAAAATACCCCTCATTTATTGGAAATTGGAAAAAAAATAATATTCTTTGAGAAAATAAAAATATTACAGCAGCCCCTCCATCAGTTCAATCCTAACATAGTTAAATTACGCATTTCACCCCTTAGTTATTATATTTTTGTTCTCACTGTACCATCTCACCTTTTCTTTCTCACTATATACTATTATTATAATTTTGTATAATTAATTCTATATTCAAAAAATATAAAAAATATCAAAATAACTATGGTTCCGCTATTCTTAATTTAGTTCTGTTAGAGTTCAACTTACCAGAGGGGCTATTTTTTACTTTTTGAAGAATACATGTACTTTTTTGCATTTTTCATTAAGAGAGACTTTTTGCAATTTAGGCATGACGCAAGTTTTTCTTTTCTCTTAAACAAATTCAAACAAACTCACTCGAAAGGCCACTCAACCTCAGTCGCGAAAGTCAAATGTAACGAACTCCTCGCCTCGATATCCGTGCGAGCTTCATGAAAACACCCTCTCGGCACATACAATACATCCCCTTCTTCCACCAAAACCCCCATTATATTTTCATTATTATTATAATCATCATTCAAGGCTTTATCTTTATCGTACAGTACTCTAGGCAAAACGAGCAACGGATTCTTAACAACAGTCCAGAATTTAGATCCGATGAGTTGCCAGACGAGCATGCAGTGGTCGTCGCAGTGCATGGCCAATCCCTGAGCGCCACGTGGCTATAGGTAGAGATTTACGCCGATAGAAGGTAAACCGAGCATTTGTGAGAGGGCGAGACTCGCGAGGGCGATTTCGTCATTTCGTACTTGGAGTGCTTTGAGGGTTATTGAGTAGCCTTTGTTGTTAAATGAGGGTTATTGAGTAGCCTTTGTTGTTAAATGCTTCTTTCGAGGTTTGGGTTGAATAGTCTTGAATTATTGGATAATGGGTTTCGGTTTTTTGGCGGTTTGGTCCCCGGGTTTGTATGATTTTGATGTTGTTCGTTAGTTGAGAGGTTAAAGAATGGGTTTCGGTTTTGTGATTTGGTCCCTCAGTTTTTACGATTTTGATTTCTTGGTTACTTACTAATTGAGGGGTTGGAGAATTGGGTGTTTCGGTTTTGCGATTTGGACCCTCAGTTTTTAGGGTTTTGATGTCTTGGTTGGTTATTAATTGAGGGGTTGAAGAGTGGGGTATTTCGGTTTTGCGATTTGGTCCCTCGGTTTTTACGATTTTGATGTCTTGGTTGGTTATTAATTGAGGGGTACAAGAATAGGGTGTCAATTCAGTTAGGAAATTGTTTATGTTTAATTCGTCTAAGGAAATTGGAGGGCAAGATATTAGATCTTGTAAAATTTCGTCGGTTATTGAATCAGAGTTTCTCCATTTGTTTGATAGGGAAGTAAAAATGGAATTGTTTTCTTCTGAGTTTTTAGATCCTTTTTAGTAAAATAGGTGATTTTTCCCAATAATTCGAGAAAAAATCGTTGAAATTCGAGTTGGTTTTACCGAAAATGGTAGATTTTACCTCATTTGAATCCAAATTTATCGGATTTGGGATGTTAATTGAAAGTCTGAAAATTGTTTATGCCAATTTATGGTTTCGATTTATTTTTAGGGTTTTTGAAAATAGAGGGAGGATTTTTTGTATTAATTCAGATGGAATTTGGTCTCTGAACTCTATTTGGGAAGAATTGATGACAGTGGTTGTTGTTTTAAGGAATAAATTTAATAATTTATTTCTTCCGAAAATATCCCTATCTGAATCTTGTGAAGAGTCCATATTTTCCTGACAAAATATGTCTAACAAAAATTAATATATATAAAAAATGAACTTAATGCAAGAATTGCTATATATAATTATTGCTTTGATTTGGCTTACTTTGTGTATAATTGCACAATTGTATATTAAGGCTAATAATTGAGGCATATAATTTGATAACTGTGGGTCAATTACTTACAATTTGGATTAATTCATTCACATATATATGATGTGCTTTATCTAGATTCAATTTAAATGATCAATATTTAAATGTTGACCAACTCAATTTTGATTGTAACTACTCCATTATATAACTTAAATCCAAACTGCAATACATCACCAAAACCCAACACAATTATAAAATTATAGTATATTATTAATTATTAATGTGTTATTATACTAAAATATATAAAAGCTAGCCATGTTTTGATGTCACGTGTCAGCTTTTGAGGCCTCACAATCTGATCCGTTTATTTAAATTATATACCCAGATTGGACGGTTCCTATTTATCCTTATCTTGATATGGGCCTCCATCACCTCTTCTCCTCATCATCTTCATTTCCGCCTCCCTGTCTCTCTCTCTCTCAATATTCTGCTATTTCCATTTTCATCCGCTTATTTTTCTCCTCTTTTTGATCCTTTTTGAATACGACCAAGCTTCTTCGTTCTTTCTCCTCCGATTTCACTCGAAAAATCTTTCTTCTTTTCTCAATTGCTACTATGAATCTGGACAGCTCTTAAGTCGCAGACCTTCACTTAAATGGACCTATTTCGATGTAGGAAGTCTATATAATTAGTAAAGAGAGCTTTCGATTTCGAAACGACAAGTACTCTTTAAATTTTATATTTTAGTATAATTTATTAGTTCAATCATAATACCGTCTCTTCCTTTGTTTCATCCAAAAATAGAACATTGAAATGGAGAATATATGTAGGGAAGTCCCTAAATTGAATAATTGAACAAATAAAAAATTTCCTCTCCCAACTAAACCTCGATTTTCCCCCTCATTCCATCTTCTTTTTCCATCATTTACTGTACAGATTGTGTTCAGACCTGAGGTTAACAACCAAAAAGGTGTTTATGCCTCACTGCTCTCTCTACTGTGTGCTTACTTCTCACTGCTACTGTTGATCTCTTTCTGTCTCTCTTTTCTGTTGATCAATTGAAGGTTGTGCTCCATAGATTCAGGCAAGAAGTTGCATAGTTTAGATTCCAAATTAATATTAGTTGTATAATAGTATAAGTACGTGCAAGAATGCGATTGTTGTCAAAGAAATAAGAGCGAGCACGTAGGGTATCCAGGCCTTCTCCAATCGTTAGAGATTCCACAAGAGGCTTGGTCGAGTGTTAGTTTGTATTTTATTGAACAATTGCCGAAATCTAATGGGAATGATACAATCTTGGTAGTCGTAGACCGCCTCACGAAATACGCGCATTTCATTGCATTGGCTCACCCCTTTACGGCTCCGTTGGTCGCCAAGGTATTTTTTAAAGGTGTGGTTAAGTATCATGGCGTTCCGATGTCTCTCATTAGCGACCGAGATAAGATTTTCACGAATCATTTTTGGAAGAAATTGTTTCAATTAATGGGGACGAAATTGCATAAAACTACGGCGTACCATCCTCAATCCGACGGACAAACTGAGCAGGTTAATCAATGCTTGGAGACTTATTTGCGTTGCATGGTGTGTAATTGCCCCAAGAGATGGAACATATGTCTAGGTCAAGCCGAGTGGTGGTATAATATCACGTTCCATAATTCCCTTCAATGCACGCCTTGTATCATCGACCCGGTTGGTAACTCCAATTTATAAGCCACCTTTCCTATCCTTTCCAGTACATCAAACGGTCCATAATATTTAGAATTTAACTTTAACCTTTATTTAGAGAAAGAGATGTTTGTCGATACGGTTGAAGCTTTAAGAATACCTTGTCACCAACTTCAAATTCGCGCCCAACTCTCCGCTTATCGGCGTAATGCTTCATCCTTTCTTGGGCCTGCTTAAGATTCTCCTTAATTAATTGGAGGGCCTTATGCCTTTCTTTCATCCATACATCGACTGATTCAATTTTAGAGCTAGGTGTCATGCCCAACTCAACTCGTCTCGGCGTATACCCAATTGAAGAAAAAGATTGGCGAAAAGAAAATGGTAGTTCCGAAACTTCCGATTGTGGGTTCCGAATGCTTGCTTAAGGTAGAGCCGGTAGCGGTTTTTGATCGAAGAATGGTTAAGAAGGGAAATGTCGCTGATGTACAATTACTTATTCGATGGGAAATTTTAACATATGAGGATGCATCATGGGAGGATTATGACGTCATCATTAAGCAATTTTCAAATTTTAATCCAAACCTTGAGACAAGATTTAAAAAATGGGGGAGTAGTGTGATAAACGTGGACCAATTAGCAATTGATGAGGTTATAAGGGCCAAGGTGAATAAGTTGCGTTTGAAGACAGAGAGGAGACATGAGAGAGAGTCAGGTCACGTGGGTGCATTGTGCAAGAAAAATAGTGGCTGACGTGGCGGAATGGCCAAGAGTGATTCGCTGGTCTATGGGACAATCATACACCGAGTCCATGTAAGTTTTTATTTTCTATTTTGAGTTTATTTCTTTGTTTGTTTTTTTCTTGTTTGTATCAGACGGTTGTTGAGAGTATAAAACATGTAGAGCTGGAGAGAGAGATTGCTAAGTTGTTATTTCTTTGAATTGTTTGTTAGTAAGGAAAATTATTATTTCTTCTTATTCCGTTTTTCTTCTCCTTCTATGTTCCATTGATCAGAGAGGTAATTTGTCCGTCAAATACATCAAATTATCACAAATCTTCTCAATAAAAATATAAATTTATCTCCAAGTTATTACATAAAGATCCACAAACATTTGAAGAAGTTTCGTTTCTCTAACAAATTCAAAATGTTCACTTGTGGTTACCGATCCCAGTCTATTGATGGCCAGCGAGAGAGATTTGTAAGGTACGCATTCCTCCCATTTCACATCAAATTAATCCCTTTTCTACTTAAATTTCAAAACTTAAACTCCTAGTACAAAATTATCATACGTTTTGTATTTCCATTAGATTGGAAGAATCAAGCCCTAGGCTTTCCGTCACCTCAACACCAGGCAGGATGCCAAGAACAAGTTTCTCCGTAGAAGCCTTCAATTCCGGATCTCGAAACAACTCAAAGTCCTTCAAAAAAGGCATAATCAAAAGCTCTGAACAGCTCAAATCCTTCGGCCGGTCGATTCGCTACGGGGTTAGCCGCGCGGTTTTCGCCGAAGACCTGAAAAAGTCTGAGAAAAAGATCTTCGATCCTCAGGACAAATTCCTCTCTCGCATGAACAAACTTTTCTTAATTTCTTGCATCTTGGCAGTTTCAATCGACCCCTTGTTCTCTTACCTCCCCATAATTGACAAAAAAGCGAATTGTGTTCCGCATGGCGCTCCAGTTTCGCACTGCTTTTATCGCGCCGTCTTCTAGGGTTTTTGGCAGGGGCGAGCTGGTAATCGATCCTGAGCAGATCGCTAAACGATATTTGAGCCGCTATTTCATTGTCGATTTTCTCGCGGTTTTTCCTCTCCCTCAGGTATGAATTAATCACTTCTTGTTGTATTTTATTATGGGATAAATGCACCGTATTAGTCCCTGTACTTTAATCAAGTTGCAAGCTAGTCCCTGTACTACACGTTTAACTTCTTTACTCCTTGTACTTTATAAAAGAATGAATGGTTAAGTCCCTGACTTAACGGAACATGTTAACACCGTTAATAAATTTTCTAAATGTCCATTTTGCCTTTTAAAAAGAGAAAGATCTTTTAAAATTAAAGATTATTAAAAAACAATATTAAACTAAGAAATTCCTTTTAAAATTTTGAAAAAAAAACTTTAAAATTGTGAAGGGCAAAATGGTCATTTTAAAACAGTGTTAACGGTTTTAGCATGTTCCTTTAAGTCATAGACTAGATGTGCACTATTATACAAAGTACAGGGACTAAAAAATGAACGGATAGTACCTGACTAACTTCCAACTCATTTAAAGTACAGGGACTAACGGTGCATTTATCCCTTTTATTAATTACACAATACTAGCTCTGTGATATATTGCAACTAAAAACGGATGTTATTTTTGTTTGTCAGATTGTGATATGGAGGTTTCTGCACAGATCGACCGGCTCGGACGTTCTTCAGACGAAAAGCGCGTTGCTTTACATAGTGCTTTTGCAATATTTGCCAAGATTCCTCAGAATAATTCCTCTCATGACCGAGCTCGAAAGGACATCTGGTGTTGTTGCTGAAACCGCTTGGGTTGGTGCCGCTTATTATTTGCTTTGGTACATGCTCGCTAGTCATGTAAGTTGTAATTTACAAAAAATAAAAAATAAAGAAAGAAAAATAAGAAATTATAACAAAATAAAAATACTAATTTTATTGAGCTAAGAAAGACTAAATTGACCATCATTAATCATTATATGTTGCTGATGAGATTTGAAACTTAATCCGTTTATATTGAATGATATATTCTTCTTGAATATATTGAATGTTATATGTTCCAAGTAAGTTAACGACCATTGACCCTTGTATACTTCAAATTTGTCTCTGATCTGAACAATTTGGAATCATTCAAATTGGTCCCTTTATCACATCGGCTTATATCATTATTATTTATTTATTTATTTTTTGTAGATTGTTGGTGCATTTTGGTACTTACTATCAGTGGAAAGAGAGGACGACTGTTGGGAGCAAGCATGCAGCAAAAGCAAAACTCCATTATGCAACCCTAACTTTTTATACTGTGGAAACGAATTCTTACAAGGATACAACCAATGGGCGAATGCCAGCTCAGACGTCCTAATAAAAACATGCTCTTTGAACGGACATAAATCCCAATTTAATTTCGGAATTTACCAACCAGCCCTCGAGTCTGGAGTCATTTCTTCTCAGAAATTCCTGCCCAAGCTCTTCTTTTGCTTATGGTGGGGCCTCAAAAACTTGAGGTACTTGCTTCTTCTTAACTTTTTTCACTTTATTTTTATCTTTGATATTGCATTTTGTATTTACGTAATGATATTTTCGTTATGTGACACATCAGCACATTGGGACAAGGGTTAGAAACAAGCGTGTATCCTGGAGAGGTTCGGTCTCATTCTTTTCGCCCTACTTATCGGTAACATGCAGGTAAATTAACAGTATATACATTTCACCATTTTGTAGAATAACACATTCACTAATATCTTTGAATTTTTTTTTTTTTTTTTTTTTTTTGCCAGACATATCTGCAATCACTGACAATAAGATTGGAAGAAATGAGAGTAAAAAGGCGAGACTCAGAGCAGTGGATGCACCACCGGCTTTTGCCTCATGAATTAAGAGAGCGAGTCAGGCGGTATGACCAGTACAAGTGGCTCGAGACTCGAGGCGTGGACGAAGAATGCCTCGTCCAAAACCTCCCCAAGGATCTCAGGCGAGATATCAAACGCCATCTCTGTCTTGGCCTCGTCCGAAGGGTAATTTCATATATGCGAAACGTTTCATCATATAATATTATAAATAATTATTTCTCGGATACATTACCATACAAATAGAGATTTGAAGTATCTATATTATATCAGAAATGTTATACAGCATGACCAAAACCCGACAGCAGCCCGATAGGGTCTATAGTGCAAATATTATTTCTTTATTTCGTCACATTGAGTTGTAAACCAAAAACCCGACAGCAGCCCGATAGGGTCTATAATGCAAATATTATTTCTTTATTTCGTCACATTGAGTTGTATTATTTGCACTATAGACCCTGTCGGGCTGCCATCGGGAACTTTCGTCATGTAGTGTTGCATTTTTGATATTATATACCTACACACCATCCGATATTTTGTAGGTGCCGTTATTCGAAAACATGGACGAGCGGCTCCTAGACGCGATATGCGAGCGTCTGAAGCCCAGTCTGTGCACGGAAAACACGTACCTCGTGCGAGAAGGCGACCCAGTCGACGAAATGCTCTTCATAATCCGCGGCCGTCTCGAGAGCATCACGACCGATGGCGGCCGCTCGGGCTTCTTCAACCGCGGCATCCTCAAAGGCGGCGACTTTTGCGGCGAGGAGCTTTTGACGTGGGCTCTAGACCCCAAATCGGCCTCCAATCTCCCTTCTTCAACAAGGACGGTTCGTGCGTTAACCGAAGTCGAAGCGTTTGCGCTTACCGCGGAGGAGTTGAAGTTTGTGGCGAGCCAGTTCAGGCGACTGCATAGCAAGCAGGTGCAACACACGTTTAGGTTTTACTCGCAGCAGTGGCGCACGTGGGCCTCCTGTTTTATCCAGGCGGCCTGGCAGCGCCACGCGAAGAGGAAGGTCGCGGAGATGAGGAGGAGGGAGGAGATGGAGGTGGAGGAGATTGGTGAGGATGGTGGGTCGTCGAGTCTCGGTGTGACGATTTACGTGTCGAGGTTTGCGAAGAATGCGATGAAAGGGGTGCATCGGATGAGGAGTAATAGAGTTAGCGATGAGGAGTTGAGCGTTGCCGTGCCGAAACCGCGAGAGCCGGATTTCGGGGTTGATTTGTTGAGTTGAGTTTGATTGATGGATTAAGGAAGTAATTGAGGATTAGAAGGATGTTAACTTGGTGGTAGAAGAATAGCCGTGAAAAGGATGATGGTTATTTTGTTGATTGTTTGAAAGTGTGAATAGGTTTTGAGTTGTTTTTTTGGGGGTAAATACATAGTTATTTGATTCTTTGGTTGTAATTCAAGAAAAAGTGGTGATGCAAACATTTAATAATCAATTGTTTCTAGTGCTATTTTTTAAGGTCTACTCAATGTTGGTTTTCAAATACAGATAGCCAAATGTCACAATAAGTATACAACAATGTATTTGGAAAATCAGAACCTATAAACAACAATAACATATTCCTTCACAAGTTCCAAAAAAACTCCACAACAATGGACATAGCATGCATCATTTCCTCTTCTGCTTCAGTAATTCAAGAAATAATGGTGATCCAAACATTTATATTCAATTGTTTCTAGTGCAGCTTTTTAAGGTCTACTCAATGTTGGTTTTCGAATACAAATTGCCAAATTTTACAGTAAGTTTACAACAATACAACAATGTATTTGAAAAATCAGTACTAAACTATAAACAACATATTTTCTTCACAAGTTTCAAAAAACAAAAAGATCGACAACAATCTCAAACCTTAATTGGACATAGCATCCATCATTTCCTCTTCTGCTTCAGTAATTCAAGAAATAATGGTGACCCAAACATTTATATTCAATTTTTTCTAGTGCAGTTTTTTAAGGCTCCTCAATGTTGGTTTTCAAATACAAATAGCCAAATTTTACAATAAGTACACAAAAATACAACAATGTATTTGAAAAATCAGTACTAAGCTATAAACAACATATTTCCTTCACAAGTTTCAAAAAAAAAATAACTCCACAACAATGATCTCAAACCTTAATTTTTCATAGCATCCATCATTTCCTCTTCAGTATCTACATCCAATATGCAATATTTCACACCATCATCAGATTCTTCACTATCGGATTCAGATTCCAATTTTACTGAACCAGATAACTGAACATCATCTGAGGACTCAATTAGAGCTATATCAGGCCGTCTACTAAGGCTCAATGATTGTTCATTAGCTAACTTAGGTGCATTAGTTCCATTATCCGGCACCAGATCTGTCACCCTAACCTGATAAAATTAACATTATTAATTAAATTATTATCATTTCAATAGATAATTATGTATTAGGTTTAGTGAATTAAAAAGTCAAATAAACTTGTTCTATTTTACAGTACCTGTAACGGCTTCATGAGATCAACATCTCGGGCTTCAATTCGAAGGGATCGATCAAGAGCTTCTTGGGCTTGTAATTCCATGGAATCTCTCACAAGTTTACTCAAGAAGCTGACATCATCTGACATCACACCTAGATCCCGTAGTAGCATTGATCCTAGTGTTAAACTAGTCTGCACAAAATAAGTTACAAACAAGTATTAAAATTGCAAAAATCATAAAAAAAATGCTGAAATTCTAAAAGAGTAAATAAAGATGGTCACCTCAGCATTTTCAAGAACAACATCTGTGGCACCGGCTTTCTTTAAATCGAGAAGTTGGGAGAGATCCTGAGCCCTTGCATATACAGGCACCTGATTTAAAATATGTATTTAAAATTTAAATATTGAATTATTCCCCCGAAAAAAGAGAAGGCCATCTAGAAACTCAAAAGTATCAGATCTGTCATATGTACCCTTTCCAAAATCAAAATATCAACTTTACCCTTCAAAAATTGTAAATATCAGTTAGTCATCTAAAAACTCAAAAGTATCAGATCTGCTCCCCCATTAAAAATATACCAAATATACATCTACGAACACATTCAGCTCCAAGGATAAATTTGATAATTTGTCACTTCGAACGATAAACTTGATATTTGCAGTTTTTGGAAGGGTAAATTTTTTGTCTGAAATTACCCAAAGGACTAAAATAAAAACAAAAAAGTACCGTGGGAAAAGCAAGGCGAATTCTTTGAACAGCCTCAAAAGTTTGTTCTTTGCTTTTATACATAACCATCACTGCTTTAGGAGAAGAAATGCCCGCTGACTGCAACACAGCGGGTCGAGACCCGTCTCCATATAAAACCCTAAACCCAGACTTTCTAGCTGCCTGAATAAATTACATAAAAAAATGTATTTAATCTTATGAATTAATGCCAAAATTTTATCTTATGAATTAATGACAAAGGACTGGTAATAGGAAAATTTGCATAAAAAAACCCCTTCATTATGCCAAAATTGCAAGAAAGCCCCTGCATTATTGCCAAAATTGCAAAAAAAAAACCTATTGTTACTTATATTTTAATTACATGAAAAATATATTTTTTTAAATATTAATAAAAAATTTCGCCCTTTCATAAGATTTTTTTTTAAAGTTGATTAACATTTCTCCCTCTCTACTCAATATTTTATTTGAAATAATATTTTTTAAACTTAACTAAGAAAACTTCAAGATTTTTTTTACTTTGAAAATATATTTATTAAACTTTAAGAAAAATTTTAAGAACTTATTCTACAGTGAGGAAATTAATTAAATTTTAATAATTTTCTTTAAATAATTAGAGTAGAAAAGTAACGTGTTAATTTGAAACTAACGGTAGGGACTGTTGCAAATTTAGCAATAATATAGGGGTGTTTCTGCAATTTCCAATAATTCAACGGCTTGTTTGCAATTTCTGCCAAAATGGAAGGCCTTTTTGCAAATTTCCCATTGAGAATTTGAAGTTGATAAAATAATATTGACCTTAACTACAGTAGGATTAAGATCAAAACCGACGTAAGGCCAGCCAACATTGCTCTCGTCTGGTCCAGACGCTAATGGAGCTGATAAAAAATTCGCAAGAATCTGTAATTAAAATATGAAATAAATTGTTAGTTTTAGTTGGTGTTTTGTTAGTAAATATGTTGAATATATAAAATAAATACACAAATGAGTTAAATTTTATTACCTGGCCCATTTGTCCAAAACCAAGAATGATAACTGGTTCAGACGAATCAAAGCTCATAATTTCAGTTGTTTTCTACAAAAATAAAAAATAAAAAAAATTCAAAGAAGTTGATAATTATTTATATCCTAAACTTGAAACAATAAAAAAGATACAATATGGTGAAATGAAATAAATCCAGTTACGTACTTCTTTTTGTTGAAATTTTTCATCGATTAAATCAGCAGCCTTTCTTCCAAGATCATTGAGCAAAGGAGTCAGTGCCATTGATAGAACCACCACTATTATCAGCAGTTTATTCAACTCTAGTGGTAACACTCCAAGCCTTATAAAAACCAAAAAATATAAATTAACAATAAATATAAAGAAGGGAAATTTGCAAAAAAAAAAAAAAAAAAAAAAAACCTATATTATGCCAAAATTGCAAAGAAAAGCCTTATATTATTGGAAATTGCAAAAAAAAACTTCCATTACTGCGAAAATTGCAAAAAAGCCCCTATCGTTAGTTACAAACTAATATAGTTATTTTTTAACTCTAATTATTTAAGAACATTCTTAAAGTATAATTAATATCCCTATCACTTGAAAGTTCTTAAAAAATCGTAAGAGTTTAATTAAAATTTTCTTAATTAAGTTTAAGAAATTTTAGAGAGAGAGATGTTAAATTACTTTAAGAAATATCATTAGAGAAACAAAATGTTAACTAATATTTAAAAAATGTCTTTTAGTAATTAAAGGATGAAAACTAACGGTGTTAACTATTATTTAACGGTAAGGGCTTTCTTGCAATTTCCAATAAGTTCTTTTTGCAATTTCGGCATGATATAGGGCCTCTTTTGCAAATTCCCAATAAACAAATTACTTGCTGATTAGTTAATTAGTTAATCGATAAATTAATAGAATTACCTGTTTGCAAGAGAAAATACAACAAAACCAAACTCGCCGCCTTGAGAGAGAAGCAAACCAATCCTAACACTTTCTTGAAGAGATAATCCGACACGTGGCCCAATTGCAGTAATTATCAGGGTCTTAATCGCAATTAAACCTCCTAATAAGGAAAGTACGTTTGGCCACTCCCTGAATAACAGCTGCACATAATAATAATGATGATGATGATGATGATGACAACAACAACAACAACAACAACAATAATAATAATAATAATAAATAATGATTCAAACTCGAATTCATGAAAACATCCATACGGGGGATGATGATGATGACAAAAATAATAATAATAATAATAATAATAATAATAATAATAATAATAATAATAATAATAACAAGAAAAATAATAACAATAATAATAATTACTATGAGAGAAGGCTAGAGAGAAAATTACCATTCAGTACAGTATGTGTTGAAACTGGAATTGAACCATTGATTTAAGATAAAAAAAAAACACAACTTTGTTATAAACAACATAAGGAAATTAAATATTTGGTGTTGAATGAAAATATGAATTTTGAGACGATTAAGAAAGATTAGGAAATACTAAATAGTATACCTGTGTGTCAATAGAAGTACCAGTAGTCACAAAGAACAAACCGAGAAGTAAACCTCTAAACGGTCTTATATCCGCCTCGATTTGCGTGCGAAAGTTAGTTTCAGCAAGAATCGCTCCTGCCAAAAACGCCCCTAGCTGGATATTATAATATCTTGTTCTAAGTTTAAAAGTTTATAATATATTTTGTCATAAATTGTGAGAAATAAATAAAAGTATTTGAAAAAGTACCGTGTCGCTAAAACCAAGTTTTTGGGTTACAAGTGAAGTTCCAGCAACAGTTAGAAGGCAAAGAGCTACAAAAGCTTCAGAACTCCTTGATTCAGCAACAAACTTAAATAAGATAAAATGAGACATAATTATTATTCAGTTTAGTTGATATTTTGATTATTTGGGTTAGTGAGTAAAATGATGACGTACTTCAAAAATACGCCTTAATATTAATCTTCCACCGAGTGAAAGAATGCCAAGACCCAATAGAGCTTTTAAACTTTGACTCACTAGAATGGGCAAAATCGTAATTGTATCATTCGCTACACTCTGCACTTATTAAAAAATAAAACAAAATAAAAAGAGATTAGATTTTGAAGTTAAAGCAAAGAGTGTGGGTATCATAAAAGGAAGGCGGAATTAAATATGTACCCCCTGCAAAAAATTGAGAAATTTCAGATATACCTTGAAAAAGGATTTGTATAATATGATAATGTAAAGAGGCACATGAAAAGTACATTCATTTTATAGTTAAAATTTCCCTCTATAGTCTATTTTGTTTAAATACTCTATAGTATAAACATGGAAAAAATAAAATCAAGTACGAACCTTTTGCATACCTGGCTCTCTAGCAGTGGAAGTATAACTAATAGAGGCACAACCGCTATATCCTAAATAATCCAAAAATAAACAAACTAATTAACATATAATTAATAAATAAATAAAATTACAATTAGTCATCTAGTTAAATAAAGTAAACAGATTAATAATTTACTTGTAAAAGAAGGATCCCAAGAGTAGCTGAACCAAACCGAGTAGGAAGCTCTCCTTTTTCAGCGAGAATCTATTTTCACCAAATTTTTCATAATTAAATTTCAAATATTTTCTTAATTTATGTTAATTAAAGTACACAAAACGGAATATATTTACCTGTAGAACAAAAGCAGAAGAGGAGAGAGAGAGCGCTGCACCGATCACTATCGCTTCATCCACACTCCTTATGTTTACCTGTTTTATTACAATTGCAAATTAAATTACACAGATAAACTAAAGGGAAATTATAATTTTTCCGAATATTAGAAAATCCCCAACTTATTAGATTCTATCTTTTAGTCCCTAAAAAATTGCCCCTTTTACGGTAAAATCTAACATGGAGGGTGTTAGCTTTTTTTATTGACCAAATACCCTCCTAATCCTATATTTGATTCAAAAACATAATTAAATATAAATAACATATAATTAATACATTGTTAATACATAATTAATATAAAATTAATTATACTGATACATAATTACCATAATATTAGTTACATAAATACATAATTAACATTTTATCACATAATTTGTGTAAAACACATAACTAACGAAAAATTTTTAAAAAAAAGCAACATTGTAGGGGACTAAAAGAAGGAATCTAAAAAGGGGGTGTGTTCTAAAATTTTCAGAAACATTAGGGGGTTTTGAAAATGCTCCTTTTAACTAAATATCAATTATTTGAGGAAAAGTGAAGCTTCTAGAAGTTTCTTGAAGAAATACCAGATCAGAGCGTGAGTGAAAAAGGAACTGTAAAATTTTGGTCCCAATGGCTCCGTTTGGTGGGAGCTCAAATGCCGTAAAAGCAAGGGTAGATAAAAGCACCTATAAAAGGAAAATATTACTTTATAAGGCATATTTTATCATACGGTAATGGCCTCATCTTAATTACTAAATACAAGTTTTAACTATTATTACAACTCTAGTTGTATTGGGTCATGTATCCACTCCAATTATAGCAAATACTGTCGCCTATTGAAATTAATATATATTTCAAAAGTTGTTATTTAAAATATTGAGAGAGAGAGAGACCTGAGTTAAACCCATGCCAAATGCATACTTTGCAAGAGCACTAAGACGAGCCAATGAAAGTTCTAATCCCATCTCAAACAACTACAAATTATTAAAAAATCAATCGAATAAACTCGGTTCGTAAATGGTTCATAGACAAAAATTAACCAAGACAAAACGTATTTTGTAGGAGTATATAAACACAAATTTAGGCTCATATATAAAGAACTTACCAAGAAAAGGATACCCCATTCGGATAAGAGCTTGACATCTGTCAAATTTCTTATAAATCCAAATTGGTTAAGAGCGACACCAGCACAAAAGAACCCTAGTATCTGCACATTCACACAAAAAAGGTTTATAAATAATAGTACATTCAATTGTGAAAATAAAGTAATAAATAAACGTCAATTATGCAACCACGCTTCAAATTAGCCTCCATTTGTCCCTCAATTATGCAATTAAGCAGATAAATAAAATATAAATAAACGGATTTTGACATTCTGTTGTGATCTTAGAAATAAATTAATTAATTAAATAAAATATAAATAAATGGTTTTTGACATTCTGTTGAGATCTTAGAAATAAATAAATTAATTAAATAAATAATAATTCTAACCGGGCTAGCTTTAATGATCCGAAAAGCTGGCACGACCAAAACAGTAACTACCAAAAACGTAAGTGTGTCAAACCCTAGATCATTGATCACATCCACTGCACTGGCAATCTCCATTTCAGCCTTCACTGGAGATCTCCATTTAGAAGTTCTTTTGTGATGTTGAAAGCTACAGCCTTTCCAGTAACAACTCTCATGTACCAATTTCATGTGGAGAAATTTTGTGTTACATAGAGTATTGATTTTACTATGCCTTTGTGATAATGAGCAAGCATGGAGATTCGATTTCTTGTTGTTATAGTAAGATGATACGTTGTAGATTTGATACTTATGGTTCGAGGAGAATATTTGATGCCTGGCTCTTTTGGTAATTTGATATTGAAGAATTTTTCCCTGTACCAAACAAATGGAAATATAAGTAATGAAAATCTGCGGTGGTATTTTTGCTAGGAAATCAATAAAAAAACTAATTAGCTGGAAACTAAACTTGCCTTCACTGGAGTGAACTATAAAATTAAATTATTAAAGACTAATTTTTTACAATTTTCAGTGTAACCCACCAAATTAAAAGCACAGATAAGTCAATTACTAAAAAACAATTGTGAAAATGACTGCACAAAGCAACTAACCTTAAAGCAATGGCACTCAGCCATGGCCAAAAGCTGGCTTGTTTTACTGAAAACAGGGAGAAGTCGCACAATCTAATGCATGCTAGAGAAGAGAGGAGATTGAATTAGAGGTGTGCAAGAGAGTCAAAGAGAAGAGAAGAGAAGGGCCCACAAATCAGGCAGTTTATCAGGAGAGAATTTGTGTTACTGGTATGGAGTGGATTATATGTGATTTTATCTAAAAATCTAAGAAAAAGACGAGGGGATGATGTTTGAGGCGAGCAGTGTGCCGCGCACACAAACCTCGTGTCAGTCGTTGTTTTTAATTTTCTTTCATATTTTAATATTTTTTTCATTTTTACAAGCCCCTAAGTGCGGTTGGGCCATTTTCAAATGTATGGCCCAATCATTTTCAGTTCTTTCGGTTGTTTTATTTATTTGCACAATCTGATTTTATTGATTTTATACTACGTTCCACCGATATGGATACAGATATCGTATCCGATATGATACCTATACGGCGATACGATAATTATAAAAACATTCAGGGTATGATATGGCAAAAAAATTTATTATTTTATTAATTATATTTTATTATTTTTTATTTAATTACATATCATATTTTGTTTGGAAGATGGTAACAATTTGCTATTTACAGAAATATCTTCACTTATTTGTTATTATTAATTATGTAAGTAGATATTTTAATGAAAATTTTCCACTTGTACACACATCTCAAAATAAAATACCACGAATGCACATCTTTTTTGGGAAATTCCAAAAATAACACTTTCGGTGTCTCAAAGTCTGGTTAAAACAATATTTCGGTGTCTCAAATACCGAAACTTACTTAACTGCTTAAACAAAAAATGTTACAAAAAAAATATTAAAAAACAAATTTCCGACCTTTCAAAGGTCGAGAAAATATTTTTTATTATTAAACCATGAACTACTTTTTAATAGCAGACTCATCATTTGAAGCTTGGAGAAAAAATAATAAAAAACTAGTTTCCAACCTTTGAAAGGTCGGGACACCAATTTTTCCTGTGAAAATTATGTCAAATCAATGTTCCCTTGTTTGGCAGCCCCTTTGGTCTCCAAAATATGTTTCTCCCGCTCAATTTTAACCAAACTGTCAAAATACTATTCTTATAATATTTATCTAAAACTAATCATATTTTAAATTATAAAATAGCATTAAAATATATAAATTTATAATTTAATCTAATTAGCAAATAAAATAATATAATAGAACTAGCTGAAGTTTTGAGAAAGATGAAATTTGCTAATCTGAGTTTGTACCCTGAATGCAGCCTAACTACGGATATTTGCTAATTTCATCTTTCTCAAAACTTCAGCTAGTTCTATTATATTATTTTATTTGCTAATTAGATTAAATTATAAATTTATATATTTTAATGCTATTTTATAATTTAAAATACTATTAGTATTAGATAAATATTATAAGAATAATATTTTGGCGGTTTGGTTAAAATTGAGCGGGAGAAACATATTTTGGAGACCAAAGGGGCTGCGAATTAAGGGAGCATTGATTTTGACATAATTTTCACAGGAAAAATTGGTGTCCCGACCTTTCAAAGGTTGGAAACTATTTTTTTTATTATTTTTTCTCCAATCTTCAAATGATGAGTCTGC
This sequence comes from Juncus effusus, assembly GCA_027726005.1. Lineage (NCBI taxonomy): Eukaryota > Viridiplantae > Streptophyta > Magnoliopsida > Poales > Juncaceae > Juncus > Juncus effusus. The sequence goes on along the minus strand of CM050903.1, from coordinate 5,496,020 downwards.
TATTAAAAAGTAGTTCATGGTTTAATAATAAAAAATATTTTCTCGACCTTTGAAAGGTCGGAAATTTGTTTTTTAATATATTTTTTTTGTAATGTTTTTTGTTTAAGAAGTTAAGTAAGTTTCGGTATTTGAGATACCGAAATATTATTTTAACCGGCTTTTGAGACACCGAAACTGTTATTTTTTGAATTTCCAAAAAAAGATGTGTATTTGTGCTATTTTCTTTTGAGATGTGTGTATAAGTGGAAAATTTTCTATTTTACTCTTGTTTTATTGGTTTCATATTTGTTATCATATGTTTTAAGTATATATGTTCTACGTTAGAAGTATCCGATGCGGATATGGAAAGTATCTGTGAAGTACTTGTCAGTATTTTAGAATAAAATATTATGATACGTCATGTGGCACTTTCGGTACACTATCCGAGTATCCGATATGAATATTATCTGATATGGTATCTGATACGATACGGTCGGATTTTTAAATTATTCGCGTAACATAGATTTTACATGTGATAATTTGAAGATTTTTACGGCAAACATTGTCACGAGACATGACTTGGTCTGAGGAGACTAGGAGTTTGAATTTTTCTTTCATGGAAGCTTCTTTCTTAACTTTGACTGGACTTCGCCATTTGATTGACAATTACCAATGCTAATCTAGAATACTATTATGTCATCATGGCGTCTTAGCAGCCATTTTAAACCATTTCAAAGCCGTGTTACATAATTTTCTCATCTTCCTTGTCTTCATTAACTACAAAAACATAAACTAAACACGGGCATACAAAATCAATAAAAAGATACTCAAAAAAAGGAGCCTAAAGAGGTTTTTAAAAAAAAGGAGCCCAAAGATGAACAATCTTTTATCGGGCTCTTGGCGCCGCGAGGATGACATAGAAACCGGCAATGGCGGTTCAATACAAATAACCGAAATGTCATCTTTAAACGGGTTCCTAAAAGAAGCCAACTCAATCCGATCCGATATAGACAAAATCGATCGGATCCATCGTGGACTTCACGAAGCCAATGAGTCATCTAAAACGCTTCACTCGGCAACTGCAGTACGATCCGTCCGTGTAAAAATGGATGCTGATGTGGCACTCGTGTTACAAAAGGCAAGGGTCATAAAAGCCCAATTGGAATTGCTTGAGAGAGCAGCTGAGACAATTAGGGCTTTGCCCTCGTCTGGGCCAGGTAGCTCTGACGAGCGAACCAGGACTCAAGTTATAGCTGGGTTGAAGAAGAAATTGAAGGGATCCATGGATGCATTTGTTGAGTTGAGAAAGGAGATTGCAAGAGAGTATCGCGAGACTGTGACACGGAGGTAAGATATTCATAACTACTTGTTGAAGACTATTAAGAACTGTGATGCTATTCTCAAAAAAGAATTGAGAGATAAAAGGAGGATTAGTCTCGCACGAAATATTTAGCAAAGATTACAGTAGTTTAAATAGCTAGAGAGATCTGATGCAACTATTATTACGCATTGACTTAAGTATTTTGGGTTGTTTATCAAGTAGTTAGTAAGTCAGTAACCTAGCTTGGGCGATGACAGTTACACTCTTGAATTTATTTGTTATTTCCATAACTAAGCTCCTCCTAATTCGATAATTTACACAATTCTGATAGGTATTACACGGTTACAGGTGAACAACCAGATGAGGCAACAATTGAAACCCTAGTTACAACCGGCGAAGGAGAACAATTCTTACAAAGAGCAATAGCAGCACAAGGCCGAGGGACTGTAATGGATGTGGTAGCTGAGATTCAGGAGCGTCACAGTGCAGTTACCGACATCGAGCAGGGTCTTCTCGAGCTACAACAAGTGTGTTTATTTTCCCTCTTAATTTACAAAAAAATTACAAAAAAAAAAATGTTGTTTTTCGAAAGAAAAAAAAATTTAATCAATGTTACAACATGATCTTCCTATACAGAAAGGATATCTAATTTCAATCTGAATAAATGAATCAGGTGTTCATGGACATGGCGGTGTTGGTGCAAACACAAGGCGATCAGTTAAATAACATAGAGAATCATGTGACAAGAGCACGGTCGTACGTGGACGATGCTCGTCAGAGTCTCCAAGTTGCACGCAAGTTCCAGAAGAACACACGCAAGTGGACTTTCTGCGCGATTCTTCTTTTGATTATCATAGCACTTGCCATTGTTCTACCCCTTGTGCTTAAGAACTAGCACTGATTGGCAAGATTTGCATAGCATGGGCCATTTGAATTTAGGTGTGGGATTATTTTATACATTGTTCTTTGAGGTTTTGTCTAAACATGTGAACTCGTTGGTTTCATTATTTTTTATTAAAACTTATAATGCTGTGCCGCAAATTTGAGTTAATAAAACTTTCTGAAAGATAATAAACAGCAATTAATATTTCTCAAACCCTGAAAAAGAAAATTTGTAATTTGTAGACAAGAGAGCAAACAAGAGCAAAGAATCATAGCTCGTACCATATCATACCCCTAATACAATACAACAAAACCCTATTTAATAATAATAATAACAGTAATATCAATCGGTGTACAAACAAGAAACAAGAAACATGAACACATTACAAATGCCTATCTCAACTCAAAATAGCTCAAGTTATATACACGAGTGAACAATGCCTCGCGAGTATACCGAGACCTCTTTCTCCCATATATACTATTTTCTTTCTTACCCACCCATTTCACACCCAATTTATAACCCACCACGTTTTCTCTAAATAAATCCTCCTTCACTGTACCTCCTGCCTGAGTCTTCTCAGCAAAATAAATCTCATCCAAAATGAGGAATTTTTCTTTTTATTTTTTTCTGGAATTATATCCAGGCAAGAGAGCCTCTGTCATTGGCCACTTGAGGGCGGCCTCTTGTCGGCGTCGGTGGTCTATTTGCATTCAGCTCCTATTATTATTAATCACAAATATCAAAACAAAATCAGAAATAAAAGAATTTTTTTATGGAAATAAAACTTCAAAATGAATTTATTATATTTCTTTTTCAGGGTAAATGCACGGTTGGTACTTGTATTTGGCATGTTTGGTCCATGTACTTTGAACAATTGCGCACGATTAGTCCCTAACTCAAGAACTAAGCATGCATATTTTCATAAAGTACAGGGACTAAATTGCAATCTAGTAAAACTTAATATTTTTATATTTTTTTAATAAGGACCTGCATCCAAGTGTCTTCAAGGTGGCGTTCAGGCGAGGTCTCAGGAGAAGTGATAGCCGGCGGCAAAGGATGTATCAATTTCGGCACCACCACCAAATCCCTTCCAAGCACCAAAATCGCACCAGCATTATTCGCCGTACCTCCATTCCAAAAAAAGAAATCCCATAAGTAAATCAAGTAATTAATTAATTAGTTCATTGAATTTGGTAATTTAGTGCATTACCGCAATAATTGGTGGCGGAGAAGAGAGTTATGAGGTGGCCCTGAGCAAAACGCTCGAAGCCATCCATCACGCACTCGTGGGCCCGCACTATCAGCTGAAGATCGTTATTGTTGCAAAACTCCATCACTCTATCAGGCTGCAGTTTTATCACAAATATTAACTTTTTTTTCCATATACAACCTCCAAAATTGAACTTTTTATGATCATGCCCACAGAATGTTTATCAATAAGAGTTATGACAAAATTGGATAATTTACCAAATACCCTCAGGATGTTTATCAACAAGAACCTGTGAACCCATTGAAGAACTTTCTAGTTTTCTTCTTTTGTGTGTTTGGCTAATTTTGTTGTATACACGAAATACACTCACCACTACTTGAGCAAGATAATATATTTTCTAGTGTATACATCTAAATATAAAAGGAAAAAGGAAAGAGAAAAGAAATGGTAAAAAAGCTGACCCCAAAAGTAACAAGACCAGGGCCCCTAGCATTGGGCCTCAACCCTTCAACACTATCATTCTCTGTTGGATCAGACCTGTACCCAAAAAAAATAAGACCACTCAAATACATAAATAACAGAATATCAACATGCAACACAAAAGGTTGCAGAGATACTAACCATAGAAGATCCATTAGAACAACTGAGCCAGCTTCCATAGTAATGGGCCTCTGAAGATTCTCTATTTGCTCCACATGATTAATCGACCGACCGATTCCACCATGCATGCATATTATTTTCTTCTCTATTAATGCAGCCAATGGAAGCCAGTTGAACAGCCGGTTCATCCTGTGCCATGTCCATATCCCATCTCTCTCTCCCTATTATTTCCAAATAACAAAATTATGTTGTTAAAAAAGTATAAATATAAGTATGACAAATTAGGAAACTAATTAATGATAAGAATTGGGATTGTTTGAGTTTTACCATTCGTTCGATGCACTCAATACGGAAGCCAAACAGAGCGTTGATATCGGCCGCCTCATGGTTTCCGCGAATTAAGTGCACATTATTTGGATATTCAACCTAGGAAGATTATTAAATAATCAATTATTATGACAAAGTCATATATTGCGTAGAAGGGTTGACCAAAGTGTTTATTTCCTTCCAAAATGGTTGTTAAAGGAAGATGAGTAATAAATGATTGATACCTTCAAAGCGAGGAGAAGAGAGATGGTTTCCAAACTATGTTGACCACGGTCAACATAATCTCCCAAGAAGAGATAATCTATGTATCTGAAATTCAAAAAAAAAAATAAACATCAATTATAGAAATAAATGAATAAATGGACACTTATTATTATTATTAGTGGAATTTCATATTTGCCCTTTCAAAACTTCAAAATATCATGTTTACCCTTCTAAAACTGCAAACACCAGATTTACTCTTCCAAAATCCAAAATACATCATATTTACCCTTCAACAACTGCAAATATCAAATTTACTCTTCCAAAATCCAAAATATATCATATTCACCTATCCAAATCTTGCATATTTTACATTTGAAAGGGTAAATTCGATACATTTTGTATTCAAAAGGCTCAATCCGATCTTTTCTTCCTCACAGGGGTAAATATGATATTTCGAAGTTTCGAAAGCGTAAATAACTAAATATTGTTTCCCCCTTATCATCATCATCATTCAAACTTACGCAGTGTCACCAGAAGTAAGTAATAAATGGACAGTAGGTAATCGTCGTAAGGTACATCAACAAATTATTATTATTATTATTATTATTATTATTATTATTATTATTATTATTATTATTATTATTATTATTATTATTATTATTATTATTATTATTATTATTATTATTATTATTATTATTATTATTATTATTATTATTATTATTATTATTATTATTATTATTATTATTATTATTATTATTATTATTATTATTATTATTATTATTATTATTATTATTATTATTATTATTATTATTATTATTATTATTATTATTATTATTATTATTATTATTATTATTATTATTATTATTATTATTATTATTATTATTATTATTATTATTATTATTATTATTATTATTATTATTATTATTATTATTTCTGTCTACGTGCCCACTTATGTTTTGATACTTTTATTGACCTTCATGTCACTAATAATAATAATAATCATAATAACAACAATAACAATAATAATAATAATAATAATAATAATAATAATAATAATAATAATAACAACAACAATAATAAACAATAATAATACTATTAACATTATCTTTTTCACACTTACGCGATGTCACCAGCAGTAGACGGAGCCCCGTACTCATCAAACAGCCTCATCAGGTCCCCGAACTGGCCGTGCAGGTCCCCGAAGATCTTGACGGGCGCCTTGAGCTGCAGGACGCTCGGCTCGCTGGAGAATATGTGCTCCGCGCTGTCGCATAAATCGGCGATCTCGTTGCAGTCCAGGAAGAACTGTCGTCTTACTGGGGGCTTCCAGCCGCGGGGTTTTAGTAAGTGGGCTATTACCTGGTGTTGAAAAGGGAGGGGAAAGAGAGTTGGTTATGAGTAGAGATGCAATTGAAAAAAGGAAGGAAAAAAGTAAGCATAAATTAAGGGGAAGTTTGCAAAAAAGCCCATGTATTATGCTGAAATCATAAATAAGCCTTGTACTACTGGAAATTGCAAAACTTACCCTGCATTAGAAGTTTAATAAAAATTTGTTTTTCAAGTGATTAAAGTATTAAAACTAACGGCTGTAACTTCAAATTAACAGCAGGGTAATTTTGCAATTTGACAATACTCAAGGGGCTTTTTTGCAATTTCCAGAATTCAGGGATTTTTTGCAATTTTAGCATAATGCATTTTTTGCAAATTGCCGTAAATTAAGACAAGAAATACAATTTCCAATAATGTTGTAATACAGAACTGAAGGGTTTTTATTTTATTTCACTGGTACCTTTTTAGGCACGCTGTTGATGGACATCTGGCGGTCTAGAAGCTTCCGAGCTGCAGTGGCACTTTCTGGAGTCCCATAGCTGACTCTTCTCCCTTCGTTTTCAAACTGATCGATCGAAAGCTGCCTCACCATGCCTCCCAACACGCCACCTGTCTCTGCCGCCACCACCACCTGAATAAACATACAACAAATATATCATTATAAACACATTCATTCACACCTAATTCCATCAAAAAAAGAAAATTCTTAAAAAATACTGACAAAAACTGAAAATTCTTAAAAAAAAATCTTAGAAATTCTTAAATACTGACAAGAACCATCAAAACAAAAAATTCCTAAAAAAAATACTAACAAAAACTGAAAATTCTTATAAAAAAATCTTAATGAAATTCTTAAATACTGCCAAGAACCATCAAAACTGAAAATTCTTCAAAGAAATCTTAAATTTTTTTGAAGTCCTAAAAAAAGATTCTTACGAAAATTCTTAAAAAAACGAAAATTCCTAAAAAGTATTCTAAAAAGATACTGACCGCTCTGTGATGCAAGCGGACACCTGGCACCAGCGGCGTAACAACAACGGCATTACTACTACTACTAACATTATTATTACTGTTCCCAACGGCAGTCTCAGGGACTTTGATCAGGCTCGTTTGTTTCCCACTGGGCGTGGCCTCGGACCCGCCGTCCCTGTCGGGCAGCTGCTCCATTTCGCCGGTCGTTCCGTTCTGACGCGCTTTCACGGCGGCCAGTGTCGCGCTTATCGCCTCTGCTTCTGCGGCTGAGGCCTCAACTAGATACTCCACGCCTTTCGTCAATCTCCTACAATGAAAGAAATGGAATAAAATATATTGCACTGAGTTGCGGCAGTTAACTATTTTTTGTTATTTTTTTTAATGGGAAATTTGCAATAAAAAAACCCCTGCATTTTGCTATTAAAAAGCCCCTAGTTTAGTGAAAATTGCAAAAAAGGAAAAAGAAACTGCATTATTGCAGAAATTGCAAAAAACTCCCTAAAGTTAGTTAGAAGGTTGACTTACTAATTATTTGGAAATATATTTATTAAATCATCTGAAATAACATTTCCTATATTTAATTGATATTTTTTGGGCAACAATACAGAGTTCTTTTTTTGCAATTTTCAGCATAATGCATTGGCTCGTTTGCAAATTTCCCCTTTTAAATAAACTTATGTACCAACTACAATAACAATTACCTCTGTCCCACGGCATTTTCCGGACTGATATCCGTGTACATATCCCCGTTCACCGGCGGAGCCACCGGCGTGCCGAGCACGACCGCGCCTCCGTCCGGCGCCGCCTCCGCCGCCTGCCTCGACCTTTCGTCGGTGTACAGATATGATGATCGGGGCACTTGGTTGTTTGTTGCGGCTGCCGCTGCGGCCGCGTGCGAGGCCGCGGTTGTGGTTTCCGCCGCCGCGAGGTCTTCTGCTACCAGAAGGTCATCCAGAAGCACGCCTGGAAGAAAATTTGTTATGAAGATGTTAGGGTAATTTGGGAACATAAAATGTCATGTCTACTCGTGTGAAAGAGTAAATATCATTTATACATAGTATAGGAAATATGATGTACGCCCTTCTAAAAGCACCACATCTATCACATGAGAATAATATGCCCCTTATTCTCATGTATAAATAGAAGGTGATGAGGTAACGACAGTCTGAGGTTCTTTAGAAGCAAATATATATTTATACATAAGGGGCAGTTTAGGCACCTTTTTAAACAAATCAGGCGAGGGGATATCTAATTTTTTTTTTTTTGTAGGGATATCATCACATTTCACATTTTACAGTATTAGACATGAAATTTCGTATTCAGTAAGAACATTAACAAACAATAATTTACAATAATTCTTTATTTTTTCTATTCTTGCCTCCGCGTAAGCCGCCGTAAATGAAAATGAGATCCCCAACCGCAGCCGCAGCGTGTCTGCACCTACGCGTAAGTTCGACCGCCGCGTCTCCACCTGCGGCGTCCGCGCTGTACCTTCCCGTGCGAGGAGTTGTAACTACAGATTTCGTGTCGCACCAGACTCCAGCTGCCGTGTCCAAAACTGAAAGGAAAGAAAAAGAATGTGAAGATGTTGTATTTGGAAGTGTGTGATTAAGAGTGAAAAGAAGGGATAAATGCAGTGTTTAGTCCATGTACTTCCATTGGATTGCGATTTAGTACATGTACTATTGATTTGGCATGTTTGGTCCTGCACTCTACAGAATTGTGCATGGTTAGTCCCTAACTCAGGGACTGGCCATGCATGTTTTCATAAAGTACGGGGACCAGCACGGGTGAAATCTAACTGAAGTTCAGGGACTAACGTCATATTTATCCCCAACTCAAAAATATATCAAAATTAGTAATTTGCCTTATCAGCAATACAAAGGTATCATATTTACCCAACGTATAGTTAAGATTAGAAAGAATATCAAATATATATCTTTTAAAAACCTGCGATACTAGAGGAGTCTTCTACCATTCGGCCGCCACCAAGCGCGCCTCCAGATACATGTAGCCGAGCATTCACAAAAACCTACAGAAAAATATTACCAAATACAAATAAACACAACAAGTATTTCCTCTGAGAAAAATCTAAGTAAAAGAATTAAAACTCACAGCTGCATGTTGGTATCTTGGTGAGGGAGAGACACCTGGCGCGATTGCCCACTCCCATCTCCCGTCCCTGTGTTTCGCAAGCCCATACGCACTTGATAACGGCTTCATTTAAAAAAAAGGGAAAATATAATTAATTCAAAAATGGTGATAATTAATTAGTTTAAGTTAGTTATTTCTCAAAGAAAATGGAACTTACAACACTATTGGCATCCCTCCCACCACATAGCAATAAGAGCCCGTCTGAGCGGGCACTTGCAGTCGCATACCTAAACATCAATAAATATAATAAAATAAGATAATTTCCATAGGTTAAGTTAAACAAAAAATCTTAAATATAATTAATAAAATATACTTACATGCATGGAGGTGGACCTTCACCTTCAGGTTCGAGCTTTCGCCATTCATACGGCTTGGCAGCCGTGTCAAGGGCCCACACGTCAGCTAATGGCCTCTTCCCTGTAATTTCACATTTTTTTTTATTTTAGGTAAGAACTCAAGCATTTAATGTAACATCTCAAGTCTTCTATAAACTACTTAGATGGTTAATATACTCACCGTCATTTCCACCAATTGTTAAGAGAAACCGCTGCCCTACCAAAGCCATCACATGCCCGTACCGTGGACCTGGACCCGGTCCTTGAACCACCACTCTAAATTTAAAAAAAAATATAAGAACACAACAATTAATTTAGCATTCATAGTGACAAAATAAACTACATATATAATCTTTTATATATTTCTGACCTATGCCATCGTGGCTTCTGTTGTGTTAGATCCAAAACATGAAGATCCTCTGCTGATAAACCCGCTGGACCAATTCCACCCTATTTTTAAAATAATTTTTTTTTAATGAACTAGACACATAAATATAATACCAGTTTTTAACATTAGTTTAATTACAATAAATTACCTGAATTACAACCATTGTACCGACAGCTGTAGCGACATGCGCAGCTCTAGGTGAGGGTGGTTCACCAAGCGGAGTTAGCCTGATAAAATTCAAAGTAACAAAATTATAAATCAGCAAAATTTAATGGTCAAACAAGAAAAACTTAGAAAAAAAAAAGTGATAAACCTACCTTGACCATTTATTTGATAAAACATCGTAGCAGTGCACATCAGCTGTTGCACCCGCAAGACCTGCACGATAATTGGAATTTAATTAAAATAATCTGAAATTTAATTGCTTGGACTTTTTAGAATGTTTCAGGACAAGATTATTGAAAAATATTCGCCTTCATATGAAACTTAAATTTGGAAAGAGAAATTAAATTTTAAAAGAGATAATCATTTATTTAGGTGGGTGTACGGAAAAGTCTACTTTAAATTTGGAAAGTAAACACCAAAAATTAATTTCATTCTAAATGGCTAGTTTCATAATTAGACTGACACTTATCACAATTAAATCACCTTTATCATTACAAAATTGGACTAATCAGGTAACAGTAATAATAACCAATTTAATCCCTTCCTGCCTCATTCCTCCGGTTAAATCTCTATATACATCAAAACGATCATTCAGAAAACATTAATTACACAACTAATCACTAAATTAACACACTAAAAAACCTTCTTCCCCTCAATCACACCAAATCTATCTAATTAATCCAACACAATTAAGAAAAGATCAAATTGAATCACTTACGAATCCCAGCACTCCCAGCAGTCGAAGGAGGCGTGGCCGAGTTACCCTCAAGAGCCGTAGCACCACCAAAGAGTATAAGTCTCGGCCCAATATACCCAGCCGAACCTTCCTCTCCAACCGCAGGCACAGCCGTCAGGGTATGACCGCATCTACAGCCAGGCCCGTCCTCCTTCTTCTCCAAAATCGCATTCACGACGGAGTAAGTCGGCGCCGGCCTCGGCCCGGCGATCGCCGGCGGCGTCGCCGGTGCCGCCGCAACAGCCTCCGCCGCTAACGCCGGCGAGGCTTCGCCGGAGGATGATTGAGGTTCCGTCGGGGGGGTTTCGTTGATTGATTCAGAAGATTGTTCTGTTGCCATAGGCGAATCCACGTCCATGTTTAAATGATTGTAGATTGAATAATAATGGAGATCAGAAGATTGATATTTAGTCCATCAATCAAACCCTAACCCTAGGTCTTGATTTGATGAACGAATTTGAAGTGATTTGAGGGAAGTTTGGAGCTTAATTGCTTGATTGGAATCGATCTGAGAGATGTGAAGGATTGGAGGGATCGGGATGATAGGGGAAAATGAATGGAAAATTGAATAGGAGAGAGAAAATAATATGAAAATGAGAAGAAAAAAGAGGAGAGACAAACAGAAGAGAGAGAGGGGAACAGTCCAGAGAGAGATAATTGTTAAAGATCTCTGCCAAATAATACTATGCTATTTTTATATCTATATTTTTTTATTTTTCTAGTTTATATGTTTTCTATTTGGCTTTGAAATGAACGTTCCTAAGGACAGGGCTCAGGCTTAAGAACAATATTTCCATGCACTCGGCTCATGGATAAATATGACGAGACTACAGAAATAAGAAATGGGTCCAAAGTTAGAACATTGTTTTATCAATGTGTGTCCGCCGTGCACCGGGAGTATGAAGAATTTGTAGAGTATAGAGGAATAAATAGTGGGGAAATTACTGAGAGAAACGAGGCGAATGTTTCGGGAGTCTTTTGGGCCGTTGGAGATAAGATGAACGGCTGAGATCATTTAAATTTCAGACATCTTTCTTGGGGTCAATTCTTTCATATATACACCTCCAAAGTTAATAATCTCAAAACAATAACAAACTTGTGCATTGATATTGCATATGTATTTGATATTGCATATGTATAACAACAAACATTATAAAAATAATTATTTGTAGCTATAATTATATTACAAATGCTGATGTAATCACGTAATCTATCTCTTCCAATGATCTTTTGTAATTTTGTAATTGCTGCTTCTAAAAATTGCTCTTACATAGTAGCTAAAGAATGCAATATTTTAAAGGGGTCTACATGTTCAAGGTATTGTTTTAGTTTCTAAGGGATGGAAAGGAAAAGTGAACAACTTTTTGGTAACCTGGAGATTCGGTTCTAACTGAGCTGGCGACGGCGAAGAACTGGTGGGTCCAAGCGGTTACCGGGTGAACAGGCATCTGCCGGTTGAACTAATTGTTGCCATTGCCAGTGCAGGTATTTTCTATTACACGAGCATTCATTTCGGACCGAGAGTTGGAACTTTTATAATAAAAATAAGAGAAAAGTCTAATTTTGTCCTCTCAACTATTGAATTGACTCATTTTTAGTCCCTCAACTTTTGTATGGTGTAATTTTAATCCCTCAACTATTTAATAGGTGAGTTTTTAGTCCATTCATCCGTTAAGTGTTTAAGTGTCCATTAAATATGACACGTAAGTAATGACGTGGCATATATTCTTAACACATACACAATAACGTGTTAATTTTTATTTAACAAATAAACATGTATAAAAAATATACATTTTTTAATAAAAATAATGTTTTAAGAAAAGAGGGGAGTTAATACATTTTTTATTTTTTTTCAAACATTTGTCACTTTACTAATATCACGTCATTGCTTACATGTCAAATTTAACGGACACATAAGCACTTAACGGATGGAAGGACCAAAAATGCACTTATTGAATAATTGAGGGACTAAAATTGGATCAATAGAAAGTTGAGGGACCAAAAATGAGCTAGTTCAATAGTTGAGGGGGCAAAAATGGACTTTTCTCTAAAAATAAAAATGAACGAATATAAGAAAGGTCAGTACAAAATCAGCGGATCTTAATAGAAACTAGGGTAAGCAAAATGAAAATTTTGCTTACGGTCCCAAAAAATTATATATATCATCAAAAATTCAAATTTCAACCGTACGGATGGAATATATATGTTTTGAATATGTTGTAGATTAATTTTCACAAGAATCGGAATAGTATATCATTGCCATCATGTATCATCAAAATTCATCACTATATATATAAATTTTGATGATACATGATGGCAATGATATAATATTCCGATTTTTCTGAAAATTAATTTACAACATATTCAAAACATATATATTCCATCCGTACGGTTCAAATTTGAATTTTTGATGATACATGTAATTTTTTGGACCGTAAGCAAAATTTTCATTTTGCTTACGTATGTTATTTAGCATCTCCATACATATATATATATATATATATGGTAATTTTATTGTATTTTTTGATAAATTTATAAGTTATATGTATTTTGCTCCCCTCCCCCTCCAAATTTTTTGGTATATTTTCCATTACGGCCCCCCAATAATTTGGTTAAGATTAGCCACTGTACAAAATTATTATTTTTTGCCTTTACGGCCTAATGTTTTTTTTCACTTGAAGGTCTAACAAAATTTAGTACACATTTTACTGTTTTATTAGATGGGAAATTATGATGCATTAATATCATTATATCTACTTGCACATTTTGTTGCAATATCAACAACTCAAGAATACTTATTATCATTACTAAAATTCACCCTTGCTCAACTTCGAACTGATATAATATTAAGTTATATCAGTCTTATCTAGATTGAGTAAGGAGGAATGATAATTTAAGCATGTTTATTTAAGGAGTAAAATATTTTCACTCTTAGATAGCAAAATACCGAACTACCATATCGTTCAAAAGTTATAAATGAGATCATGTAATGAGAACATGCTTTTCAATTTTAGATAAATGCTTTTCAATTTTAGATAATTATGTACAGACAAACAAATTATGTGCTGAAATGCATTTAATAATGTAACATTTTCTTTACAAAACATTCATTCATAGCAACCTGTCGTGATATTCAAGTTCAGAAATGCAAGAAGAAAGCGCGTTTCGCACGGTTTTATTATCGGCTTCCAAATAAAGCACTTCTTCAAAAAGACTTTCTGCTTTGTTCAAAAGCTTTATTTTTTCCTTGTTGTTTCGCGGTCTGAGATTAGACCGGTTTTGCAATGCCATGCCCCATCTGTACAAAGCTGCATGTGTACCAGAATTGTTATTATTCTTATTTTTTTGAAATATAATTTCTAAGTATTTATGTTTTACCTAAATTTCAAATTATTTTTTTGAATAATAATAATAAATGAAAATAATAGTTATCTCTCTATTGTATTAGATTTTTTGAAATATAATCTCAAATTATTATTATTAATATTATTACTATTATTATTATTATTAATTCCAAGTTATTATTTTATTATTATTATTATTATTATTATTATTATTATTATTATTATTATTATTTTACCTTCTGGTGCAAAAGAATTATTCTTGGATAAAATCGCATCAACTTATCAATTGCTGCCAAATAAACCTTATCTACATCAATTACCACTTCCTGCATTTTTTTCAAACTTTATTCATTATAATCATAAATAAATTATTTTAATATTCATCATCTATATCTTGCTTAATATTAAGGCTCAACAAAACTCTCAAACCACCAAAACTAAACAATTAAACAACAAAAAAACTTCAAAAGAAAATAAAAATAAAAAATAGACAGAAATTTAGTTATGTTGTTCTTTATAGGTTTTTAGTTTTCTAATATTCTTGATTTTCAAGAAATTTAATTTCATATTTAAATCCATGCATATACATAAACAACCTACAATAAGAACAATTAAACAACAAAAAAGCCTTAAAAAAAATAAAAGTAAACAAAACTTACATGTCCAATATCTGAAATTAACTGGGCACGAGAAGAAAGTGCAATGCCCCAATTATAAAGGGCCTTTACGTCATTTCCATCAATTTGAAGGACCTTTTTGTAATTTCGCCCAGCTTCAATTAACAAACTCTCACACTCTTCACAAACCTCAACAAGCGCTGAACCAATTCCTTCTTTACTTACCATTTTTTTATTTTACTTCTCAAATTTTTTAGAATTTAAACCTTCTTTATTTGATAAAAGTGATCTTAATTCGCGACTAATTTTGAGCTTAAGCTCTCCATGTAATAAATAATTATTTCCTAATTGAGCTAATGCTAATATACTGTTTGGTTTTAGAGTGACAGCTGTACAAAGAATATTTGCTGATTGGTATAATAAAGCGTCTATTTTTTCCTCGTTATATTTATTATTTTTCATATATTCTCTCGCTTTCGTCAATATTTCTGACGTTTTTTGTATGTTTTGGTTAAATTCCTCCAAAATTGAAGTTGGATCAATTTGATTTTCGATTTTTGGGCTCTCTTTATTTGAATCTTTTTCCCCAATTTGTGCGAATTTGAATTTGTATGATCTGTTTTGAATTTCTAGAGTTTGCTCCAGTATTGACGATTCATTTGATTCATTAAATAAATCTCTTTCTCCAAATTTTGAATTTTTATCTTTTAATACCGTTTTCTCAAAATATCCTTGTTTTTTAGTAAAACGTAAGCTTGAATTAATATCATTAATCTCTTCATTAAATGCAAGCATGCCATTAAAAGCCGGTTTGTTTTGACTAGGCTCTAATATATCCTCTTTTAATTCTACAAATTTAGAATTATTTGAATTTCTGAGAGGATTGCATTTGAACCCTCACTTTTCATAGAATTGCTTGAAACTAAATTTTCATCCTTTTTCATGTTTATTTCCTCTGAAATAACTTTTTTATTAGCAATTTTGGTACTTGGTGAACTAAACTCAGCGATATTTTCTTGAATTAAACCTCCGAAATATTTCACAAAATCAGAAGCTACTTTTTCTAAGGATTTCCTCTTTTGAGCAGTTTTTGGACTGCCAAAAATAAGCTCCACAATATTGACATTGATAGTCTGGTGCACCCACGTCAAGCAGCTCAACAAAGCGATCTGAAACTAATTAATAGACCAATAGAGAACAAATTAATTGAAAATTAGGACAAAATTTTTGTAGAGTATTATATGATCGCGTACCCTTTCCATGTCGTATATGACCGCTATCTGCCACATGGATATTTGTCGATGAAGATTCTCCTCTCTCAATTCGGGAATGTTTATTGCGCAATAAGAGTAACCTTTTATGCCTATTTGCAGCTCTTTCACAAATTCTTACTAATTGGTCATGGACCTACTCAATCTCTTGGACCTGTTGTCAACCAAATAATAAAAGAATAAATGTTCAGAATAACAATTATAAGGCTTATCACAAAATATAATAAGCTGATGTTATATCACAATTACAAACCCAACCAATTAAATGTGATATTAATGATTTTATTACTCATGTATTTCCAAGACCGTGATCATTTTAATCATAATCCATAGTAAAGCTTTGATGAAGGAACAAAACAAATATTATTAAATAAAAACATGATAAATTTGTTATCACATATCAAACCAAAAAGAATGCATTACTTATTACAAACAGAAATAACATTTATAATAAATGTAGTAGCAAAATACACAATAAAAAACTATTAGATCAGGTTTACTTACATTATGGCTATTTTTCTTTTTATGTTTTTTTAAAAAATTTCAAAACAGCCCATTCTTTATTAGTCTATAGCTCTCACAAAATAAAAAAGACAACAAAAACCACTAAATGAAGGATACAAAAAGAGCCCAGCCAACCTCTGTTATGCTACAGAATAAATATTATTTTGAAAATTAGTTGGTTTGTAAATGAAATTCTGAATACACTTTTTTAGATAATATCTTCAAACCTTTTTCTTTTTTACTTAGTTTAACTATTTAATATTATAATAAATATAACAAAATTGATTAGTATATAAACCTAGTATACTTTTATTAAGTCAAATATTAAACTTGTCTCATTAAAGAATATATATTTTTTACTGAATAGAAATTTCGCAAAATTAGCCGTAATTATAAATGATCCCATTTAACCCAAAAAAACAGCCAAATGGATTTAGTATCCAATTCCTGTTTTTTCCCAATTAACCAAAAAAACAGCCCAATTAACCAATAAAAAGATAAATATCAATTGTCCAACTGCATGTTTTATTGGTTCCTACTTTTCAGAACACGTTGTTGTTCTGTTTGCTTTATTAAAGCAGCAGCTATGAGGAAGCAAAACAACAGGAAGCATTAAGTGAAAATTGAACATAGCTGAAGTCTGTATTAATGCTCAATTTAACCCATTTCATCGTCAAATTCACCGAATTTGACAGAAGAACATAACAACTACGGCTTAAAGGCTAGCAAAGGAAAAGATCCCCATTCAGAATTAAATTGAAATCATATACCAATTTAAAGAAAAACACAAAGGAGACAAAGTTTGAACGAAACAACATAAAAGAGACACTGTTACTATCGTGTTAAAGGAAGAAGATGAATCCAGTAAGAGCTCAAGAGTCAAAAGCAATATGCATATTTATTTATTAACTTTTGCATATTTATTTATTAACTCCATATCTGAAATAAATGTATACATGTAAAAGTGTTCTATTGTTGCATTCCATAAATAAAATCTGAAAAGAATATACGCACAAATCAGAAAAAAAAAGAAAAAAAAGATGCAGAGCAACGAAATGCAGAGAGAGGACACATTCAGATAGATGCAAGCCCAAGCTTTCTCCCTAATTTGGAAAAAAACAGGACTAACTACTACTCATATGATTGTATCTCAAACCATTAAAATAGGGCCAATTGTCTCCAAAAATAAGTCTGCATTAATGATACTCAGCACAAAAAAGATTAATGGCTTATTGAAGATTCAAACACCAACAAGTTATGAGTATAATTAAAAATTGTAAATTATGTGGTGAAGCAACAATTTGGTAAGAAAATCTAAAAATTAGATGCCTTAAAAATGCAAACTTTAGTAAGAAAATCTGAAAAATTACCTTCTGTTGTGCCACAATGAGGATCCAATGCAGCCTTAAACTCGAAACAATCCCAACAATGCATCCGAAAATAAAGAACTAAAACAGAATCAGAAATATAAACAAAATAAAAGACATATCTTTTTCTACAATCTAAAATAACGAAAGGAAAAAAAATATACCAAAACAAAGCATAAATTCAGACTTAAATAATCTACCTATATCCATAAAGCTATGAAAAAAATAGAAGTATAGCATACCTGTGTAACTTTCTTTTCTATTGTTAGAAAGTCATTGGCTAGAAAAAACCTGCAGAATAAATCTAGATCACACGTATTATCATATAAAAATATAGGAAAAAAAGATATAAAAGAAGTTGAAAAAAATAAATGTGAAATCACAATTTTGCAGTGCTTACCTTTTGCATTGTTACAGACCCACATGCGAGTCACACAAAGACCATACAAAATTTTAATTAAAAAGTATATAAAATTAAATTTCGGTTCATGACAATGTCAAATTACATAATGGTTGACTACATGCCAGTCACACAAAGACCATACAAAATTTTAATTAAAAAGTATATAAAATCTAATAAATTTCGGTTCATGACGATGTCAAATTACATAATGGTTGACTCAGTTCAATTAATTAATCAAAAAATGTTGTTCAGTTACATAATTGCACGTTGAACATCAAAATATAGACAGATGAAATCTGAATGTAAATAAATAACGAAACAAACCTAAAAATGCTCCTTCATGAAGATCAACAGTAGCAGATACTGTTTGGGGAATTACTGAATTCTAATGGGGACTGATGGACAAACCAAAATTCAAACTTTGATGTTAATTCCCCTGAAAATATAAACAAAATATATTAGCATATCGCTTAGATTGACGTATTGCTGAATTCCCATTGCAGACGTGGATTTCAATGCAGAAAATCTGAATCACTCAATTAATTCGGCTAAATAAAAGATTTAGAAAGAGGTTAATTGTGTCACTGTGAAATAATATAAATAAGCAAACTCCAATGTCTCAATTTCAACCCATTTTAGTCTTGTTTGAGCCACAATTGTGCAATTGAACACAAAAAAAACGAACTATTAGCTGTATAATGCATAGCCTTGTATTATTACCCTTCTCTTCCTCTCCAGTTCAACCTCAAATATAATATACTATCCAAATTACAGAACAATGGAGAGGAATTTGGTCCTGGTTAGATTTGTGAATGTAGGGGGGGGCTGTTGAAAAAAGCAAGTATACCTTTATCCGGTCTGAACTTGAGAGAGAAACAATGTGATCCGATTTTGCTTTTGAGGAAGGGAGAGGCGATCGAAAACTGATGAATTTTGTGAAAATCCGAGATAGAATGAAATTGATAGCTCTTTCGCAACACCCTTAAAAGTTCCAGCGATTAAGAGACGGAAAGAGAGAGGGAGATCCACGGGAGAGACCGAGGGAGAGCGAGGCGATTGAGAGAGCGAGAGATTGAGATACAGAGAGAGAGAGAGAGAGAGAGAGAGGCAGCGAGAGAGAGAGAGAGGCGATAGATAGAGAGAGAGGAAGATATTAGAATTTAAAGATAAATGAGAGGCGGACATACCAAAGTAGTGAAGGAAGTTCGACAGGTAGACACGTAGAGTTACACTTGTCTCCCGGTAAAAAAAAATATCCAATGCCTAGAATTAAATCTAAATTAGTAAAATTTTAATCCTATGGTTCAGAATAAAAGAGCTGACGTGGAAGCATGGTAAAAAAATAAATTTTTAAGGATTACTAGAATTTACCCTCACTTCGCTTCGGTCCGGAAATAATTGAATATTTTTGTTGTGTTTGCTTGAAAGAGTTTTTATTGAGGATCGCATAATAATATGAAATATTGGCTCAAAACTTGTTTTCAAATATATACAATAAATTGACTTGAACAATACATATGTGAAATTTGAAGAAACATTGAATTATTTTAGATAATATGGTTTAAGTATAAGCTAGGAACACATTAAATGCAGGTATAGCACATGAATTCTAATATCACTGGAAAAAGAGCATGTTTAATTTGTTAGTTGGATACAAAATTTATAAGAACATAATTGTTCTATTTCACACCTTCAAAATGATACATGGAAACATAACGAAAATAGAAATTTACTAAATAAGACACAAAACTTAATTGACAACTCTACAAACATTATAAATATAACTTATATCCACTGGAGCTATCATTTCAAAAGTACTCGTCACCTAAAAAAACAAAATAATCTGAAAGGCTTGAAGATGAAATTGGCATTCTTTCCTTCTTTGAATTACATTGTTGTTGCTCTTTACATATCCGTCATTTTCCTCATTTTTCCTATGTTTGTTCCAAAATATTTCCTGGATCAATGTTGGTTTGTTATTGCCAAAATTTTGAAACAACAAAATTTGTATTGTTTTTCACAAAACCACTAAAACGAAAATCTAATACATGAAAAATACTCCATTGTTAACGATTTTCACAATACCAAAAAAATGGAATTGAGGTACGACACATGGAAAGAAATAATATTTTGTTATTTTCACAAAGCCACAAAAATCGATGTCTAATACATGGAAAAAAAATAATTTTGTATTGTTTTTCACAAAACCACAAAATTTAAATTCTAATACATGGAAAATACTCCATTGTTAATGATTTTCACAATACCAAAAAAATAGAATTGAGGTACAATACCTGGAAAGAAATAATATTTAGTTATTTTCACAAAACCACAAAAATTGAAGTCTAATACAAGGAAAAAATACAATTTTGTATTGTTTTTTCACAAAACCACAAAAACTAAAATCTAATACACGGATAAAACTCCATTGTTATTGATTTTCACAATTCCAAAAAAATTGAATTTAGGTACAATACATCGAAAAAAATCGAATTGAGGTGTAATACATGGAAAAAGACAATCTTTTGATATTTTCACAAAACCACAAAAATTGAAGTCTAATATATGAAAAAAAAAACACAATTTTTTATTGTTTTTCACGAAACCTCAAATATTAAAATCTAATACATGGAAAATACTCCATTCTTAATGATTTTCACAATACCAAAAAGATGGAATTGAAGTTGTATTGTTTTTCACAAAACCACAAAAATTAAAATCTAATACATGGAAAAAACTCCATTGTTAATGATTTTCACAATACCAAAAAATCGAATTGATATGTAGTACATGGAAAAAAACAATCTTTTGATATTTTCACAAAACCACAAAAATTGAAGTCCAATATATGAAAAAAACACAATTTTGTATTGTTTTTCACAAAATCACAAAAACTGAAGTCTAATATATGGAAAAAACTCCATTGTTATTGATTCTCACAATACCAAAATAATCGAATTGAGGTACAATACATAGAACGAAATAATATTTTGTTATTTTCGCAAAACCGCATAATAATATTTTGTTATTAACATGGAAAAAACAGAATTTTGTATTGTTTTTCACAAAACCACAAAAATTAAAATCTAAAACATGAAAAAAAACACCATTTTTATTGATTTTCGGAATACCAAAAAATTGAATTAAGGTGTAATACATGGAAAAAAATAATCTTTTGATATGTTCTCAAGACCGCAAAAATTTTAGTTTAATACATGGAAAAAACAAAATTAGTATTGTATTTCAGAAAACCACAAAAATTAAAATCTAATATATGAAAAATACTCCATTGTTAATGATTTTGACAATACCAACAAAATGGAATTGATGTACAATACATGGAAAGAAATAATATTTTGTTATTTTCACAAAACCACAAAAATTGAAGTCTAATACATGTAAAAAACACAATTTTGTATTATTTTTCACAAAACCACAGAAATTAAAACGTAATACATGGAAAAATACTCCATTATTATTGATTCTCACAATACCAAAAAAATCGAATTGAGGTAAAATACATGGAAAAAAATAATATTTTGTTATTTTCACAAAATCGCAAAATAAGAAGTCTAATACATGGAAAAAACATAATTTTGTATTGTTTTTCATAAACCACAAAAATTAAAATCTAAATCATGGAAAAAATTCTATTGTTATTGATTTTCACAATACCAAAAAAATCGAATTGCGATACAACACAAGGGAAAAAAATAAGATTTTGTTATTTTCACAAACCCGCAAAATAAGAAGTCTGATAAATGGAAAAAACACAATTTAGTATTATTTTCCACAAAACCACGAAAATTAAAATCTAATACATGGAAAAAACTCCATTGTTATTGATTTTCACAATACCAAAAAATCGAATTGACGTGTAACACATGGAAAAATATAATCTTTTAATATTTTCACAAAACCACAAAAATTGAAGTCTAATGCATGGAAAAAACAATATTTGTATTGTTTTTCACAAGACCACTAAAATTGAGAAGTAATATTTTGTTATTTTTACAAAACCAGAAAAAATTGAAGCCTAATACATGGAAACAACACAATTTTGTATTGTTTTTCACAAAACCACAAAAATTAAAATCTAATACGTGAAAAAAACTCCATTGTTATTGATTTTCACAATACCAAAAAAATCGAATTGAGGTACAAAACATGGGAAAAAAATAATATTTTGTTATTTTCACAAAACCGCAACATAAGAAGTCTAATACATGGAAAAAAACACAATTTTGCATTGTTTTTCACAAGATCACAAAAATTAAAATCTAATACGTGGAAAAAACTCCATTGTTATTGATTTTCAGAATACCAAAAAATCTAATTGAGTTTTAATAGATGGAAAAAAACAATCTTTTGATATTTTTACAAAACCATAAAAATGAAAGTCTAATAAATGGAAACAACAAAATTTGTATTGTTTTTCACAAAACCACTAAAACGAAAATCTAATACATGAAAAATACTCCATTGTTAATGATTTTCAAAATTCCAAAAAAATGGAATTGAGGTACAACACATGGAAAGAAATAATATTTTGTTATTTTCACAAAGCCACAAAAATCGATGTCTAATACATGGAAAAAAAATAATTTTGTATTGTTTTTCACAAAACCACAAAATTTAAATTCTAATACATGGAAAATACTCCATTGTTAATGATTTTCACAATACCAAAAAAATGGAATTGAGGTACAATACCTGGAAAGAAATAATATTTAGTTATTTTCACAAAACCACAAAAATTGAAGTCTAATACAAGGAAAAAATACAATTTTGTATTGTTTTTTCACAAAACCACAAAAACTGAAATCTAATACACGGATAAAACTCCATTGTTATTGATTTTCACAATTTCAAAAAAATTGAATTTAGGTACAATACATCGAAAAAAATCGAATTGAGGTGTAATACATGGAAAAAGACAATCTTTTGATATTTTCACAAAACCACAAAAATTGAAGTCTAATATATGAAAAAAAACACAATTTTTTATTGTTTTTCACGAAACCTCAAATATTAAAATCTAATACATGGAAAATACTCCATTGTTATTGATTCTCACCATACCAAAATAATCCATTTGAGGTACAGTTCATAGAACGAAATAATATTTTGTTATTTTCGCAAAACCGCATAATAAGAAGTCTAATACATGGAAAAAACAGAATTTTGTATTGTTTTTCACAAAACCACAAAAATTAAAATCTAAAACATGGGAAAAAACACCATTTTTATTGATTTTCGGAATACCAAAAAATTGAATTAAGGTGTAATACATGGAAAAAAATAATCTTTTGATATGTTGACAAAACCGCAAAAAATTTAGTTTAATACATGGAAAAAACAAAATTAGTATTGTATTTCAGAAAACCACAAAAATTAAAATCTAATATATGAAAAATACTCCATTGTTAATGATTTTGACAATACCAAAAAAATGGAATTGATGTACAATACATGGAAAGAAATAATATTTTGTTATTTTCACAAAACCAAATAAATTGAAGTCTAAAACACAATTTTGTATTATTTTTCACAAAACCACAGAAATTAAAACGTAATACATGGAAAAATAATCCATTGTTATTAATTCTCACAATACCAAAAAAATCGAATTGAGGTAAATTCATGGAAAAAAATAATATTTTGTTATTTTCACAAAACCGCAAAATAAGAAGTCTAATACATGGAAAAAACATAATTTTATATTGTTCTTTATAAACCAGAAAAATTAAAATCTAAATCATGGAAAAAATTCTATTGTTATTGATTTTCACAATACCAAAAAAATCGAATTGCGATACAATACATGGGAAAAAATATGATTTTGTTATTTTCACAAACCCGAAAAATAAGAAGTCTGATACATGGAAAAAACACAATTTAGTATTATTTTCCACAAAACCACGAAAATTAAAATCTAATACATGGAAGAAAACTCCATTGTTATTGATTTTCACAATACCAAAAAATCGAATTGAGGTGTAATACATGGAAAAATATAATCTTTTAATATTTTCACAAAACCACAAAAATTGAAGTCCAATGCATGGAAAAAACAAAATTTGTATTGTTTTTCACAAAACCACTAAAATTGAGAAGTAATATTTTGTTATTTTCACAAAACCACAAAAATTGAAGCCTAATACATGGAAACAACACAATTTTGTATTGTTTTTCACAAAACCACAAAAATTAAAATCTAATACGTGAAAAAAACTCCATTGTTATTGATTTTCACAATACCAAAAAAATCGAATTGAGGTACAAAACATGGGAAAAAAATAATATTTTGTTATTTTCACAAAACCGCAAAATAAGAAGTCTAATACATGGAAAAAACACAATTTTGCATTGTTTTTCATAAAATCACAAAAATTAAAATCTAATACGTGGAAAAACTCCATTGTTATTGATTTTCAGAATACCTAAAAATCGAATTGAGTTTTAATAGATGCAAAAAAACAATCTTTTGATATTTTCACAAAACCACAAAAATGAAAGTCTAATAAATGGAAACAACAAAATTTGTATTGTTTTTCACAAAACGACTAAAACGAAATTCTAATACATGGAAAATACTCCATTGTTAATGATTTTCACAGTACCAAAAAAATGGAATTGAGGTACAACACATGGAAAGAAATAATATTTAGTTATTTTCACAAAACCACAAAAATTGAAATCTAATACAAGGAAAAAACACAATTTTGTATTGTTTTTTCACAAAACCACAAAAACTAAAATCTAATACACGGATAAAACTCCATTGTTATTGATTTTCACAATTCAAAACAAATTGAATTTAGGTACAATACATGGAAAAAATCGAATTGAGGTGTAATACATGGAAAAAGACAATCTTTTGATATTTTCACAGAACCACAAAAATTGAAGTCTAATATACGAAAAAAAAAACACAATTTTTTATTGTTTTTCACGAAACCTCAAATATTAAAATCTAATACATGGAAAATACTCCATTCTTAATGATTTTCACAATACCAAAAAGATCGAATTGAGATTGTATTGTTTTTCACCAAACCACAAAAATTAAAATCTAATACATGAAAAAAACTCCATTGTTAATGATTTTCACAATACCAAAAAATCGAATTGATATGTAGTACATGGAAAAAAACAATCTTTTGATATTTTCACAAAACCACAAAAATTGAAGTCTAATATATGAAAAAAACACAATTTTGTATTGTTTTTCACAAAACCACAAAAATTGAAGTCTAATACATGGGAAAAACTCCATTGTTATTGATTCTCACAATACCAAAATAATCGAATTGAGGTACAGTACATAGAACGAAATAATATTTTGTTATTTTCGTAAAACTGCATAATAAGAAGTCTAATACATGGAAAAAACAGAATTTTGTATTGTTTTTCACAAAACCACAAAAATTAAAGTCTAAAACATGGAGAAAAACACCATTTTTATTGATTTTCGGAATACCAAAAAATTGAATTAAGGTGTAATACATGGAAAAAAATAATCTTTTGATATGTTCACAAAACCGCAAAGATTTTAGTTTAATACATGGAAAAAACAAAATTAGTATTGTATTTCAGAAAACCACAAAAATTAAAATCTAATATATGAAAAATACTCCATTGTTAATGATTTTGACAATACCAAAAAAATATAATTGATGTACAATACATGGAAAGAAATAATATTTTGTTATTTTCACAAAACCACAAAAATTGAAGTCTAATACATGGAAAAAACGCAATTTTGTATTATTTTTCACAAAACCACATAAATTAAAACGTAATACATGGAAAAATACTCCATTGTTATTGATTCTCACAATACCAAAAAAATCGAATTGAGGTAAAATACATGGAAAAAAATAATATTTTGTTATTTTCACAAAACCGCAAAATAAGAAGTCTAATACACGGAAAAAACATAATTTTATATTGTTTTTCATAAACCACAAAAATTAAAATCTAAATCATGGAAGAAATTCTATTGTTATTAATTTTCACAATACCAACAAAATCGAATTGCGATACAATACAAGGGAAAAAATATGATTTTGTTATTTTCACAAACCCGAAAAATAAGAAGTCTGATACATGGAAAAAACACAATTTAGTATTGTTTTCCACAAAACTACGAAAATTAAAATCTAATACATGGAAAAAAAACTCCATTGTTATTGATTTTCATAATTCCAAAAAATCGAATTGAGGTGTAATACATGGAAAAATATAATCTTTTAATATTTTCACAAAACCACAAAAATTGAAGTCTAATGCATGGAAAAAACAAAATTTGTATTGTTTTCACAAAACCACTAAAATTGAGAAGTAATATTTTGTTATTTTCACAAAACCACAAAAATTGAAGCCTAATACATGGAAACAACACAATTTTGTATCGTTTTTCACAAAACCACAAAAATTAAAATCTAATACGTGAAAAAAAACTCCATTGTTATTGATTTTCACAATACCAAAAAAATCGAATTGAGGTACAAAACATGGGAAAAAAAATAATATTTTGTTATTTTCACAAAACCGCAAAATAAGAAGTCTAATACATGGAAAAAACACAATTTTGTATTGTTTTTCACAAAATCACAAAAATTAAAATCTAGTACGTGGAAAAAACTCGATTGTTATTGATTTTCAGAATACCCAAAAATCGAATTGAGTTTTAATAGATGGAAAAAAATAATCTTTTTATATTTTCACAAAACCACAAAAATGAAAGTCTAATAAATGGAAACAACAAAATTTGTATTGTTTTTCACAAAACCACTAAAACTAAAATCTAATACATGAAAAATACTCCATTGTTAATGATTTTCACAATACCAAAAAAATGGAATTGAGGTACAACACATGGAAAGAAATAATATTTTGTTATTTTCACAAAGCCACAAAAATCGATGTCTAATACATGGAAAAAAAAACAATTTTGTATTGTTTTTCACAAAACCACAAAATTTAAAAACTAAAACATGGAAAAAACTCCATTGTTAATGATTTTCACAATACCAAAAAATCGAATTGAGGTGTAATACATGGAAAAAAACAATCTTTTGATATTTTCACAAAACCACAAAAATTGAAGTCTAATATATGAAAAAAAACACAATTTTTTATTGTTTTTCACGAAACCTCAAATATTAAAATCTAATACATGGAAAATACTCCATTCTTAATGATTTTCACAATACCAAAAAGATGGAATTGAGGTTGTATTGTTTTTCACAAAACCACAAAAATTAAAATCTAATACATGGAAAAAACTCCATTGTTAATGATTTTCACAATACCAAAAAATCGAATTGATGTGTCCCTTTGGTACATTCGCCTATCGAAGGATGCCGTTCGGGTTGTGCAACGCACCGGGTACATTTCAAAGGTGTATGATCTCTATCTTTTCTGAATATATTTCTAAATTCATTGAGGTATTCATGGACGACTTTTCCATTTATGGCAACTCATTTGACGAGTGTCTCCATAATTTGGGCCTAATAATGGAAAAGTGTGTGGAAGCTAATCTTGTCTTGAATTTTGAGAAGTGCCACTTTATGGTGAGCCAAGGAATTGTTTTAGGGCATTTAATCTCAGAAAAAGGCTTAGAGGTTGACAAGGCAAAGATTGATGTGATTAAAACGCTTCCATATCCTCGCAACGTAAAAGACGTACGCTCATTCCTTGGCCACGCGGGGTTCTATAGGCGGTTCATTCGGGATTTCTCCAAGATCGCCCAACCCATGTGTCGCCTTCTCCAAAAGGAAGTGAAATTCGAGTTCGATGACGCGTGTAAGGAGGCATTCAACATCTTAAAAGGAAAATTGTGCGAGGCTGTAATGTGTATTTTTATACACATTTTTAGGGTTTTTATCATCTCAAATTCAATCATAATTCACATAAAATGTATGAAAAACAGTCATAATTCATAAAACATAATTTGAAACCTCTTAATACATTTTTGTGTGATTTTACAGGCAAAAAGGCCATAAAATGAAGAATTGGACCAAAACGCAAATAATGGGCCAAAGATGGCCAACTAAAAACCTCAAACACTCTACAAAAAAATTCCCCAAACTTTTACGACAATTCAAAAACCTTCTACAACCAAGTCAAACCGAGCCAAACGCCAAAAATCGCCAAGTTGACCAAAAGTCAACTTCTCCAAAATGGGTCAAACGATATACCAAAACGAAGAGCTCGACGAAACGAACCCAACGGTACAATCCTCGCGATCAGAAACCTTCTAGAACTCTCAGAATCACCAATTGAAAATCAGGTCAAAATTGGTCAAAGTCAACGAATTGACCAGGTCAAACCCATCTTCTTCAAACCTCATAATTCACAATTCTGCTCGAAATCGAACAAACAAGCCAACCATGGATTCAGCATGACGAGACGAACATGCCAGTGCCATTCTCCGGTCTTGAAAGTTCCGGCGATCGCCGGAATTCGGCCAAAACAAGTGCCAAAAACTGACCGAAACCATGGTTGATCTGCCGTGCCTTCCACCATCATCCATTCGAGCCAAAACCGATCTCATTCTCTTCTCCATCGTCTACCCTTTCTAACCGTATGAAGAACTCGTCGAATGATGCGAAATCGAGCGAGAAATCCGTGTTTCCGTAATCTGTTCGACGAAATCCTCAATGAACTTTTCAAACTGGATGAACCAACGGTCGAGTTTCGAACAGCGGATGAATTCGATCAACCATTTCCGTTTTTCTCAAGCAAAGATGATTCTTTTTGTGTCGTAAAGCTTAGGTAAAGGCTCAGAATGAATTACGAAACCTCAATTCGATGGAAAAACAACTCAAAATCATAGTTTGATTCACGAGTTCAGCAGATTTTGGTTATTTTCGCGAAACTGAAACCGAGTTGGTTAATGGAGGAATTCTCTGGATTCGAGGCGGATTGGGAAGTCATAATGGTTGTGAAGCATCGTGAGGAAGTTGCGAACGAAGCCTGAGTCACCGTTTTGGATTTCGTTGCGTGAATTGCGAACAAGAGGTCGATTTGCACACTCTGGTCAGCAATGGCGGAACAGCGAACCGATGGCATTCAAATCAGCAAAACTCGAGTTTTACTCAACGGTTTTCAACCATTCAAAGCCCTGTGGATTCGTGAGAAGATGGAGAAGAGATCTGGGTTGATGAATCACAGCGAAATGTACAGAATCACGAGCTCGAATCGATGGTTGTGAGAAACGGGTAAACGGGTCTGAAATCCAAGAGAAAAATCGATCCAAAGTCCAAATTCGAAACTTACAAAGCTGTCAGAGGATTGTTTTAGGACGAGCACACGATCGCAGGCCACAGAAGATCGAGAAAAGGCATTCAG
The DNA here is from genome assembly GCA_027726005.1 of Juncus effusus. Taxonomy (NCBI): domain Eukaryota; kingdom Viridiplantae; phylum Streptophyta; class Magnoliopsida; order Poales; family Juncaceae; genus Juncus; species Juncus effusus. The sequence goes on along the minus strand of CM050903.1, from coordinate 5,466,550 downwards.
CGCCAATTCTGAAGAAGAAGACGACTCGTTTCATCAGTTATGACTCGTTTCACGCGATTCAAACCGGTTCGCCACACCAGATCAGCGGAACGAGCTTAAAACGAGTCAGTACCCAGCTCACACAAAAGCGACTCATTTCAAGCGAACTGCAGCTCGTTTCGTCGCATGAAATCCGGAAATTTAATTCAAAACTCAGCGCCAAAGGCTGAAGAAGAAGATGACTCGTTTCATCAGTTATGACTCGTCTCACCGTTTCGCCAAAGAAAAATCAGAAAAAGACAGTTTGAAAACTCAGAGATTAATAACGGAATAGCGACTCGTTTCACGCGATTACGACCCGTTTCACCACAACTTATTCTGAAGGGACCCACTGTCAGTCTCAGTGACACGATTCAAATCGTATCTGAACTGAATTTAGTTCAGTTCGCGCGAGTAACAGAAGAAAAATCCGATGATTCAAATCCGTCCATTTCTCAACCAAATTCAACGAAATTTCGCACAGATCTTCAGTACACCCCACTTGATCTTCCTGAGCCAATGGAATTGCTCGGTTTGTCCCCCACTCTCCAGACCAGTCTCTCTATAAACACACCCTTCCATCCAATCTCTCACGATCATTCTTCCATTCTCCAAATTCTTTCAACACACCACTCTCCAATCATCTTCTTTAAGTTTCAGTAACTCCATTACTGAATCTCAGAGCTTTTCGAGCTTCAATTTTCGAGTTTGAGTGAAAATTCACCAATTCGGGCTGATTTTGGTGAAAAAGGCAATTGAGCGGTTCCGGCTGGATCGAGCATCAATTGGAGGTTCAAATCGGCTCAAGGAAGCTTCTGGTTGATCTTCTACGTCTCGGTTTGATTAAATTTTCATTTAATCTCTTGTATCCAATTTTAGATCACAAGATCCAATTTGTAAAAAAATATGATGAACACATGCCTAATTTCGGTTGATCTTATCATGTGTGAGTAGAATTTTGTAGGGATAGGCTTTTTGTGATAGAATTGTTTGAAATCTTGCTTTAATTTGAATTAAATTGACTGATTTGGTTACTGTTCATAATATGCTGTTAAATCTGGTTTTTTTGGTTTAATCGATTTGGTTGAATTAATTAGGTCATTTAGAACTGAATTTTCCTGCATGTTAGTCCATTTTATCATCTTGAATCTTGGTTGAGGTTTTTGCTTGAATTAGTGAAGTTTTTAGTTCAAAAATTTGAGATCAAACACTAGTTGGTTGACTGGTGTTTGATCTGAAATTTTGATCTATTTGCTGAGTTTTTCTGGTTGGAAATAATTCAAACTTGTTCCAAATCTGAATAATTGAATATTTTGTGATTAATGATACAATTCTTGATCAAATTGCCTTAAAAATCCCTACTTTTATCCTCTAAATTCAAAAATACATTTTTCTGCATTTTGTTTCTGTCAGTTTCAGTAAAAAATTGTTTGACTTCAGATCTGATCAAAGCAAATTATAAAAAAAGTATTTTGTGTTTCTTTAGATATTTTAGAACAACTTTCATATAATATGTGCCCAATGCTTTTATGTTACATTTGTAAGATAAAATCTGTGCAAAGTTTTGACTTTTGAAATTTTCTGTTCTTGATTTTGAATCTGACTGTTTTTCTACGATTTTTAGAAATTAGTAAAAAAATCCTGTAAATAAAAAATCAAGGTCTCAGTAAATCATTTTGAAGTGTAGTTTCTTGATCTGAATTTTAATTGAATTGTTGTTTGGATAAAATTTGAATTACACCCTCTTTTAGCAACACTTATCATTCTCTGTCTAAATCTGTCATATGTTCTGAGTTTTGACCATAACTTTTGGAATATTAATCTTTTTGATCTGAGATTTTTACCACACAATCTGAACTTTCTTTCCTAATTTCTGTTAAATTTTGGTGATTTTAGAAGTAATTTTCGATTTTCTATGATTTTATGAAAAACTCTGTTGATTGATTATGAAAAGTGTGGACTAAAACGAAAATTTACATAAAAATATGAATAAAAGTGAATATTGATTTGCCTTATATTGTGAAGGTCTCATTCTCTAGTTTTCAATGACATATCATTTGCAACTTGTGGACATTTGAAAATATTATTAAAGAATTTTCAAAAGAATTGTGCACGAATTTGATTAAAATCCATCTAATACACCATTACCCTTCTTAAACACTCTACATCATTTGAACAAAACAAGACCTACTTTTGAAAAGAATTGTAATATCTTAAGGCCATTCTCTTTGTGTTCGACCCCTAAAACTCAAAAGACCACATATACACTTAAGAGTAAATCTAGGGAAATTATAAATATTTTTGCTAAATTGTGTGAAATTTAACGACGGTTTTGCGCGGTTTACATTTTCACAAAACCGCAAAATAAGAAGTCTAATACATGGAAAAAACACAATTTTGTATTGTTTTTCATAAAACCACAAAAATTAAAATCTAGTACGTGGAAAAAACTCGATTTTTATTGATTTTCAGAATACCAAAAAATCGAATTGAGTTTTAATAGATGCAAAAAAATAATATTTTTATATTTTCACAAAACCACAAAAATGAAAGTCTAATAAATGGAAACAACAAAATTTGTATTGTTTTTCACAAAACCACTAAAACTAAAATCTAATACATGAAAAATACTCCATTGTTAATGATTTTCACAATACCAAAAAAATGGAATTGAGGTACAACACATGGAAAGAAATAATATTTTGTTATTTTCAGAAAGCCACAAAAATCGATGTTTAATGCATGGAAAAAAAAACAATTTTGTATTGTTTTTCACAAAACCACAAAATTTAAAAACTAAAACATGGAAAACACTCCATTGTTTATGATTTTCACAATACCAAAAAATCGAATTGAGGTGTAATACATGGAAAAAAACAATCTTTTGATATTTTCACAAAACCACAAAAATTGAAGTCTAATATATGAAAAAAAAACACAAATTTTATTGTTTTTCACGAAACCTCAAATATTAAAATCTAATACATGGAAAATACTCCATTCTTAATGATTTTCACAATACCAAAAAGATGGAATTGAGGTTGTATTGTTTTTCACAAAACCACAAAAATTAAAATCTAATACATGAAAAAAACTCCATTGTTAATGATTTTCACAATACCAAAAAATCGAATTGATGTGTAGTACATGGAAAAAAACAATCTTTTGATATTTTCACAAAACCACAAAAATTCAAGTCTAATATATGAAAAAAACACAATTTTGTATTATTTTTCACAAAACCACAAAAATTAAAATCTAATACATGGAAAAAACTCCATTGTTATTGATTCTCACAATACCAAAAAAATCGAATTGAGGTACAATACATAGAACGAAATAATTTTTTGTTATTTCGGCAAAACCGCATAATAAGAAGTATAATACATGGAAAAAACAGAATTTTGTATTGTTTTTCACAAAACCAAAAAAATTAAAATCTAAAACATGGAAAAAAAACACCATTTTTATTGATTTTCGAAATACCAAAAAATTGAATTAAGGTTTAATACATGGAAAAAAAATAATCTTTTGATATGTTCACAAAACCGCAAAAATTTTAGTCTAATACATGAAAAAAACAAAATTTGTATCGTATTTCAGAAAACCACAAAAATTAAAATCTAATAAATGAAACATACTCCATTGTTAATGATTTTGACAATACCAAAAAAATGGAATTGATGTACAATACATGGAAAGAAATAATATTTTGTTATTTTCACAAAACGACAAAAATTGAAGTCGAAAAAACACAATTTTGTATTATTTTTCAAAAAACCACAAAAATTAAAACGTAATACATGGAAAAATACTCCTTTGTAATTGATTCTCACAATACCAAAAAAATCGAATTGAGGTAAAATACTTGGAAAGAAATAATATTTTGTTATTTTCGCAAAACCGCATAATAAGAAGTCTAATACATGGAAAAAAGATAATTTTGTATTGTTTTTCACAAACCACAAAAATTAAAATCTAATACATGGAAAAAAATCGAATTGAGGTACAATAGAAGGCAAAAAAAAATATTTTGTAATTTTCACGAACCCGCAAAATAAGAAGTCTGATACATGGAAAAAACACAATTTAGTATTATTTTCTACAAAACCACGAAAATTAAAATCTAATACATGAAAAAAACTCCATTGTTACTGATTTTCACAATACCAAAAAATCGAATTGAGATGTAATACATGGAAAAAAATAATCTTTTAATATTTTCACAAAACCACAAAAATTAAAGTCTAACATATGGAAAAAATAAAATTTGTAATGCTTTTTCCGAAAACCACAAAAATTGAGAAATAATATTTTGTTATTTTCACAAAACGACAAAACTTGAAGGCTAATACATGGAAACAACACAATTTTATATTTTTTTTCACAAAACCAAAAAAATTAAAATCTCATACATGGAAAAAATTATATTGTTATTGATTTGCACAATATCAAAAAAATTAAAATCTAATACATGGAAAAAATTCTATTGTTATTGATTTTCACAATACCAAAAAAATCGAATTGACAATACGTGGGAAAAAAAATAATATTTTGTTATTTTCACAAAACCCCAAAATAAGAAGTCTAAAACATGGAAAAAAACACAATTTTGTATTGTTTTTCACAAAACCACAAAAATTAAAATCTTGTACGTGGAAAAAACTCGATTGTTATTGATTTTCAGAATACCGAAAAATCGAATTGAGTTTTAATAGATGGAAAAAAATAATCTTTTTATATTTTCACAAAACCTCAAAAATGAAAGTCTAATAAATGGAAACAACAAAATTTGTATTGTTTTTCACAAAACCACTAAAACTAAAATCTAATACAGGAAAAATACTCCATTGTTAACGATTTTCACAATACCAAAAAAATGGAATTGAGGTACAAAACTTGGAAAGAAATAATATTTTGTTATTTTCACAAAGCCACAAAAATCGATGTCTAATACATGGAAAAAAAATAATTTTGTATTGTTTTTCACAAAACCACAAAATTTAAAATCTAATACATGGAAAATACTCCATTGTTAATGATTTTCACAATACCAAAAAATTCGAATTGAGGTACAATACATCGAAAGAAATAATATTTAGTTATTTTCACAAAACCACAAAAATTGAAATCTAATACTGTTGTTTCACAAAACCACAAAAATTAAAATCTAATACATGGATAAAACTCCATTGTTATTGATTTTCACAATTCCAAAAAAATCGAATTTAGGTACAATACATGGAAAAAAATAATATTTTCTTATTTTTCAGAAAACCGCAAACTAAGAAGTCTAATAGATGGAAAAAACACAATATTGTATTGTTTTTCACAAAACCACAAAAATTAAAATCTAATACATCGAAAAAACTCCATTGTTATTGATTCTGACAATACCAAAAAAATTGAATTGAGGTACAATACATAGAACGAAATAATATTTTGTTATTTTCGCAAAACCGCATAATAAGAAGTCTTATACATGGAAAAAACACAATTTTGTATTGTTTTTCACAAAACAACAAAAATTAAAATCTAATACATGGAAAAAACTGCATTGTTATTGATTTTTACATGGAAAAATACAATCTTTTGATATTTTCACAAAACCACAAAAATTAAAGTCTAATATGTGAAAAAAAAACATAATTTTTTATTGTTTTTCACGAAACCTCAAATATTAAAATCTAATACATTGAAAATACTCCATTCTTAATGATTTTCACAATACCAAAAAGATGGAATTGAGGTTGTAATGTTTTTCATAAAACCACAAAAATTAAAATCTAATACATGGAAAAAACTCCATTGTTAATGATTTTCACAATACCAAAAAATCGAATTGATGTGTAGTACATGGAAAAAAACAATCTTTTGATATTTTCACAAAACCACAAAAATTGAAGTCTAATATATGAAAAAAAACACAATTTTGTATTATTTTTCACAAAACCACAAAAATTAAAATCTAATACATGGAAAAAACTCCATTTTTATTGATTCTCACAATACCAAAAAAATCGAATTGAGGTACGATACATGGAACGAAATAATTTTTTGTTATTTTTGCAAAACCGCATAATAAGAAGTCTAATACATTGAAAAAACACAATTTTGTATTGTTTTTCACAAAACCACAAAAATTGAAATCTAAAACATGGAAAAACACCATTTTTATTGATTTTCGGAATACCAAAAAATCGAATTAAGGTGTAATACATGGAAAAAAATAATCTTTTGATATGTTCACAAAACCGCAAAAATTTTAGTCTAATACATGGAAAAAACAAAATTTGTATTATATTTCAGAAAACCACAAAAATTAAAATCTAATATATGAAAAATACTTCATTGTTAATGATTTTGCCAATACCAAAAAAATGGAATTGAAGTACAATACATGGAAAGAAATAATATTTTGTTATTTTCACAAAACACAAAAATTGAAGTCTAATATATGGAAGAAACACAATTTTGTATTATTTTTCACAAAACCACAAAACTTAAAACGTAATACATGGAAAAATACTCCATTGTTATTGATTCTCACAATACCAAAAAAATCGAATTGAGGTAAAATACTTGGAAAGAAATAATATTTTGTTATTTTCGCAAAACCGCATAATAAGAAGTCTAATACATGGAAAAAACATAATTTTGTATTGTTTTTCACAAACCACAAAAATGAAAATCTAATACATGGAAGAAATTCTATTGTTATTGATTTTCAGAATACCAAAAAAATCGAATTGAGGTATAATACAAGGGAAAAAATAATATTTTGTTATTTTCACAAACCCGTAAAATAAGAAGTCTGATACATGGAAAAAACACAATTTAGTATTATTTTCCACAAAACCACGAAAATTAAAATCTAATACTTGGAAAAAACTCCATTGTTTTTGATTTTAACAATACGAAAAAATAAAATTGAGGTGTAATACATGGAAAAAAATAATCATTTAATATTTTCACAAAACCACAAAAATTGAAGTCTAATACATGGAAAAAATAAAATTTGTTTTGTTTTTCCGAAAATCACGAAAATTGAGAAATAATATTTTGTTATTTTCACAAAACCACAAAACTTGAAGGCTAATACATGGAAACGACACAATTTTGTATTTTTTTTCACAAAACCACAAAAAATAAAATCTAATACATGGAAAAAATTCTATTGTTATTGATTTTCACAATACCAAAAAAATTAAAACTAATACATGGAAAAAATTGTATTGTTATTGATTTTCACAATACCAAAAAAATTAAAATCTAATAAATGGAAAATATTCTATAGTTATTGATTTTCACAATACCAAAAAAATCGAATTGAGGTACAATATGTGGGAAAAAAAATAATATTTTGTTATTTTCACAAAACCGCAAAATAAGAAGTCTAATACATGGAAAAAACACAATTTTGTATTGTTTTTCACAAAACCACAAAAATTAAAATCTATTACGTGGAAAAAACTCCATTGTTATTGATTTTCAGAATACCAAAAAATCGAATTGAGTTTTAATAGATGGAAAAAACAATCTTTTGATATTTTCACAAAACCACAAAAATTAAAGTCTAATACATGATAAAAACAAAATTTGTATTGTTTTTCAGAAAACCACTAAAATTAAAATCTAATACATGGAAAATACTCCACTGGTAATGACTTTCACAATACCAAAAAAATAGAATTGCGTATTTATCAATTTTTTCTTCAAATCTCATCACACGTGAGGAGATAGACAAAAGAACGAGCCAAGAATAGCGCCCGTAGTTGAAGAACTCCTTAAATTACCATGGGTTGGTCGGAAAGAGCTTATGTTTTTTTCTCTGACTCCAACTTTGAACGCTTGGATCTCTCTGAGTTTTTATTCAATTGCCAGATTTCTTTTTGTAAAATATTTGCCTTATTGTCGACTAACAAATGTTCTTAGCGAATTTTGCATATTGGGCCCTTATTCAGATAGAAAATAATTTTTTGTTCTACTGTCGAGATTCGGCCAAGTGGAGAGAGAACATATTTATCAACTTTTTCTTCAAATCTCATCACATGTGAGGGGTAGGAAAAGAAAAGTTATTGTTATTTTGCATGTCTTAAGGAGATAGAAAAAAGAATGAGCCAAGAATAGCGCCCGTAGTTGAAGAAATCCTTAAATTACCACGGATTGGTCAGAAACAGCTTATGTTTTTTTTTCTCTGACTCCAACTTTGAACGCTTGGATCTTTCTAAGTTTTTATCCAATTGCCAGATTTCATTTTGTAGAAGATTCTCTTTGTTGTCGAATAACAGATGTTCTTAGCGAATTTTGCATATTGGAACCATATTCAGATAGAAAATAATTTTTTGTTCTGCTGTCCAGATTCGGCCAACGGGAGAGAGAACGTATTTATCAACATGTTCATCAAATCTCGTCACACTAAGGGGTAGGAAAAGATAGGTTCTTGTTATTTGCATGTCTTGAGATAAGGACACATGCTACAGGTAGAAAATGATAATTAAATATTTGTAATCAAATTTTCCATAAACACCACAAAGTTACATGAATATCCTTTGGGATTCATATCAGTTTGTTTGGTTTAGTCTACCATACATTTACAAAGACCAGCTATTTAATTGCTACTCATAACAACAATTTCTATAACCACATGAGTTATAGTATGAAAAATTAATTGCAATTGCAATTTTCTGAATTATAGATGTCTCAGGACATGTGTCAGATCAATTTGAGGATAGAGGAGATATTGGGTTTCAGTCAGCTGAGCAAGCAATTCCTCCAATGCAACAAAATCAAAGTAAGTTTTGTTACTTATAGTTTCACATTATTTGCATGTGAGAAATATCCTTCATATTATAACATATTTTCAAATACCAGATATGCTTAGACAACCATTTGATGTTGGCGCTCCCCGAAATTGTTGTCAATATTGTGGTGCCTTCTTTTGGAATCATGAGAAGAATAAAAAACTATCTAGGAGAGGCAGACCAATATACACGTTATGTTGTCATGAAGGTCGCATAGTATTACCTTTGTTAGTGCATCCACCACCAATATTAGAGTCATTACTTAATCCATTGAACTCTCAAAGATTCTCTCATTTCAAAGAAAATATTAGATTATATAATTCAATGTTTTCTTTCACTTCAATGGGAGTTAATATTGATGATCAAATAAATGATGGTCATGGTCCCTACGTATTTCGTACAAATGAACTACAACACCGAATTAATGCATTTACAGATAACAACTCCAGTAATCAACCACGCGAAGATATTATACGTGATATTATGTTAATGTTAAACACAAACAATATTTATGTGAGAGCATTTCGAAACTTTCATGAACGATATCAAAATGCAAATATCCAAAATTTTAATTTACGTCTTATTTCGGCACGAACAACCATTTCAGGACAATACTCTCCTCCTACTGCAAATGAAATTGTCGGTTTAGTTGTTGGTGACATATCTGCACAAGAAAGCCAACGTGATATCATAGTACAACATCGAAGTGATAGATTACAACGCATAAGTTCATTCCATCCAAGTTATATGCCCTTGCAATATCCTATACTTTTTCCATATGGTGAAGATGGATTTCATTTACACATGAGATACAATGAAGATTCACCAGGAATACAAAAAGTTTCAAGAATGTATATGACAATGACAGAATTTTATACGTATAGATTACACCAACGTATACATGAAGCGCCAACAATTTTTCGTGGAGGTAGGCTTTTTCAACAATATATTATTGATGCTTATCTTTCCATTGAACAAATTCGTTTGAAATATCTAGAAAATCATCAAGCACAATTAAGGTCAGAAAGACTAAATGATATAAGAAAAGCTGTTTCAGAAGGTAATATACATGGAAAAGAAATTGGTAAACGTATAATTCTTCCAGCGACATATGTTGGCAGTCCTAGATATATGTTTCAAAATTACCATGATGCAAGAAGTATTTGTAGAAAGTATGGGCCTCCGGATCTTTTCATAACGATGACCTGCAATCCAAATTGGCCCGAAGTACAAACAATGTTACTACCTGGGCAACGACCCGATGATCGTCCGGATATAACTGCCCGTATATTCAAGATGAAGCTTGAAGAGTTCATTCATGGTCTCAAACAGAGGAAAATTTTCGGTGAAATTATGGCAAGTAAGTTAAACAATAAAATTTAAGAAATGTTTAATATTCAGGAAGTAATTTCTACTTTTTTACAGTTGTCTACACGGTTGAATTTCAAAAAAGGGGACTACCTCACGTTCATGTTGTTGTGTGGCTTGCTGCTCCTTACAAGCTGAAGACTCCAGAAGATATAGATCGTGTTATTTCTGCTGAAATACCTGATCGTGCGACAGACGTAGATGCATATAATTTGGTGACAAGATGCATGCTTCATGGTCCATGTGGTTCAGCGAATCCTACATCCTCATGCATGAAAAAAGGAGTATGTTCAAAAGGTTTCCCGAAAGATTTCCAAAATCAAACAATAATTACAGAAGATGGTACAATCATTTATAGAAGACGCAACAACAATAACAAATTCAACAAGAATGGTATATATCTTGACAATAGGTATGTTGTTCCCTACAATCTTAATTTATTGTTTAAATATCAAGCTCATATTAACGTTGAACGATGTTATACATCACTTCTAATAAAATATCTTTTCAAATATATTTGTAAAGGACCCGATCGTACAATGGCTTTTATATCAAAAAATGACTCATCAATTAATATGTCAACTAATAAAAATTACACTGAAATTAATGAAATAAAAAATTACGTAGATTGTCGTTATATCACACCTCATGAAGCAATATGGAGAATTTTTCAGTTTACTATTCATCATCATTTGCCTAGCATTGAAAGATTACCAATACATATGCCTGATATGAATAATATTATTTTTGATGATACATAAAATATGGAAGAAACTATTAACATCGAAACAATGAAAAAAACAATGCTCACTGAATGGTTTGAACTAAATAAAAGAGATCCATCTGCAAGAACATTTAAGTATATTGAAATTCCTGAACATTATACATGGCAAAAAAGAAGTAAACGTTGGAAAATTAGAAAAAACTTCAAAAAATTAGGTAGAATATATCACATTCCAAATTCCTTCGGTGATATATATTATTTGCGTATGCTTCTTAATATTGTCCAAGGAAGTACCTCTTTTGAGCATCTCAGAACAATTAATGGCATAGTTTATGAAACGTATAGAGAAGCATGCAATGCATTAGGCCTACTTGAAGATGATAATGAATGGCTCTATGCAATGCAAGATGCAGCTATTTGGGCTACATCACAACAACTACGCCATTTATTTGTTCGTTTATTATTACATTGTGAGGTGTCGAATCCATCTGAATTGTTTAAAAATACCTATGAGATGATGGGAGATGATATTATAAATAAAATGAGAAAAACATGTAATTTACCAAATCTTCATATGTCAAATGATCAAATAAAAAATTATATATTCTTAGATATTGACAAGTCCCTTTTTTGAAATAACTCCGATCTATCAACATATTCATTACCGATTCCACATGATGTTTGTAATCATAATATGTCAAATCGATTAATGGCTGAAGAGTTATCATTTAATTTAACTGAAAGTATCACTCAAGCATCATTATTATATGAAAGACTAAATGACTGTCAAAAGAACATATATAGACAAGTAATGTCATCTGTGCATTCAAAAAAAGGAGATCTTTTCTTTGTATATGGTTATGGTGGTAGTGGAAAAATATTTTTATGGCGTGCCATTATAAGTATTTACGTGCTCAAAACAAAATTATTTTACCTGTTGCCTCAACAGCATTAGCTGCACTTTTGGTACCTCATTCTAGGACAGCTCATTCACGTTTTAAATTACCAATTGAAATTACCAATGAAGCCACATGTGATATCAAAAAAGGTTCAAATTTAGGAGAAGTAATCAAAAATTGTGACTTAATCACTTGGGATGAAGCTCCAATGAATCATCGTAATTGTTTTGAAGCGCTTGATAGCACTCTAAAAGATCTGTTGTCAACGACTGATGAAACTGCCCGAAACAAACCTTTTGGTGGTAAAACAATTTTATTAGGTGGAGATTTCCGTCAAACATTACCTGTTGTTGACATCAAACGTTAGATGCATCAATTACACGATCTAAACTATGGCCTTATTTTAAACAATTCAGATTAACACAAAATATGCGACTTCTACAACCTAATCTAACAACTGAACAACTACAAATAGCGAAGGAATTTAATGAGTGGACACTTTCAGTAGGAAATGGTACTATAAATGGAAGGAATTTATTTGACTTCGAATATGATAATTGGATAGAAATTCCTGATGATTTATTGATCCATGCAACTGAAAAAAAAGAAGAAGCAATTATTGATGAAATATATAAAGATTTTATGACATCATATGCTGATATCGAATATTTAAAAGAAAGAGCAATTTTAGCACCAACAAACGAAGACGTTGATGCATTAAATCAAACTATTTTGCAAAAAATACCTGGAAATTCAACAATATATTACAGTTCTGACTCAATGTGTGATTCTTCATTACCTGACGAAGAATTACAGTCACTTTATCCTATAGAATTTCTTCATTCTTTACGACCTAATAGTACACCATATCATGAATTAATCCTTAAAAAAGGTACTCCTATAATGCTTCTTCGTAACATTGACCAAGCAAATGGACTATGCAATGGGACGAGATTAATTGTGACAAATCTAACAAGTAGAGTAATAGAAGCTCAAATCATTACGGGTAACAATACAGGAACAACAACTTATATACCGAGGATCATGTTCAAAGTCAAAAATAATAATTGGCCTTTCTTATTAAAAAGAAAACAATTTCCTGTACGAATCTCCTACGCAATGACGATAAATAAAAGTCAGGGACAAACTTTGAAAAAAGTAGGTGTGTATTTACCAAGACCTGTTTTCTCTCATGGCCAACTCTATGTAGCTATATCGCGCGCCACATCACGAGAAGGACTAAAACTACTTATTGACAACCCAAATGGTGAATATCCAAATTGGACACAAAATGTCGTATTTAGCGAGATATTTTCAGATATAGGTATTTGTCATGATATTTTGAAACATTAACAAACAAAAAAAATATTAATCAACTTTATTCACAAAACAAATATTCCATTCATTTAATAATCTCAAATAAATTACTTTTTATACACATCTCAGGTACCACTATGACAGATCATATTGCCGATGACATTGTTTGATCATTAGCAAACAAGGTGTTCAACTATTGAGATGTATCAAGAACTTAAAAAGCTCTATCACCATTAGTGTTGATATGTGGTTTTGTTTATTCCAGATTAGTGTGCATAATTCGAGATTAGTGTGCCTGATCGTGGTACCCATGAAATGAAACAAATTAATCTGGGTTGGTTAATTCTGCATATGGTCGTTGTTCTTCGTTACTTATTACTGAGGTATGTGCTGAGACATAAAAATCTTATTTAGTGTTTTTTAATTATTTTCTTACAAAAGTTCTGTTATTTTTCTTAAAATATTCTATCAGGTTGAAGTGAGTTTTCCAAAATGCTACAACAGTAACAGCTTTTGAACATGGTTCTTCTATAAAAAGAATTGAACGTACATATGTTTCTTCTCCAATTGGTTCCAGCAGGTATTTAATTGTTCAACATCGATAAATTTATTATATAACATTTATATATGTAATTTATTTTGCAACTTGCAAGTTCCTTTATTTTGTAAATTTGAAAGACACCAAAAATAAGAGGGGAATAAAATTTAATGGTAATCATTCTTTATCTAGACTCTCATTTTTGTGGTTTTGTGAAAATATCAAAAGATTGTTTTTTTCCATCTATTAAAACTCAATTCGAATTTTTGGTATTCTGAAAATCAATAACAATGGAGTTTTTTCCACGTATTGGATTTTAATTTTTGTGATTTTGTGAAAAACAATGCAAAATTGTGTTTTTTCCATGTATTAGACTTCTTATTTTGCGGTTTTGTGAAAATAACAAAATATTATTTTTTTCCCATGTTTTGTACCTCAATTCGATTTTTTTGGTATTGTGAGAATCAATAACAATGGAGTTTTTTTTTCACGTATTAGATTTTAATTTTTGTGGTTTTGTGAAAAACAATACAAAATTGTGTTGTTTCCATGTATTAGGCTTGAATTTTTCTGGTTTTATGAAAATAACAAAATATTACTTCTCAATTTTAGTGGTTTTGTGAAAAACAATACAAATTTTGTTTTTTCCATGCATTAGACTTCAATTTTTGTGGTTTTGTGAAAATATTAAAAGATTATATTTTTCCATGTATTACACCTTAATTCGATTTTTTGGTATTGTGAAAATCAATAACAATGGAGTTTTTTTTTTCCATGTATTAGATTTTACTTTTCGTGGTTTTGTGGAAAATAATACTAAATTGTGTTTTTTCCATGTATCAGACTTCTTATTTTTCGGGTTTGTGAAAATAACAAAATCTTATTATTTCCCTTGTATTGTATCGCAATTCGATTTTTTTGGTATTGTGAAAATCAATAACAATAGAATTTTTTCATTGATTTAGATTTTAATTTTTGTGGTTTATGAAAATAAATACAAAATTATGTTTTTTCCATGTATTAGACTTCTTATTATGCGGTTTTACGAAAATAACAAAATATTATTTCTTTCCATGTATTTTACCTCAAGTTGATTTTTTTGGTATTGTGAGAATCAATAACAATGGAGTATTTTTCCATGTATTACGTTTTAATTTTTGTCGTTTTGTGAAAAACAATACAAAATTGTGTTTTTTTTCATATGTAAGACTTCAATTTTTGTGGTTTTATGAAAATATCAAAAGATTGTTTTTTTCCATGTACTACACCTCAATTCGATTTTTTGGTATTGTGAATATCATTAACATTGGAGTTTTTTTCCATGTATTAGATTTTAATTTTTGTTGTTTTGTGAAAAACAATACAACCTCAATTCCATCTTTTTGGTATTGTGAAAATCATTCAGAATGGAGTGTTTTCCGTGTATTAGATTTTAATATTTGTGGTTTCGTGAAAAACAATACAAAATTATGTTTTTTTCATATATTAGACTTCATATTTTGTGCGTTTGTGAAAAAATATCAAAAGATTGGTTTTTTCCATGTATTACACCTCAATTCTATTTTTTGGTATTGTGAAAATCAATAACAATGCAGTTTTTTCCATGTATTAGATTTTAATTTTTGTGGTTTTGTGAAAAACAATACAACCTCAATTCCATCTTTTTGGTAATGTGAAAATCATTAAGAATGGAGTATTTTCCATGTATTAGATTTTAATATTTGAGGTTTCGTGAAAAACAATAAAAAATTGTGTTTTTTTCCATATATTAGACTTCAATTTTTGTGGTTTTGTGAAAATATCAAAAGATTGTCTTTTTCCATGTATTACACCTCAATTCAATTTTTTTCCATGTATTGTACCTAAATTCAATTTTTTTGAAATTGTGAAAATCAGTAACAATGGAGTTTTATCCGTGTATTAGATTTTAGTTTTTGTGGTTTTGTGAAAAAACAATACAAAATTGTGTTTTTTCCTTGTATTAGACTTCAATTTTTGTGGTTTTGTGATAATAACTAAATATTATTTCTCTCAATGTATTGTACCTCAATTCCATTTTTTTGGTATTGTGAAAATCATTAACAATGTAGTATTTTCCATGTATTAGAATTTAAATTTTGTGGTTTTGTGAAAAACAATATAAAATTATTTTTTTTCCATGTATTAGACATCGATTTTTGTGGGTTTGTGAAAATAACAAAATATTATTTCATTCCATGTGTTGTACCTCAATTCCATTTTTTTGGTATTGTGAAAATCATTAACAATGGAGTATTTTTCATGTATTAGATTTTCGTTTTAGTGGTTTTGTGAAAAACAATACAAATTTTCAATGTATTAGATTTTAATATTTGTGGTTTCGTGAAAAACAATAAAAAATTGTGTTTTTTTTCATATATTAGACTTCAATTTTTGTGGTTTTGTGAAAATATCAAAAGATTGTTTTTTTCCATGTACTACACCTCAATTCGATTTTTTGGTATTGTGAAAATCGTTAACATTGGAGTTTTTTTTTCCATGTATTAGATTTTAAGTTTTGTGGTTTTGTGAAAAACAATAGAACCTCAATTCCATCTTTTTGGTATTGTGAAAATCATTCAGAATGGAGTGTTTTCCGTGTATTGGATTTTAATATTTGTGGTTTCGTGAAAAACAATACAAAATTATGTTTTTTTCATATATTAGACTTCAATTTTTGTGCTTTTGTGAAAAAATATCAGAAGATTGTTTTTTTCCATGTATTACACCTCAATTCTATTTTTTGGTTTTGTGAAAATCAATAACAATGCAGTTTTTTCCATGTAGTAGATTTTAATTTTTGTGGTTTTGTGAAAAACAATACAACCTCAATTCCATCTTTTTGGTATTGTGAAAATCATTAAGAATGGAGTATTTTCCATGTATTAGATTTTAATATTTGTGGTTTCGTGAAAAACAATACAAAATTATGTTTTTTTTCATATATTAGACTTCAATTTTTGTGGTTTTGTGAAAAAATATCAAAAGATTATTTTTTTCCGTGTATTACACCTCAATTCTATTTTTTGGTATTGTGAAAATCAATAACAATGCAGTTTTTTCCATGTATTAGATTTTAATTTTTGTGGTTTTGTGAAAAACAATACAAAATTGTGTTTTTTCCATGTATCAGAATTTTTATTATGCGGTTTTGCGAAAATAACAAAATATTATTTCGTTTTATGTATTGTACCTCAATTCGATTTTTTTGGTATTGTGAGAATTAATAACAATGGAGTTTTATCGATGTATTAGATTTTAATTTTTGTGCTTTTCTGAAATACAATACAAATTTTGTTTTTTCCATGCATTAGACTAAAATTTTTTCGGTTTTGTGAACATATCAAAAGATTATTTTTTTCCATGTATTACACCTTAATTCGATTTTTTGGTATTCCGAAAATCAATAAAAATGGAGTTTTTTTCCATGTTTTAGATTTTAATTTTTGTGGTTTTGTGAAAAACAATACAAAATTGTGTTTTTTCTATCTATTAGAGTTCTTGTTATGCGGTTTTGCGAAAATAACAAAACATTATTTCGTTCAATGTATCGTACATCAATTCCATTTTTTTGGTATTGTGAGAATCAACAACAATGGAGTTTTTTCCATGTATTAGATTTTTATTTTTGAGGATTTGTGAAAAACAATACAAAATTGTGTTTTTTTCATATATTAGACTTAAGTTTTTGTGGTTTTGTGAAAATATCAAAAGATTGTTCTTTCCCATGTACTACACCTCAATTCGATTTTTTGGTATTGTGAAAATCATTAACAATGGAGTTCTTTCCATGTTTTAGATTTTAATTTTTGTGGTTTTGTGAAAAACAATACAATCTCAATTCCTTCTTCTTGGTATTGTGAAAATCATTAAGAATAGAGTATTTTCCGTGTATTAGATTTTAGTATTTGTGGTTTCGTGAAAAACAATACAAAATTATGTTTTCTCTCATATATTAGTCTTCAATTTTTGTGGTTTCGTGAAAAATATCAAGAGATTATTTTTTTCCATGTATTACAACCAATTCTATTTTTTGGTATTGTGAGAATCAATAACAATGGAGTTTTATCGATGTATTAGATTTTAATTTTTGTGGTTTTGTGAAAAACAATACAAAATTATGATTTTTCCATCTATTAGACTTCTTATTTTCCGGTTTTCTGAAAAAAAGAAAATATTATTTTTTTCAATGTCTTGTACCTAAATTCGATTTTTTTGGAATTGTGAAAATCAATAACAATGGAGTTTTTTCCATGTATTAGATTTTAATTTTTGTGGTTTTCTGAAATACAATACAAATTTTGTTTTTTCCATGCATTAGACTAAAATTTTTGCGGTTTTGTGAACATATCAAAAGATTATTTTTTTCCATGTATTACACCTTAATTCGATTTTTTCGTATTCCGAAAATCAATAAAAATGGAGTTTTTTTCCATGTTTTAGATTTTAATTTTTGTGGTTTTGTGAAAAACAAATCAAAATTGTGTTATTTTCCATGTATTAGACTTCTTGTTATGCGGTTTTGCGAAAATAACAAAACATTATTTCGTTCAATGTATCGTACCTCAATTCCATTTTTTTGGTATTGTGAGAATCAACAACAATGGAGTTTTTTCCATGTATTAGATTTTAATTTTTGAGGTTTTGTGAAAAACAATACAAAATTGTGTTTTTTTTCAAATATTAGACTTCAATTTTTGTGGTTTTGTGAAAATATCAAAAGATTGTTCTTTTCCATGTACTACACCTCAATTCGATTTTTTGGCATTGTGAAAATCATTAACAACGGAGTAATTTCCATGTATTAGATTTTAATTTTTGTGGTTTTGTGAAAAACAATACAATCTCAATTCCTTCTTCTTGGTGTGAAAATCATTAAGAATGGAGTATTTTCCGTGTATTAGATTTTAATATTTGTGGTTTCGTGAAAAACAATACAAAATTATGTTTTCTCTCATATATTAGACTTCAAGTTTTGTGGTTTTGTGAAAAATATCAAGAGATTATTTTTTTCCATGTATTACACCCCAATTCTATTTTTTGGTATTGTGAGAATCAGTAACAATGGAGTTTTATCGATGTATTAGATTTTAATTTTTGTGGTTTTGTGAAAAAAATAAAAAATTATGTTTTTTCCATCTATTAGACTTCTCATTTTCCGGTTTTCTGAAAATAAGAAAATATTATTTTTTGCAATGTCTTGTACCTAAATTCGATTTTTTTGGAATTGTGAAAATCAATAACAATGGAGTTTTTTTTTCCATGTATTAGATTTTAATTTTTGTGGTTTTCTAAAATACAATACAAATTTTGTTTTTTCTATGTATTAGACTAAAATTTTTGCGGTTTTGTGAACATATCAAAAGATTATTTTTTTCCATGTATTACAACTTAATTCGATTTTTTGGTATTCTGAAAATCAATAAAAATTGAGTTTTTTTTCCATGTTTTAGATTTCAATTTTTGTGGTTTCACGAAAAACAATACAAAATTATGTTATTTTCAATTTTTGTGGTTTTGTGAAAAAATATGAAAAGATTATTTTTTTTCCATGTATTACACCACAATTCTATTTTTAGGTATTGTGAAAATCAATAACAATGCAGTTTTTTCCATGTATTAGATTTTAATTTTTGTGGTTTTGTGAAAAACAATACAAACTCAATTCCATCTTTTTGGTATTGTGAAAATCATTAGGAATGGAGTATTTTCCGTGTATTAGATTTTAATATTTGTGGTTTCGTGAAAAACAATACAAAATTACGTTTTTTTCATATATTAGACTTCAATTTTTCTGGTTTTGTGAAAAAATATCAAAAGATTGTTTTTTTCCATGTATTACACCTATATTCTATTTTTTGGTATTGTGAAAATCATTAACAATGGAGTTTTATCCATGTATTAGATTTTAAGTTTTGTGGTTTTGTGAAAAACAATACGACCTCAATTCCATCTTGTGGTTTTGTGAAAATATCAAAAGATTATTTTTTTTCATGTATTACACCCCAATTCTATTTTTTAGTATTGTGAAAATCAATGACAATGCAGTTATTTCCATGTATTAGATTTAAATTTTTGTGGTTTTGTGAAAAACAATACAAAATTGTGTTTTTTCCATGTATTAGACTTCTTATTATGCGGTTTTACGGAAATAACAAAGTATTATATCGTTCTATGTATTGTACCTCAATTTGATTTTTTTGTTATTGTCAGAATCAATAACAATGGAATTTTATGGATGCATTGGATTTTAATTTTTGTGGTTTTATGAAAAATAATACAAAATTGTGTTTTTTCCATCTATTAGACTTCTTATATTCCGGTTTTCTGAAAATAAGAAAATATTATTTCGTTCCATGTACCGTACATTCGATTTTTTAGGTATTGTGAGAATCAATAACAACGGAGTTTTTTCCATGTATTAGATTTTAACTTTTGTGGTTTTATGAAAAAGAATACAAAATTGTGTTTTTCTCATATATAGGACTTCAATTTTTGTGGTTTTCTGAAAATATCAAAACATTGTTTTTTTCCATGTATTACACGTCAATTCGATTTTTTGGTATGTTGAAAATCAATAACAATGCAGTTTTTTCCTTGTATTAAATTTTAATTTTTGTGGTTTTGTGAAAAACAATACAAAATTCTGTTTTTTCCATGTGTTAGACTTCTCATTATGCGGTTTTGCGAAAATAACAAAATATTATTTCATTCTATGTACTGTACCTCAATTCGATTTTTTTGGTATTGTGAGAATCAATAACAATGGAGTTTTTTCCATGTATTAGTCTTCAGTTTTTGTGGTTTTGGGAAAATATCAAAAGATTGTTTTTTTTTCATGTACTACACCTCAATTCGATTTTTTGGTATTGTGAAAATCATGAACAATGGAGTTTTTTCCATGTATTAGATTTTAATTTTTGTGGTTTTGTGAAAAACAATACGACCTCAATTCCATATTTTTGGTATTGTGAAAATCATTCAGAATGGAGTGTTTTCCGTGTATTGGATTTTAATATTTGTGGTTCCGTGAAAAACAATACAAAATTATGTTTTTTTCATATATTAGACTTCAATTTTTGTGCTTTTGTGAAAAAAATATCAAAGGATTGTTTTTTTCCATGTATTACACCAATATTCTATTTTTTAGTATTGCGAAAATCAATAACAATGCAGTTTTTTCCATGTATTAGATTTTAATTTTTGTGGTTTTGTGAAAAACAATACAAAACTGTGTTTTTTCCATGTATTAGACTTCTTATTATGCGGTTTTATGGAAATAACAAAATATTATTCCGTTCTATGTATCGTACCTCAATTCATTTTTTTGGTATTGTGAGAATCAATAACAATGGAGTTTTATCGATGCATTAGATTTTAATTTTTGTGGTTTTGTGAAAAACAATACAAAATTGTGTTTTTTCCATCTTTTAGACTTCTGATTTCCCGGTTTTCTGAAAATAAGAAAATATTATTTTTTTTCCATGTATTGTACCTAAATTGGATTTTTTGGAATTATGAGTTTTTTTCATGTATTAGATTTTAATTTTTGTTGTTTTCTGAAATACAATACAAATTTTATTTTTTCCATGTATTGTACTAAAATTTTTGCGGTTTTGTGAACATATCAAAAGATTATTTTTTTCAATGTGTTACACCTTAATTCGATTTTTCGATATTCCGAAAATCAATAAAAATGGAGTTTTTTTTCCATGTATTGGATTGTAACGTTTGTGGTTTTGTGAAAAACAATACAAAATTGTGTTTTTCTCATATATTAGACTTCAATTTTTGTGTTTTTGTGAAAATATCAAAAGATTGTTTTTTTCCATGTATTACACCTCAATTCGATTTTTTTGGTATTGTGAAAATCAATAGCAATGCAGTTTTTTCCACGTATTTGATTTTAATTTTTGTGGTTTTGTGAAAAACAATACAAAATTGTGTTTTTCCATGTATTAGACTTCTTATTATGTGGTTTTACGGAAATAACAAAATATTATTTCGTTCTATGTATTGTACCTCAATTCGATTTTTTTGGTATTGTGAGAATACATAAGAATGGAGTTTTATCGATGCATTAGATTTTAATTTTTGTGGTTCTGTGAAAAATAATTCAAAATTGTGTTTTGTCCATCTATTAGACTTCTTATTTCCGATTTTCTGAAAATAAGAAAATATTATTTTTTTTGCATGTATTGTACCTAAATTTGATTTTTTGGAATTGTGAAAATCAATAACAATGGAGTTTTTTTCCATGTATTAGACTAAAATTTTTGCGGTTTTGTGAACATATCAAAAGATTACTTTTTTCCATGTATTACACCTTAGTTCGATTTTTTGGTATTCCGAAAATCAATAAAAATGGAGTTTTTTTTTGCATGTTTTCGATTTTAACTTTTGTGGTTTTGTGAAAAATAATACAAAATTGTGTTTTTCTCATATATTAGACTTCAATTTTTATGTTTTTGTGAAAATATCAAAACATTACTTTTTTCCATGTATTACACCTCAATTCGATTTTTTGGTATTGTGAAAATCAATAACAATGCAGTTTTTTCCATGTATTAGATTTTAATTTTTGTGGTCTTGTGAAAAACAAGACAAAATTGTGTTTTTTCCATGTATTAGACTTCTTATTATGTGGTTTTACGGAAATAACAAAATATTATTTCGTTCAATGTATTGTACCTC
Source organism: Juncus effusus (assembly GCA_027726005.1). Classification (NCBI taxonomy): domain Eukaryota; kingdom Viridiplantae; phylum Streptophyta; class Magnoliopsida; order Poales; family Juncaceae; genus Juncus; species Juncus effusus. Next base: position 5,444,170 of record CM050903.1, on the reverse strand, counting down.
AATTCGATTTCTTTGGTATTGTGAGAATACATAAGAATGGAGTTTTATCGATGCATTAGATTTTAATTTTTGTGGTTCTGTGAAAAATTATTCAAAATTGTGTTCTGTCCATCTATTAGACTTCTTATTTTCCGATTTTCTGAAAATAAGAAAATATTATTTTTTTGCATGTATTGTACCTAAATTTGATTTTTTGGAATTGTGAAAATCAATAACAATGGAGTTTTTTACATGTATTAGATTTTAATTTTTGTTGTTTTCTAAAAGACAATACAAATTTTGTTTTTTCCATGTATTGGACTAAAATTTTTGCGGTTTTGTGAACATATCAAATGATTATTTTTTTCCATGTATTACACCTTTATTCGATTTTTTGGTATTCCGAAAATCAATAAAAACGGAGTTTTTTTTTCCATGTTTTTGATTTTAATTTTTGTGGTTTTGCAAAAAACAATACAAAATTGTGTTTTTTTCCATGTATTAGACTTTATATTATGCGGTTTTGCGAAAATAACAAAATATTATTTCGTTCCATGTACCGTACATTCGATTTTTTTTGGTATTGTGAGAATCAAAAACAATGGAGTTTTTTGAATGTATTGGATTTTAACTTTTGTGGTTTTGTGAAAAACAAGACAAAATTGTGTTTTTTCCATGTATTAGACTTCTTATTATGCGGTTTTACGGAAATAACAAAATATTATTTCGTTCTATGTATTGTACCTCAATTAGATTTTTTTTGTATTGTGCGAATCAATAACAATGGAGTTTTATCGATGCATTAGATTTTAATTTTTGTGGTTTTGTGAAAAATAATACAGAATTGTGTTTTTTCTATCTATTAGACTTCTTATTTTCCGGTTTTCTGAAAATAAGAGAATATTATTTTTTTCCATGTATTGTACCTAAATTTGATTTTTTCGTATTGTGAGAATCAGTAACAATGGAGTTTTTTCCAAGTATTAGATTTTAATTTTTGTTGTTTTCTAAAATACAATACAAATTTTGTTTTTTCCATGTATTAGACTAAAATTTTTGCGGTCTTGTGAACATATCAAAAGATTATTTTTTTCCATGTATTACACCTTAATTCGATTTTTTGGTATTCCGAAAATGAATAAAAATGGAGTTTTTTCTTTCCATGTATTAGATTTTAATTTTTGTGGTTTTGTGAAAAACAATACAAAATTGTCTTTTTTCCATGTATTATGCGGTTTTGCGAAAATAAAAAAATATTATTTCGTTCCATGTACCGTATATTCGATTTTTTTGGTATTGTGAGAATCAATAACAACGGAGTTTTTTTCCATGTATTAGATTTTAACTTTTGTGGTTTTGTGAAAAACAATACAAAATTGTGTTTTTCTCATTTATTAGACTTCAATTTTTGTGTTTTTGTGAAAATATCAAAACACTACTTTCTTCCATGTATTACACCTCAATTCGATTTTTTGGTATTGTGAAAATCAATAACAATGCAGTTTTTTCCATGTATTAGAATTTAATTTTTGTGGTTTTGTGAAAAACAATACAAAATTGTGTTTTTTCCATCTATTAGACTTTTTATTTTCCGGTTTTCTGAAAATAAGAAAATATTATTTTTTTCAATGTATTGTACCTAAATTCGATTTTTTTGGAATTGTGAAAATCAATTACAATGGAGTTTTTTCCATGTATTAGATTTTAATTTTTGTGGTTTTCTGAAATACAATACAAATTTTGTTTTTTCCATGTATTAGACTAAAATTTTTGCGGTTTTGTGGACATATCAAAAGATTATTTTTTTCCATGTATTACACCTTCGATTTTTTGGTATTCCGAAAATCAATAAAAATGGAGTTTTTTTGCCATGTTTTAGATTTTAATTTTTGTGGTTTTGTGAAAAACAATACAAAATTGTGTTTATTCCATGTATTACGCGGTTTTGCGAAAATAAAAAAAAATATTATTTCCTTCCACGTACCGTACATTCGATTTTTTTGGTATTGTGACAATCAATAACAACGGAGTTTGTCCCATGTATTAGATTTTAACATTTGTGGGTTTGTGAAAAACAATACAAAATTGTGTTTTTCTCATATATTAGACTTCAATTATTGTGTTTTTGTGAAAATATCAAAACACTATTTTTTTTCGATGTATTACACCTCAATTCGGTTTTTTGGTATTCCGAAAATCAATAAAAATGGTGTTTTTTTTTCCATGTTTTGGATTTTAATTTTTGTGGTTTTGTGAAAAACAATACAAAATTGTGTTTTTTCCATGTATTATGCGGTTTTGCGAAAAAAAAAAAATATTATTTCGTTCCATGTACCTTACATTCGATTTTTTTGGTATTCTGAGAATCAATAACAACGAAGTTTTTTCCATGTATTAAATTTTAACTTTTGTGGTTTTGTGAAAAACAATACAAAATTGTGTTTCTTCCATATATTAGACTTCAATTTTTGTGTTTTTGTGATATATTAGACTTCAATTTTTCTGTTTTTGTGAAAATATCAAATCATTATTTTTTTTCCTTGTATTACACCTCAATTCGATTTTTTGGTATTGTGAATATCAATAACAATGCAGTTTTTTTCCATGTATTAGATTTTAATTTTTGTGGTCTTGTGAAAAACAATACAAAATTGTGTTTTTATCATATATTAGACTTCAATTTTTGTGTTTTTGTGAAAATATCAAAACATTGTTTTTTTCCATGTATTACACCTCAATTCGATTTTTTAGTATTGTGAAAATCAATAACAATGCAGTTTTTTTCCATGTTTTAGATTTTAATTTTTGTCGTTTTGTGAAAAACAATACAAAATTGTGTTTTTTCCATCTATTAGACTTCTTATTTTCCGGTTTTCTGAAAATAAGAAAATATTATTTTTTTCAATGTATTGTACCTAAATTCGATTTTTTTGGAATTGTGAAAATCAATTACAATGGAGTTTTTTCCATGTATTAGATTTTAATTTTTGTGGTTTTCTGAAATACAATACAAATTTTGTTTTTTCCATGTATTAGACTAAAATTTTTGCGGTTTTGTGGACATATCAAAAGATTATTTTTTTCCATGTATTACACCTTCGATTTTTTGGTATTCCGAAAATCAATAAAAATGGAGTTTTTTTTTCCATGTTTTAGATTTTAATTTTTGTGGTTTTGTGAAAAACAATACAAAATTGTGTTTATTCCATGTAATACGCGGTTTTGCGAAAATAAAAAAAAATATTATTTCGTTCCACGTACCGTACATTCGATTTTTTTGGCATTGTGAGAATCAATAACAACGGAGTTTTCCCCATGTATTAGATTTTAACATTTGTGGGTTTGTGAAAAACAATACAAAATTGTGTTTTTCTCATATATTAGACTTCAATTATTGTGTTTTTGTGAAAATATCAAAACACTATTTTTTTTCGATGTATTACACCTCAATTCGATTTTTTGGTATTCCGAAAATCAATAAAAATGGTGTTTTTTTTCCATGTTTTGGATTTTAATTTTTGTGGTTTTCTGAAAAACAATACAAAATTGTGTTTTTTCCATGTATTATGCGGTTTTGCGAAAATAAAAAAATATTATTTCGTTCCATGTACCTTACATTCGATTTTTTTGGTATTGTGAGAATCAATAACAACGAAGTTTTTTCCATGTATTAAATTTTAACTTTTGTGGTTTTGTGAAAAACAATACAAAATTGTGTTTCTTCCATGTATTAGACTTCAATTTTTGTGTTTTTGTGATATATTAGACTTCAATTTTTCTGTTTTTGTGAAAATATCAAAACATTATTTTTTTCCTTGTATTACACCTCAATTCGATTTTTTGGTATTGTGAAAATCAATAACAATGCAGTTTTTTTCCATGTATTAGATTTTAATTTTTGTGGTCTTGTGAAAAACAATACAAAATTGTGTTTTTCTCATTTATTAGACTTCAATTTTTGTGTTTTTGTGAAAATATCAAAACATTGTTTTTTTCCATGTATTACACCTCAATTCGATTTTTTAGTATTGTGAAAATCAATAACAATGCAGTTTTTTTCCATGTTTTAGATTTTAATTTTTGTCGTTTTGTGAAAAACAATACAAAATTGTGTTTTTTCCATCTATTAGACTTCTTATTTTCCGGTTTTCTGAAAATAAGAAAATATTATTTTTTTCAATGTATTGTACCTAAATTCGATTTTTTTGGAATTGTGAAAATCAATAACAATGGAGTTTTTATCCATGTATTAGATTTTAATTTTTGTGGTTTTCTGAAATACAATACAAATTTTGTTTTTTCCATGTATTAGACTAAAATTTTTCCGTTTTTGTGGACATATCAAAAGATTATTTTTTTCCATGTATTACACCTTCGATTTTTTGGTATTCCGAAAATCAATAAAAATGGAGTTTTTTTTGCCATGTTTTAGATTTTAATTTTTGTGGTTTTGTGAAAAACAATACAAAATTGTGTTTATTCCATGTATTACGCGGTTTTGCGAAAATAAAAAAATATTATTTCGTTCCACGTACCGTACATTCGATTTTTTTGGTATTGTGAGAATCAATAACAACGGAGTTTTTCCCATGTATTAGATTTTAACATTTGTGGGTTTGTGAAAAACAATACAAAATTGTGTTTTTCTCATATATTAGACTTCAATTATTGTGTTTTTGTGAAAATATCAAAACACTATTTTTTTTCGATGTATTACACCTTAATTCGATTTTTTGGTATTCCGAAAATCAATAAAAATGGTGTTTTTTTTCCATGTTTTGGATTTTAATTTTTGTGGTTTTGTGAAAAACAAGACAAAATTGTGTTTTTTCCATGTATTATGCGGTTTTGCGAAAATAAAAAAATATTATTTCGTTCCATGTACCTTACATTCGATTTTTTTGGTATTCTGAGAATCAATAACAACGAAGTTTTTTCCATGTATTAAATTTTAACTTTTGTGGTTTTGTGAAAAACAATACAAAATTGTGTTTCTTCCATGTATTAGACTTCAATTTTTGTGTTTTTGTGATATATTAGACTTCAATTTTTCTATCTATTAGACTTCTTATTTTCCGGTTTTCTGAAAATAAGAGAATATTATTTTTTTCCATGTATTGTACCTAAATTTGATTTTTTGGTATTGTGAGAATCAGTAACAATGGAGTTTTTTCCATGTATTAGATTTTAATTTTTGTTGTTTTCTAAAATACAATACAAATTTTGTTTTTTCCATGTATTAGACTAAAATTTTTGCGGTTTTGTGAACATATCAAAAGATTATTTTTTTCCATGTATTACACCTTAATTCGATTTTTTGGTATTCCGAAAATGAATAAAAATGGAGTTTTTTCTTTCCATGTATTAGATTTTAATTTTTGTGGTTTTGTGAAAAACAATACAAAATTGTGTTTTTTCCATGTATTATGCGGTTTTGCGAAAATAAAAAAATATTATTTCGTTCCATGTACCGTATATTCGATTTTTTTGGTATTGTGAGAATCAATAACAACGGAGTTTTTTCCTTGTATTAGATTTTAACTTTTGTGGTTTTGTGAAAAACAATACAAAATTGTGTTTTTCTCATATATTAGACTTCAATTTTTGTGTTTTTGTGAAAATATCAAAACACTACTTTCTTCCATGTATTACACCTCAATTCGATTTTTTGGTATTGTGAAAATCAATAACAATGCAGTTTTTTCCATGTATTAGATTTTAATTTTTGCGGTTTTGTGAAAAACAATATAAAGTTGTGTTTTTTCCATCTATTAGACTTCTTATTTTCCGGTTTTCTGAAAATAAGAAAATATTATTTTTTTCAATGTATTGTACCTAAATTCGATTTTTTTGGAACTGTGAAAATCAATAACAATGGAGTTTTTTCCATGTATTAGATTTTAATTTTTGTGGTTTTCTGAAATACAATACAAATTTTGTTTTTTCCATGTATTAGACTAAAATTTGTGCAGTTTTGTGGACATATCAAAAGATTATTTTTTTCCATGTATTACACCTTAATTCGATTTTTTGGAATTCCGAAAATCAATAAAAATGGAGTTTTTTTCCATGTTTTAGATCTTAATTTTTGTGGCTTTGTGAAAAACAATACAAAATTGTGTTTTTTTCATGTATTATGCGGTTTTCTGAAAATAAAAAAATATTATTTTTTTCCATGTATTGTACCTAAATATGATTTTTTGGTATTGTGAGAATGAATAACAACGGAGTTTTTTCCATGTATTAGATTTTAATTTTTGTGGTTTTGTGAAAAACAATGCAAAATTGTGTTTTTCTCATATATTAGACTTCAATTTTTGTGTTTTTGTGAAAATATCAAAACATTGTTTTTTTCCATGTATTACACCTCAATTCGATTTTTTGGTACTGTGAAAATCAATAACAATGCAGTTTTTTCCATGTTTTAGATTTTAATTTTTGTGGTTTTGTGAAAAACAATACGTAATTGTGTTTTTTCCATGTATTAGACTTCTTATTATGCGGTTTACGAAAATAACAAAATATTATTTCGTTCTATGTATTGTACCTCAATTCGATTTTTTTGGTATTGTGCGAATCAATAACAATGGAGTTTTATCGATGCATTAGATTTTAATTTTTGTGGTTTTGTGAAAAATAATACAAAATTGTGTTTTTTCTATCTATTAGACTTCTTATTTTCCGGTTTTCTGAAAATAAGAGAATATTATTTTTTTCCATGTATTGTACCTAAATTTGATTTTTTCGTATTGTGAGAATCAGTAACAATGGAGTTTTTTCCAAGTATTAGATTTTAATTTTTGTTGTTTTCTAAAATACAATACAAATTTTTTTTTTTCCATGTATTAGACTAAAATTTTTGCGGTCTTGTGAACATATCAAAAGATTATTTTTTTCCATGTATTACACCTTAATTCGATTTTTTGGTATTCCGAAAATGAATAAAAATGGAGTTTTTTCTTTCCATGTATTAGATTTTAATTTTTGTGGTTTTGTGAAAAACAATACAAAATTGTCTTTTTTCCATGTATTATGCGGTTTTGCGAAAATAAAAAAATATTATTTCGTTCCATGTACCGTATATTCGATTTTTTTGGTATTGTGAGAATCAATAACAACGGAGTTTTTTTCCATGTATTAGATTTTAACTTTTGTGGTTTTGTGAAAAACAATACAAAATTGTGTTTTTCTCATTTATTAGACTTCAATTTTTGTGTTTTTGTGAAAATATCAAAACACTACTTTCTTCCATGTATTACACCTCAATTCGATTTTTTGGTATTGTGAAAATCAATAACAATGCAGTTTTTTCCATGTATTAGAATTTAATTTTTGTGGTTTTGTGAAAAACAATACAAAATTGTGTTTTTTCCATCTATTAGACTTTTTATTTTCCGGTTTTCTGAAAATAAGAAAATATTATTTTTTTCAATGTATTGTACCTAAATTCGATTTTTTTGGAATTGTGAAAATCAATTACAATGGAGTTTTTTCCATGTATTAGATTTTAATTTTTGTTGTTTTCTAAAATACAATACAAATTTTGTTTTTTCCATGTATTAGACTAAAATTTTTGCGGTCTTGTGAACATATCAAAAGATTATTTTTTTCCATGTATTACACCTTAATTCGATTTTTTGGTATTCCGAAAATGAATAAAAATGGAGTTTTTTCTTTCCATGTATTAGATTTTAATTTTTGTGGTTTTGTGAAAAACAATACAAAATTGTCTTTTTTCCATGTATTATGCGGTTTTGCGAAAATAAAAAAATATTATTTCGTTCCATGTACCGTATATTCGATTTATTTGGTATTGTGAGAATCAATAACAACGGAGTTTTTCCCATGTATTAGATTTTAACATTTGTGGGTTTGTGAAAAACAATACAAAATTGTGTTTTTCTCATATATTAGACTTCAATTATTGTGTTTTTGTGAAAATATCAAAACACTATTTTTTTCGATGTATTACACCTCAATTCGATTTTTTGGTATTGTGAAAATCAATAACAATGCAGTTTTTTCCATGTATTAGAATTTAATTTTTGTGGTGTTGTGAAAAACAATACAAAATTGTGTTTTTTCCATCTATTCGACTTTTTATTTTCCGGTTTTCTAAAAATAAGAAAATATTAATTTTTTCAATATATTGTACCTAAATTCGATTTTTTTGGAATTGTGAAAATCAATAACAATGGAGTTTTTATCCATGTATTAGATTTTAATTTTTGTGGTTTTCTGAAATACAATACAAATTTTGTTTTTTTCCATGTATTAGACTAAAATTTTTGCGGTTTTGTGGACATATCAAAAGATTATTTTTGTCCATGTATTACACCTTAATTCAATTTTTTGGTATTGGGAAAATCAATAAAAATGGAGTTTTTTTTCCATGATTTAGATTTTAATTTTTGTGGTTTTGTGAAAAACAATACAAAATTGTGTTTATTCCATGTATTATGCGGTTTTGCGAAAATAAAAAAAAATATTATTTCGTTCCACGTACCGTACATTCGATTTTTTTGGTATTGTGAGAATCAATAACGACGGAGTTTTTCCCATGTATTAGATTTTAACATTTGTGGGTTTGTGAAAAACAATACAAAATTGTGTTTTTCTCATATATTAGACTTCAATTTTTGTGTTTTTGTGAAAATATCAAAACAATGTTTTTTTCCATGTATTACACCTCAATTCGATTTTTTGGTATTGTGAAAATCAATAACAATGCAGTTTTTTCAATGTTTTAGATTTTAATTTTTGTGGTTTTGTGAAAAACAGTACAAAATTGTGTTTTTTCCATGTATTAGACTTCTTATTATGCGGTTTTACGGAAATAACAAAATATTATTTCGTTCTATGTATTGTACCTCAATTAGATTTTTTTTGTATTGTGCGAATCAATAACAATGGAGTTTTATCGATGCATTAGATTTCAATTTTTGTGGTTTTGTGAAAAACAATATAAAGTTGTGTTTTTTCCATCTATTAGACTTCTTATTTTCCGGTTTTCTGAAAATAAGAAAATATTATTTTTTTCAATGTATTGTACCTAAATTCGATTTTTTTGGAACTGTGAAAATCAATAACAATGGAGTTTTTTCCATGTATTAGATTTTAATTTTTGTGGTTTTCTGAAATACAATACAAATTTTGTTTTTTCCATGTATTAGACTAAAATTTGTGCAGTTTTGTGGACATATCAAAAGATTATTTTTTTCCATGTATTACACCTTAATTCGATTTTTTGGAATTCCGAAAATCAATAAAAATGGAGTTTTTTTCCATGTTTTAGATCTTAATTTTTGTGGCTTTGTGAAAAACAATACAAAATTGTGTTTTTTTCATGTATTATGCGGTTTTCTGAAAATAAAAAAATATTATTTTTTTCCATGTATTGTACCTAAATATGATTTTTTGGTATTGTGAGAATGAATAACAACTGAGTTTTTTCCATGTATTAGATTTTAATTTTGGTGGTTTTGTGAAAAACAATGCAAAATTGTGTTTTTCTCATATATTAGACTTCAATTTTTGTGTTTTTGTGAAAATATCAAAACATTGTTTTTTTCCATGTATTACACCTCAATTCGATTTTTTGGTACTGTGAAAATCAATAACAATGCAATTTTTTCCATGTTTTAGATTTTAATTTTTGTGGTTTTGTGAAAAACAATACGTAATTGTGTTTTTTCCATGTATTAGACTTCTTATTATGCGGTTTACGAAAATAACAAAATATTATTTCGTTCTATGTACTGTACCTCAATTCGATTTTTTTGGTATTGTGCGAATCAATAACAATGGAGTTTTATCGATGCATTAGATTTTAATTTTTGTGGTTTTGTGAAAAATAATACAAAATTGTGTTTTTTCTATCTATTAGACTTCTTATTTTCCGGTTTTCTGAAAATAAGAGAATATTATTTTTTTCCATGTATTGTACCTAAATTTGATTTTTTCGTATTGTGAGAATCAGTAACAATGGAGTTTTTTCCAAGTATTAGATTTTAATTTTTGTTGTTTTCTAAAATACAATACAAATTTTGTTTTTTCCATGTATTAGACTAAAATTTTTGCGATCTTGTGAACATATCAAAAGATTATTTTTTTCCATGTATTACACCTTAATTCGATTTTTTGGTATTCCGAAAATGAATAAAAATGGAGTTTTTTCTTTCCATGTATTAGATTTTAATTTTTGTGGTTTTGTGAAAAACAATACAAAATTGTCTTTTTTCCATGTATTATGCGGTTTTGCGAAAATAAAAAAATATTATTTCGTTCCATGTACCGTATATTCGATTTTTTTGGTATTGTGAGAATCAATAACAACGGAGTTTTTTTCCATGTATTAGATTTTAACTTTTGTGGTTTTGTGAAAAACAATACAAAATTGTGTTTTTCTCATTTATTAGACTTCAATTTTTGTGTTTTTGTGAAAATATCAAAACACTACTTTCTTCCATGTATTACACCTCAATTCGATTTTTTGGTATTGTGAAAATCAATAACAATGCAGTTTTTTCCATGTATTAGAATTTAATTTTTGTGGTTTTGTGAAAAACAATACAAAATTGTGTTTTTTCCATCTATTAGACTTTTTATTTTCCGGTTTTCTGAAAATAAGAAAATATTATTTTTTTCAATGTATTGTACCTAAATTCGATTTTTTTGGAATTGTGAAAATCAATTACAATGGAGTTTTTTCCATGTATTAGATTTTAATTTTTGTGGTTTTCTGAAATACAATACAAATTTTGTTTTTTCCATGTATTAGACTAAAATTTTTGCGGTTTTGTGGACATATCAAAAGATTATTTTTTTCCATGTATTACACCTTCGATATTTTGGTATTCCGAAAATCAATAAAAATGGAGTTTTTTTGCCATGTTTTAGATTTTAATTTTTGTGGTTTTGTGAAAAACAATACAAAATTGTGTTTATTCCGTGTATTACGCGGTTTTGCGAAAATAAAAAAAAATATTATTTCCTTCCACGTACCGTACATTCGATTTTTTTGGTATTGTGAGAATCAATAACAACGGAGTTTGTCCCATGTATTAGATTTTAACATTTGTGGGTTTGTGAAAAACAATACAAAATTGTGTTTTTCTCATATATTAGACTTCAATTATTGTGTTTTTGTGAAAATATCAAAACACTATTTTTTTTCGATGTATTACACCTCAATTCGGTTTTTTGGTATTCCGAAAATCAATAAAAATGGTGTTTTTTTTTTCCATGTTTTGGATTTTAATTTTTGTGGTTTTGTGAAAAACAATACAAAATTGTGTTTTTTCCATGTATTATGCGGTTTTGCGAAAATAAAAAAATATTATTTCGTTCCATGTACCTTACATTCGATTTTTTTGGTATTCTGAGAATCAATAACAACGAAGTTTTTTCCATGTATTAAATTTTAACTTTTGTGGTTTTGTGAAAAACAATACAAAATTGTGTTTCTTCCATGTATTAGACTTCAATTTTTATGTTTTTGTGATATATTAGACTTCAATTTTTCTGTTTTTGTGAAAATATCAAATCATTATTTTTTTCCTTGTATTACACCTCAATTCGATTTTTTGGTATTGTGAATATCAATAACAATGCAGTTTTTTTTCCATGTATTAGATTTTAATTTTTGTGGTCTTGTGAAAAACAATACAAAATTGTGTTTTTATCATATATTAGACTTCAATTTTTGTGTTTTTGTTAAAATATCAAAACATTGTTTTTTTCCATGTATTACACCTCAATTCGATTTTTTAGTATTGTGAAAATCAATAACAATGCAGTTTTTTTCCATGTTTTAGATTTTAATTTTTGTCGTTTTGTGAAAAACAATACAAAATTGTGTTTTTCCATCTATTAGACTTCTTATTTTCCGGTTTTCTGAAAATAAGAAAATATTATTTTTTTCAATGTATTGTACCTAAATTCGATTTTTTTGGAATTGTGAAAATCAATTACAATGGAGTTTTTTCCATGTATTAGATTTTAATTTTTGTGGTTTTCTGAAATACAATACAAATTTTGTTTTTTCCATGTATTAGACTAAAATTTTTGCGGTTTTGTGGACATATCAAAAGATTATTTTTTTCCATGTATTACACCTTCGATTTTTTGGTATTCCGAAAATCAATAAAAATGGAGTTTTTTTTTCCATGTTTTAGATTTTAATTTTTGTGGTTTTGTGAAAAACAATACAAAATTGTGTTTATTCCATGTAATACGCGGTTTTGCGAAAATAAAAAAAAATATTATTTCGTTCCACGTACCGTACATTCGATTTTTTTGGCATTGTGAGAATCAATAACAACGGAGTTTTCCCCATGTATTAGATTTTAACATTTGTGGGTTTGTGAAAAACAATACAAAATTGTGTTTTTCTCATATATTAGACTTCAATTATTGTGTTTTTGTGAAAATATCAAAACACTATTTTTTTTCGATGTATTACACCTCAATTCGATTTTTTGGTATTCCGAAAATCAATAAAAATGGTGTTTTTTTTCCATGTTTTGGATTTTAATTTTTGTGGTTTTCTGAAAAACAATACAAAATTGTGTTTTTTCCATGTATTATGCGGTTTTGCGAAAATAAAAAAATATTATTTCGTTCCATGTACCTTACATTCGATTTTTTTGGTATTGTGAGAATCAATAACAACGAAGTTTTTTCCATGTATTAAATTTTAACTTTTGTGGTTTTGTGAAAAACAATACAAAATTGTGTTTCTTCCATGTATTAGACTTCAATTTTTTTGTTTTTGTGATATATTAGACTTCAATTTTTCTGTTTTTGTGAAAATATCAAAACATTATTTTTTTCCTTGTATTACACCTCAATTCGATTTTTTGGTATTGTGAAAATCAATAACAATGCAGTTTTTTTCCATGTATTAGATTTTAATTTTTGTGGTCTTGTGAAAAACAATACAAAATTGTGTTTTTCTCATTTATTAGACTTCAATTTTTGTGTTTTTGTGAAAATATCAAAACATTGTTTTTTTCCATGTATTACACCTCAATTCGATTTTTTAGTATTGTGAAAATCAATAACAATGCAGTTTTTTTCCATGTTTTAGATCTTAATTTTTGTGGCTTTGTGAAAAACAATACAAAATTGTGTTTTTTTCATGTATTATGCGGTTTTCTGAAAATAAAAAAATATTATTTTTTTCCATGTATTGTACCTAAATATGATTTTTTGGTATTGTGAGAATGAATAACAACGGAGTTTTTTCCATGTATTAGATTTTAATTTTTGTGGTTTTGTGAAAAACAATGCAAAATTGTGTTTTTCTCATATATTAGACTTCAATTTTCGTGTTTTTGTGAAAATATCAAAACATTGTTTTTTTCCATGTATTACACCTCAATTCGATTTTTTGGTACTGTGAAAATCAATAACAATGCAGTTTTTTCCATGTTTTAGATTTTAATTTTTGTGGTTTTGTGAAAAACAATACGTAATTGTGTTTTTTCCATGTATTAGACTTCTTATTATGCGGTTTACGAAAATAACAAAATATTATTTCGTTCTATGTATTGTACCTCAATTCGATTTTTTTGGTATTGTGCGAATCAATAACAATGGAGTTTTATCGATGCATTAGATTTTAATTTTTGTGGTTTTGTGAAAAATTATACAAAATTGTGTTTTTTCTATCTATTAGACTTCTTATTTTCCGGTTTTCTGAAAATAAGAGAATATTATTTTTTTCCATGTATTGTACCTAAATTTGATTTTTTCGTATTGTGAGAATCAGTAACAATGGAGTTTTTTCCAAGTATTAGATTTTAATTTTTGTTGTTTTCTAAAATACAATACAAATTTTGTTTTTTCCATGTATTAGACTAAAATTTTTGCGGTCTTGTGAACATATCAAAAGATTATTTTTTTCCATGTATTACACCTTAATTCGATTTTTTGGTATTCCGAAAATGAATAAAAATGGAGTTTTTTCTTTCCATGTATTAGATTTTAATTTTTGTGGTTTTGTGAAAAACAATACAAAATTGTCTTTTTTCCATGTATTATGCGGTTTTGCGAAAATAAAAAAATATTATTTCGTTCCATGTACCGTATATTCGATTTTTTTGGTATTGTGAGAATCAATAACAACGGAGTTTTTTTCCATGTATTAGATTTTAACTTTTGTGGTTTTGTGAAAAACAATACAAAATTGTGTTTTTCTCATTTATTAGACTTCAATTTTTGTCTTTTTGTGAAAATATCAAAACACTACTTTCTTCCATGTATTACACCTCAATTCGATTTTTTGGTATTGTGAAAATCAATAACAATGCAGTTTTTTCCATGTATTAGAATTTAATTTTTGTGGTTTTGTGAAAAACAATACAAAATTGTGTTTTTTCCATCTATTAGACTTTTTATTTTCCGGTTTTCTGAAAATAAGAAAATATTATTTTTTTCAATGTATTGTACCTAAATTCGATTTTTTTGGAATTGTGAAAATCAATTACAATGGAGTTTTTTTCCATGTATTAGATTTTAATTTTTGTGGTTTTCTGAAATACAATACAAATTTTGTTTTTTTCCATGTATTAGACTAAAATTTTTGCGGTTTTGTGGACATATCAAAAGATTATTTTTGTCCATGTATTACACCTTAATTCAATTTTTTGGAATTGGGAAAATCAATAAAAATGGAGTTTTTTTTCCATGATTTAGATTTTAATTTTTGTGGTTTTGTGAAAAACAATACAAAATTGTGTTTATTCCATGTATTATGCGGTTTTGCGAAAATAAAAAAAAATATTATTTCGTTCCACGTACCGTACATTCGATTTTTTTGGTATTGTGAGAATCAATAACGACGGAGTTTTTCCCATGTATTAGATTTTAACATTTGTGGGTTTGTGAAAAACAATACAAAATTGTGTTTTTCTCATTTATTAGACTTCAATTTTTGTGTTTTTGTGAAAATATCAAAACATTGTTTTTTTCCATGTATTACACCTCAATTCGATTTTTTAGTATTGTGAAAATCAATAACAATGCAGTTTTTTTCCATGTTTTAGATCTTAATTTTTGTGGCTTTGTGAAAAACAATACAAAATTGTGTTTTTTTCATGTATTATGCGGTTTTCTGAAAATAAAAAAATATTATTTTTTTCCATGTATTGTACCTAAATATGATTTTTTGGTATTGTGAGAATGAATAACAACGGAGTTTTTTCCATGTATTAGATTTTAATTTTTGTGGTTTTGTGAAAAACAATGCAAAATTGTGTTTTTCTCATATATTAGACTTCAATTTTCGTGTTTTTGTGAAAATATCAAAACATTGTTTTTTTCCATGTATTACACCTCAATTCGATTTTTTGGTACTGTGAAAATCAATAACAATGCAGTTTTTTCCATGTTTTAGATTTTAATTTTTGTGGTTTTGTGAAAAACAATACGTAATTGTGTTTTTTCCATGTATTAGACTTCTTATTATGCGGTTTACGAAAATAACAAAATATTATTTCGTTCTATGTATTGTACCTCAATTCGATTTTTTTGGTATTGTGCGAATCAATAACAATGGAGTTTTATCGATGCATTAGATTTTAATTTTTGTGGTTTTGTGAAAAATTATACAAAATTGTGTTTTTTCTATCTATTAGACTTCTTATTTTCCGGTTTTCTGAAAATAAGAGAATATTATTTTTTTCCATGTATTGTACCTAAATTTGATTTTTTCGTATTGTGAGAATCAGTAACAATGGAGTTTTTTCCAAGTATTAGATTTTAATTTTTGTTGTTTTCTAAAATACAATACAAATTTTGTTTTTTCCATGTATTAGACTAAAATTTTTGCGGTCTTGTGAACATATCAAAAGATTATTTTTTTCCATGTATTACACCTTAATTCGATTTTTTGGTATTCCGAAAATGAATAAAAATGGAGTTTTTTCTTTCCATGTATTAGATTTTAATTTTTGTGGTTTTGTGAAAAACAATACAAAATTGTCTTTTTTCCATGTATTATGCGGTTTTGCGAAAATAAAAAAATATTATTTCGTTCCATGTACCGTATATTCGATTTTTTTGGTATTGTGAGAATCAATAACAACGGAGTTTTTTTCCATGTATTAGATTTTAACTTTTGTGGTTTTGTGAAAAACAATACAAAATTGTGTTTTTCTCATTTATTAGACTTCAATTTTTGTCTTTTTGTGAAAATATCAAAACACTACTTTCTTCCATGTATTACACCTCAATTCGATTTTTTGGTATTGTGAAAATCAATAACAATGCAGTTTTTTCCATGTATTAGAATTTAATTTTTGTGGTTTTGTGAAAAACAATACAAAATTGTGTTTTTTCCATCTATTAGACTTTTTATTTTCCGGTTTTCTGAAAATAAGAAAATATTATTTTTTTCAATGTATTGTACCTAAATTCGATTTTTTTGGAATTGTGAAAATCAATTACAATGGAGTTTTTTTCCATGTATTAGATTTTAATTTTTGTGGTTTTCTGAAATACAATACAAATTTTGTTTTTTTCCATGTATTAGACTAAAATTTTTGCGGTTTTGTGGACATATCAAAAGATTATTTTTGTCCATGTATTACACCTTAATTCAATTTTTTGGAATTGGGAAAATCAATAAAAATGGAGTTTTTTTTCCATGATTTAGATTTTAATTTTTGTGGTTTTGTGAAAAACAATACAAAATTGTGTTTATTCCATGTATTATGCGGTTTTGCGAAAATAAAAAAAAATATTATTTCGTTCCACGTACCGTACATTCGATTTTTTTGGTATTGTGAGAATCAATAACGACGGAGTTTTTCCCATGTATTAGATTTTAACATTTGTGGGTTTGTGAAAAACAATACAAAATTGTGTTTTTCTCATATATTAGACTTCAATTTTTGTGTTTTTGTGAAAATATCAAAACAATGTTTTTTTCCATGTATTACACCTCAATTCGATTTTTTGGTATTGTGAAAATCAATAACAATGCAGTTTTTTCAATGTTTTAGATTTTAATTTTTGTGGTTTTGTGAAAAACAGTACAAAATTGTGTTTTTTCCATGTATTAGACTTCTTATTA
Source organism: Juncus effusus (assembly GCA_027726005.1). NCBI lineage: Eukaryota > Viridiplantae > Streptophyta > Magnoliopsida > Poales > Juncaceae > Juncus > Juncus effusus. The sequence continues at coordinate 5,427,111 of CM050903.1, read as the reverse complement.
TGCGGTTTTACGGAAATAACAAAATATTATTTCGTTCTATGTATTGTACCTCAATTAGATTTTTTTTGTATTGTGCGAATCAATAACAATGGAGTTTTATCGATGCATTAGATTTTAATTTTTGTGGTTTTGTGAAAAATAATACAAAATTTTGTTTTTTCTATCTATTAGACTTCTTATTTTCCGGTTTTCTGAAAATAAGAGAATATTATTTTTTTCCATGTATTGTACCTAAATTTGATTTTTTCGTATTGTGAGAATCAGTAACAATGGAGTTTTTTCCACGTATTAGATTTTAATTTTTGTTATTTTCTAAAATGCAATATAAATTTTTTTTTTTCCATGTATTAGACTAAAATTTTTGCGGTCTTGCGAACATATCAAAAGATTATTTTTTTCCATGTATTACACCTTAATTCGATTTTTTGTTATTCCGAAAATGAATAAAAATGGAGTTTTTTTTTCCATGTTTTAGATTTTAATTTTTGTGGTTTTGTGAAAAACAATACAAAATTGTGTTTTTTCCATGTATTATGCGGTTTTGCGAAAATAAAAAAATATTATTTCGTTCCATGTACTGTATATTCGATTTTTTTTGTATTGTGAGAATCAATAACAACGGAGTTTTTTCCATGTCTTAGATTTTAACCCTTGTGGTTTTGTGAAAAACAATACAAAATTGTGTTTTCCTCATATATTAGACTTCAATTTTTGTGTTTTTGTGAAAATATCAAAACATTATTTTTTTTTCCATGTATTACCCCTCAATTCGATTTTTTGGTATTGTGAAAATCGATAACAATGCAGTTCTTTCCATGTATTAGATTTTAATTTTTGTGGTTTTGTGAAAAACAATACAAAATTGTGTTTTTTCCATCTATTAGACTTCTTATTTTCCGATTTTCTGAAAATAAGAAAATATTATTTTTTTCAATGTATTGTACCTAAATTCGATTTTTTTGGAATTGTGAAAATCAATAACAACAGAGTTTTTCCCATGTATTAGATTTTTGCATTTGTGGTTTTGTGAAAAACAATACAAAATTTTGTTTTTCTCATATATTAGACTTCAATTTTTGTGTTTTTCTGAAAATATCAAAACATTGTTATTTTCCATGTATTACACCTCGATTCGATTTTTTGGTATTGTGAAATCAATAACAATGCATTTTTATCGATGCATTAGATTTTAATTTTTGTGGTCTTGTGAAAAATAATACAAAATTGTGTTTTTTCCATCTATTAGACTTCTTATTTTCCGGTTTTCTGAAAATAAGATAATATTATTTTTTTCCATGTATTGTACCTAAATTTGATTTTTTGGTATTGTGAGAATCAATAACAATGGAGTTTTTTCCGTGTATTAGATTTTAATTTTTGTTGTTTTCTAAAATACAATACAAATTTTGTTTTTTCCATGTATTAGACTCAAATTTTTGCGGTTTTGTGAACATATCAAAAGATTATTTTTTTCCATGTATTACACCTTAATTCGATTTTTTGGTATTCCGAAAATCAATAAAAATGTAGTTTTTTTTTCCATGTTTTAGATTTTAATTTTTGTGGTTTTGTGAAAACAATACAAAATTGTGTTTTTTCCATGTATTATGCGGTTTTGCGAAAATAAAAAAATATTATTTTGTTCCATGTACCGTATATTCGATTTTTTTGGTATTGTGAGAATCAGTAACAACGGAGTTTTTTCCATGTATTAGATTTTACCTTTTGTGGTTTTGTGAAAAACAATACAAAATTGTGTTTTTCTCATATATTAGACTTCAATTATTGTGTTTTTGTGAAAATATCAAAACTCTATTTTTTTTCCATGTATTACACCTCAATTCGATTTTTTGGTATTGTGAAAATCAATAACAATGCAGTTTTTTCCATGTATTAGAATTTAATTTTTGTGGTCTTGTGAAAAATAATACAAAATTGTGTTTTTTCCATCTATTAGACTTCTTATTTTCCGGTTTTCTGAAAATAAGAGAATATTATTTTTTTCCATGTATTGTACCTAAATTTGATTTTATGGTATTGTGAGAATCAATAACAATGGAGTTTTTTCCGTGTATTAGATTTTAATTTTTGTTCTTTTCTAAAATACAATACAAATTTTGTTTTTTCCATGTATTAGACTAAATTTTTTGCGGTTTTGTGAACATATCAAAAGATTATTTTTTTCCATGTATTACACCTTAATTCGATTTTTTGGTATTCCGAAAATTAATAAAATTGGAGTTTTTTTTCCATGTTTTTGATTTAAATTTTTGTGGTTTTGTGAAAAACAATACAAAATTGTGTTTTTTCCATGTATTATGCGGTTTTGCGAAAATAAAAAAATATTATTTCGTTCCATGTACCGTATATTCGATTTTTTTGTTATTGTGAGAATCAATAACAACGGAGTTTTTACCATGTATTAGATTTTAACTTTTGTGGTTTTGTGAAAAACAATTCAAAATTGTGTTTTTCTCATATATTAGACTTCAATTTTCGTGTTTTGTTGAAAATATCAAAACACTATTATTTTCCATGTATTACACCTCAATTCGATTTTTTGGTATTGTAAAAATCAATAACAATGCAGTTTTTTCCATGTATTAGATTTTAATTTTTGTGGTTTTGTGAAAAACAATACAAAATTGTGTTTTCTCAATGTATTAGACTTCTTATTTTGCGGCTTTGCGAAAATAACAAAATATTATTTCGTTTTATGTACTGTACCTCAATTCGATTTTTTTTGGTATTGTGAGAATCAATAAAAATGAATTTTTTTCCATGTATTAGATTTTAACTTTTGTGGTTTTGTGAAAAACAATACAAAATTGTGTTTTTTCCATGTATTAGACTTCTTATTATGCGGTTTTACGGAAATAACAAAATATTATTTCGTTCTATGTATTGTACCTCAATTCGATTTTTTTGGTATTGTGCGAATCAATAACAATGGAGTTTTATCGATGCATTAGATTTTAATTTTTGTGGTTTTGTGAAAAATAATACAAAATTGTGTTTTTTCCATTTGTTAGACTTCCTATTTTCCGGTTTTCTGAAAATAAGAGATTATTATTTTTTTCCATGTATTGTAAGTAAATTCGATTTATTGTTATTGTGAGAATCAATAACAATGGATTTTTTCCATGTATTAGATTTTAATTTTTGTTATTTTCTAAAATACAATACAAATTTTGTTTTTTCCATGTATTAGACTAAAATTTTTGCGGTTTTGCGAACATATCAAAAGATTATTTGTTTCCATGTATTACACCTCAATTCGATTTTTTGGTATTCCAAAAATCAATAAAAATGGAGTTTTTTTTCCATGTTTTAGATTTTAATTTTTGTGGTTTTGTGAAAAACAATACAAAATTGAGTTTTTTCCATGTATTATGCGGTTTTGCGAAAATTAAAAAATATTATTTCGTTCCAAGTACCGTATATTTGATTTTTTTTGTATTGTGAGAATCAATAACAACGGAGTTTTTTCCATGTATTAGATTTTAACTTTTGTGGTTTTGTGAAAAACAATACAAAATTATGTTTTTCTGATATATTAGACTTCAATTTTTGTGTTTTTGTGAAAATATGAAAACATTATTTTTTTCCATGTATTACGCCTCAATTCGATTTTTTGGTATTGTGAAAATCAATAACAATGCAGTTTTTTCCATGTTTTAGATTTTAATTTTTGTGGTTTTGTGAAAAACAATACGTAATTGTGTTTTTTCCATGTATTAGACTTCTTATTATGCGGTTTTACGAAAATAACAAAATATTATTTCGTTCTATGTATTGTACCTCAATTCGATTTTTTTGGTATTGTGCGAATCAATAACAATGGAGTTTTATCGATGCATTAGATTTTAATTTTTGTGGTTTTGTGAAAAATAATACAAAATTGTGTTTTTTCCATTTGTTAGAATTCCTATTTTCCGATATTCTAAAAATAAGAGAATATTATTTTTTTCCATGTATTGTACCTAAATTCGATTTATTGGTATTGTGAGAATCAATAACAATGGAGTTTTTTCCACGTATTAGATTTTAATTTTTGTTATTTTCTAAAATGCAATATAAATTTTGTTTTTTCCATGTATTAGACTAAAATTTTTGCGGTTTTGCGAACATATCAAAAGATTATTTTTTTCCATGTATTACACCTTAATTCGATTTTTTGGTATTCCGAAAATTAATAAAATTGGAGTTTTTTTTTCCATGTTTTAGATTTTAATTTTTGTGGTTTTGTGAAAAACAATACAAAATTGTGTTTTTTCCATGTATTATGCGGTTTTGCGAAAATAAAAAAATATTATTTCGTTCCATGTACTGTATATTCGATTTTTTTTGTATTGTGAGAATCAATAAAAACGGAGTTTTTTCCATGTATTAGATTTTAACCTTTGTGGTTTTGTGAAAAACAATACAAAATTGTGTTTTCCTCATATATTAGACTTCAATTTTTGTGTTTTTGTGAAAATATCAAAACATTATTTTTTTTCCATGTATTACCCCTCAATTCGATTTTTTGGTATTGTGAAAATCGATAACAATGCAGTTCTTTCCATGTATTAGATTTTAATTTTTGTGGTTTTGTGAAAAACAATACAAAATTGTGTTTTTTCCATCTATTAGACTTCTTATTTTCCGATTTTCTGAAAATAAGAAAATATTATTTTTTTCAATGTATTGTACCTAAATTCGATTTTTTTGGAATTGTGAAAATCAATAACAACAGAGTTTTTCCCATGTATTAGATTTTTGCATTTGTGGTTTTGTGAAAAACAATACAAAATTTTGTTTTTCTCATATATTAGACTTCAATTTTTGTGTTTTTCTGAAAATATCAAAACATTGTTATTTTCCATGTATTACACCTCGATTCGATTTTTTGGTATTGTGAAATCAATAAAAATGCATTTTTATCGATGCATTAGATTTTAATTTTTGTGGTCTTGTGAAAAAAATACAAAATTGTGTTTTTTCCATCTATTAGACTTCTTATTTTCCGGTTTTCTGAAAATAAGAGAATATTATTTTTTTCCATGTATTGTACCTAAATTTGATTTTTTGGTACTGTGAGAATCAATAACAATGGAGTTTTTTCCGTGTATTAGATTTTAATTTTTGTTGTTTTCTAAAATACAATACAAATTTTGTTTTTTCCATGTATTAGACTCAAATTTTTGCGGTTTTGTGAACATATCAAAAGATTATTTTTTTCCATGTATTACACCTAAATTCGATTTTTTGGTATTCCGAAAATCAATAAAAATGTAGTTTTTTTTTCCATGTTTTAGATTTTAATTTTTGTGGTTTTGTGAAAACAATACAAAATTGTGTTTTTTCCATGTATTATGCGGTTTTGCGAAAATAAAAAAATATTATTTCGTTCCATGTACCGTATATTCGATTTTTTTGGTATTGTGAGAATCAGTAACAACGGAGTTTTTTCCATGTATTAGATTTTACCTTTTGTGGTTTTGTGAAAAACAATACAAAATTGTGTTTTTCTCATATATTAGACTTCAATTATTGTGTTTTTGTGAAAATATCAAAACTCTATTTTTTTTCCATGTATTACACCTCAATTCGATTTTTTGGTATTGTGAAAATCAATAACAATGCAGTTTTTTCCATGTATTAGAATTCAATTTTTGTGGTCTTGTGAAAAATAATACAAAATTGTGTTTTTTCCATCTATTAGACTTCTTATTTTCCGGTTTTCTGAAAATAAGAGAATATTATTTTTTTCCATGTATTGTACCTAAATTTGATTTTTTGGTATTGTGAGAATCAATAACAATGGAGTTTTTTCCGTGTATTAGATTTTAATTTTTGTTGTTTTCTAAAATACAATACAAATTTTGTTTTTTCCATGTATTAGATTTTACCTTTTGTGGTTTTGTGAAAAACAATACAAAATTGTGTTTTTCTCATATATTAGACTTCAATTATTGTGTTTTTGTGAAAATATCAAAACTCTATTTTTTTTCCATGTATTACACCTCAATTCGATTTTTTGGTGTTGTGAAAATCAATAACAATGCAGTTCTTTCGATGTATTAGATTTTAATTTTTGTGGTTTTGTGAAAAACAATACAAAATTGTGTTTTTTCCATCTATTAGACTTCTTATTTTCCGATTTTCTGAAAATAAGAAAATATTATTTTTTTCAATGTATTGTACCTAAATTCGATTTTTTTGGAATTGTGAAAATCAATAACAACGGAGTTTTTCCCATGTATTAGATTTTAACATTTGTGGTTTTGTGAAAAACAATACAAAATTGTGTTTTTCTCTATATTAGACTTCAATTTTTGTGTTTATGTGAAAATATCAAAACATTGTTTTTTTCCATGTATTACACGTCAATTCGATTTTTTGGTATTGTGAAAATCAATAACAATGCAGTTTTTTTCCATGTTTTAGATTTTAATTTTTGTCGTTTTGTGAAAAACAATACAAAATTGTGTTTTTTCCATGTATTAGACTTTTTATTATGCGGTTTTACGGAAATAACAAAATATTATTTCGTTCTATGTATTGCACCTCAATTCGATTTTTTTGGTATTGTGCGAATCAATAACAATGGAGTTTTATCGATGCATTAGATTTTAATTTTTGTGGTCTTGTGAAAAATAATACAAAATTGTGTTTTTTCCATCTATTAGACTTCTTATTTTCCGGTTTTCTGAAAATAAGAGAATATTATTTTTTTCCATGTATTGTACCTAAATTTAATTTTTTGGTACTGTGAGAATCAATAACAATGGAGTTTTTTCCGTGTATTAGATTTTAATTTTTGTTGTTTTCTAAAATACAATACAAATTTTGTTTTTTCCATGTATTAGACTCAAATTTTTGCGGTTTTGTGAACATATCAAAAGATTATATTTTTCCATGTATTACACCTTAATTCGATTCTTTGGTTTTCCGAAAATCAATAAAAATGTAGTTTTTTTTTCCATGTTTTAGATTTTAATTTTTGTGGTTTTGTGAAAAACAATACAAAATTGTGTTTTTTCCATGTATTATGCGGTTTCGCGAAAATAAAAAAATATTATTTCATTCCATGTACCGTATATTCGATTTTTTTGGTATTGTGAGAATCAATAGCAACGGAGTTTTTTCCATGTATTAGATTTTACCTTTTTTGGTTTTGTGAAAAACAATACAAAATTGTGTTTTTCGAATATATTAGACTTCAATTTTTGTGTTTTTGTGAAAATATCAAAACATTATTTTTTTCCATGTATTACACCTCAATTCGATTTTTTGGTGTTGTGAAAATCAATAACAATGCAGTTCTTTCGATGTATTAGATTTTCATTTTTGTGGTTTTGTGAAAAACAATACAAAATTGTGTTTTTTCCATCTATTAGACTTCTTATTTTCCGATTTTCTGAAAATAAGAAAATATTAATTTTTTCAATGTATTGTACCTAAATTCGATTTTTTTGGAATTGTGAAAATCAATAACAACGGAGTTTTTCCCATGTATTAGATTTTAACATTTGTGGTTTTGTGAAAAACAATACAAAATTGTGTTTTTCTCACATATTAGACATGAATTTTTGTGTTTTTGTGAAAATATCAAAACATTGTTTTTTTCCATGTATTACACCTCAATTCGATTTTTTGGTATTGTGAAAATCAATAACAATGCAGTTTTTTTCCATGTTTTAGATTTTAATTTTTGTGGTTTTGTGAAAAACAATACAAAATTGTGTTTTTTCCATGTATTAGACTTTTTATTATGCGGTTTTACGGAAATAACAAAATATTATTTCGTTCTATGTATTGTACCTCAATTCGATTTTTTTGGTATTGTGCGAATCAATAACAATGGAGTTTTATCGATGCATTAGATTTTAATTTTTGTGGTTTTGTGAAAAATAATACAAAATTGTGTTTTTTCCATTTGTTAGACTTCCTATTTTCCGATATTCTGAAAATAAGAGAATATTATTTTTTTCCATGTATTGTACCTAAATTCGATTTATTGGTATTGTGAGAATCAATAACAATGGAGTTTTTTCCACGTATTAGATTTTAATTTTTGTTATTTTCTAAAATGCAATATAAATTTTGTTTTTTCCATGTATTAGACTAAAATTTTTGCGGTTTTGCGAACATATCAAAAGATTATTTTTTTCCATGTATTACACCTTAATTCGATTTTTTGGTATTCCGAAAATTAATAAAATTGGAGTTTTTTTTTCCATGTTTTAGATTTTAATTTTTGTGGTTTTGTGAAAAACAATACAAAATTGTGTTTTTTCCATGTATTATGCGGTTTTGCGAAAATAAAAAAAAATTATTTCGTTCCATGTACTGTATATTCGATTTTTTTTGTATTCTGAGAATCAATAACAACGGAGTTTTTTCCATGTATTAGATTTTAACCTTTGTGGTTTTGTGAAAAACAATACAAAATTGTGTTTTCCTCATATATTAGACTTCAATTTTTGTGTTTTTGTGAAAATATCAAAACATTATTTTTTTTCCATGTATTACCCCTCAATTCGATTTTTTGGTATTGTGAAAATCGATAACAATGCAGTTCTTTCCATGTATTAGATTTTAATTTTTGTGGTTTTGTGAAAAACAATACAAAATTGTGTTTTTTCCATCTATTAGACTTCTTATTTTCCGATTTTCTGAAAATAAGAAAATATTATTTTTTTCAATGTATTGTACCTAAATTCGATTTTTTTGGAATTGTGAAAATCAATAACAACAGAGTTTTTCCCATGTATTAGATTTTTGCATTTGTGGTTTTGTGAAAAACAATACAAAATTTTGTTTTTCTCATATATTAGACTTCAATTTTTGTGTTTTTCTGAAAATATCACAACATTGTTATTTTCCATGTATTACACCTCGATTCGATTTTTTGGTATTGTGAAATCAATAACAATGCATTTTTATCGATGCATTAGATTTTAATTTTTGTGGTCTTGTGAAAAATAATACAAAATTGTGTTTTTTCCATCTATTAGACTTCTTATTTTCCGGTTTCTGAAAATAAGAAAATATTATTTTTTTCAATGTATTGTACCTAAATTCGATTTTTTTGGAATTGTGAAAATCAATAACAATGGACTTTTTTCCATGTATTAGATTTTAATTTTTGTGGTTTTCTGAAATGCAATACAAATTTTGTTTTTTCCATGTATTAGACTAAAATTTTTGCGGTTTTGTGGACATATCAAAAGATTATTTTTTTCCATGTATTACACCTTAATTCGATTTTTTGGTATTCCGAAAATCAATAAGAATGGATTTTTTTTCCATGTTTTAGATTTTAATTTTTGTGGTTTTGTGAAAAACAATACAAAATTGTGTTTTTTCCATGTATTATGCGGTTTTGCGAAAATAAAAAAATATTATTTCGTTCCATGTACCGTATATTCGATTTTTTTGGTATTGTGAGAATCAGTAACAACGGAGTTTTTTCCATGTATTAGATTTTACCTTTTGTGGTTTTGTGAAAAACAATACAAAATTGTGTTTTTCTCATATATTAGACTTCAATTATTGTGTTTTTGTGAAAATATCAAAACTCTATTTTTTTTCCATGTATTACACCTCAATTCGATTTTTTGGTATTGTGAAAATCAATAACAATGCAGTTTTTTCCATGTATTAGAATTCAATTTTTGTGGTCTTGTGAAAAATAATACAAAATTGTGTTTTTTCCATCTATTAGACTTCTTATTTTCCGGTTTTCTGAAAATAAGAGAATATTATTTTTTTCCATGTATTGTACCTAAATTTGATTTTTTGGTATTGTGAGAATCAATAACAATGGAGTTTTTTCCGTGTATTAGATTTTAATTTTTGTTGTTTTCTAAAATACAATACAAATTTTGTTTTTTCCATGTATTAGACTAAATTTTTTGCGGTTTTGTGAACATATCAAAAGATTATTTTTTTCCATGTATTACACCTTAATTCGATTTTTTGGTATTCCGAAAATTAATAAAATTGGAGTTTTTTTTTCCATGTTTTAGATTTAAATTTTTGTGGTTTTGTGAAAAACAATACAAAATTGTGTTTTTTCCATGTATTATGCGGTTTTGCGAAAATAAAAAAATATTATTTCGTTCCATGTACCGTATATTCGATTTTTTTGTTCTTGTGAGAATCAATAACAACGGAGTTTTTTGCATGTATTAGATTTTAACTTTTGTGGTTTTGTGAAAAACAATTCAAAATTGTGTTTTTCTCATATATTAGGCTTCAATTTTCGTGTTTTTGTGAAAATATCAAAACACTATTATTTTCCATGTATTACACCTCAATTCGATTTTTTGGTATTGTAAAAATCAATAACAATGCAGTTTTTTCCATGTATTAGATTTTAATTTTTGTGGTTTTGTGAAAAACAATACAAAATTGTGTTTTTTCAATGTATTAGACTTCTTATTTTGCGGCTTTGCGAAAATAACAAAATATTATTTCGTTTTATGTACTGTACCTCAATTCGATTTTTTTTGGTATTGTGAGAATCAATAAAAATGAAGTTTTTTCCATGTATTAGATTTTAACTTTTGTGGTTTTGTGAAAAACAATACAAAATTGTGTTTTTTCCATGTATTAGACTTCTTATTATGCGGTTTTACGGAAATAACAAAATATTATTTCGTTCTATGTATTGTACCTCAATTCGATTTTTTTGGTATTGTGCGAATCAATAACAATGGAGTTTTATCGATGCATTAGATTTTAATTTTTGTGGTTTTGTGAAAAATAATACAAAATTGTGTTTTTTCCATTTGTTAGACTTCCTATTTTCCGGTTTTCTGAAAATAAGAGATTATTATTTTTTTCCATGTATTGTACGTAAATTCGATTTATTGTTATTGTGAGAATCAATAACAATGGAGTTTTTTCCATGTATTAGATTTTAATTTTTGTTATTTTCTAAAATACAATACAAATTTTGTTTTTTCCATGTATTAGACTAAAATTTTTGCGGTTTTGCGAACATATCAAAAGATTATTTGTTTCCATGTATTACACCTCAATTCGATTTTTTGGTATTCCAAAAATCAATAAAAATGGAGTTTTTTTTCCATGTTTTAGATTTTAATTTTTGTGGTTTTGTGAAAAACAATACAAAATTGAGTTTTTTCCATGTATTATGCGGTTTTGTGAAAATAAAAAAATATTATTTCGTTCCATGTACCGTATATTTGATTTTTTTTGTATTGTGAGAATCAATAACAACGGAGTTTTTTCCATGTATTAGATTTTAACTTTTGTGGTTTTGTGAAAAACAATACAAAATTATGTTTTTCTGATATATTAGACTTCAATTTTTGTGTTTTTGTGAAAATATCAAAACTCTATTTTTTTTCCATGTATTACGCCTCAATTCGATTTTTTGGTATTGTGAAAATCAATAACAATGCAGTTTTTTCCATGTTTTAGATTTTAATTTTTGTGGTTTTGTGAAAAAAAATACAAAATTGTGTTTTTTCCATGTATTAGACTTTTTATTCTGCGGTTTTACGGAAATAACAAAATATTATTTCGTTCTATGTATTGCACCTCAATTCGATTTTTTTGGTATTGTGCGAATCAATAACAATGGAGTTTTATCGATGCATTAGATTTTAATTTTTGTGGTCTTGTGAAAAATAATACAAAATTGTGTTTTTCCATCTATTAGACTTCTTATTTTCAGGTTTTCTGAAAATAAGAGAATATTATTTTTTTCCATGTATTGTACCTAAATTTGATTTTTTGGTACTGTGAGAATCAATAACAATGGAGTTTTTTCCGTGTATTAGATTTTAATTTTTGTTGTTTTCTAAAATACAATACAAATTTTGTTTTTTCCATGTATTAGACTCAACCTTTTGCGGTTTTGTGAACATATCAAAAGATTATTTTTTTCCATGTATTACACCTTAATTCGATTCTTTGGTTTTCCGAAAATCAATAAAAATGTAGTTTTTTTTTCCATGTTTTAGATTTTAATTTTTGTGGTTTTGTGAAAAACAATACAAAATTGTGTTTTTTCCATGTATTATGCAGTTTTGCGAAAATAAAAAAATATTATTTCATTCCATGTACCGTATATTCGATTTTTTTGGTATTGTGAGAATCAATAGCAACGGAGTTTTTCTCATGTATTAGATTTTAACATTTGTGGCTTTGTGAAAAACAATACAAAATTGTGTTTTTCTGATATATTAGACTTCAATTTTTGTGTTTTTGTGAAAATATGAAAACATTATTTTTTTCCATGTATTACACCTCAATTCGATTTTTTGGTATTGTGAAAATCAATAACAATGCAGTTCTTACGATGTATTAGATTTTAATTTTTGTGGTTTTGTGAAAAAGAATACAAAATTGTGTTTTTCATCTATTAGACTTCTTATTTTCCGATTTTCTGAAAATAAGAAAATATTATTTTTTTCAATGTATTGTACCTAAATTCGATTTTTTTAGAATTGTGAAAATCAATAACAACGGAGTTTTTCCCATGTATTAGATTTTTACATTTGTGGTTTTGTGAAAAATAATACAAAATTGTGTTTTTCTCATATATTAGACTTCAATTTTTGTGTTTTTGTGAAAATATCAAAACAATGTTTTTTTCCATGTATTACACCTCAATTCGATTTTTTGGTATTGTGAGAATCAATAACAACGGTGTTTTTTCCATGTATTATATTTTAACTTTTGTGGTTTTGTGAAAAACAATACAAAATTGTGTTTTTTCCATGTATTATGCGGTTTTGCGAAAATAAAAAAATATTATTTCATTCCATGTACCGTATATTCGATTTTTTTGGTATTGTGAGAATCAATAGCAACGGAGTTTTTTCCATGTATTAGATTTACCTTTTGTGGTTTTGTGAAAAACAATACAAAATTGTGTTTTTCTCATATATTAGACTTCAATTATTGTGTTTTTGTGAAAATATCAAAGCACTATTTTTTTCCATGTATTACACCTCAATTCGATTTTTTGGTATTGTGAAAATCAATAACAGTGCAGTTTTTTCCATGTATTAGAATTTAATTTTTGTGGTTTTGTGAAAAACAATACAAAATTGTGTTTTTTCCATCTATTAGACTTCTTATTTTCCGGTTTCTGAAAATAAGAAAATATTATTTTTTTCAATGTATTGTACCTAAATTCGATTTTTTTGGAATTGTGAAAATCAATAACAATGGAGTTTTTTCCATGTATTAGATTTTAATTTTTGTGGTTTTCTGAAATGCAATACAAATTTTGTTTTTTCCATGTATTAGACTAAAATTTTTGCGGTTTTGTGGACATATCAAAAGATTATTTTTTTCCATGTATTACACCTTAATTCGATTTTTTGGTATTCCGAAAATCAATAAGAATGGATTTTTTTTCCATGTTTTAGATTTTAATTTTTGTGGTTTTGTGAAAAACAATACAAAATTGTGTTTTTTCCATGTATTATGCGGTTTTGCGAAAATAAAAAAATATTATTTCATTCCATGTACCGTATATTCGATTTTTTTGGTATTGTGAGAATCAATAGCAACGGAGTTATTTCCATGTATTAGATTTTACCTTTTGTGGTTTTGTGAAAAACAATACAAAATTGTGTTTTTCTGATATATTAGACTTCAATTTTTGTGTTTTTGCGAAAATATCAAAACATTATTTTTTTCCATGTATTACACCTCAATTCGATTTTTTGGTGTTGTGAAAATCAATAACAATGCAGTTCTTTCGATGTATTAGATTTTAATTTTTGTGGTTTTGTGAAAAACAATACAAAATTGTGTTTTTTCCATCTATTAGACTTCTTATTTTCCGATTTTCTGAAAATAAGAAAATATTATTTTTTTCAATGTATTGTACCTAAATTCGATTTTTTTGGAATTGTGAAAATCAATAACAACGGAGTTTTTCCCATGTATTAGATTTTAACATTTGTGGTTTTGTGAAAAACAATACAAAATTGTGTTTTTCTCTATATTAGACTTCAATTTTTGTGTTTATGTGAAAATATCAAAACATTGTTTTTTTCCATGTATTACACGTCAATTCGATTTTTTGGTATTGTGAAAATCAATAACAATGCAGTTTTTTTCCATGTTTTAGATTTTAATTTTTGTCGTTTTGTGAAAAACAATACAAAATTGTGTTTTTTCCATGTATTAGACTTTTTATTATGCGGTTTTACGGAAATAACAAAATATTATTTCGTTCTATGTATTGCACCTCAATTCGATTTTTTTGGTATTGTGCGAATCAATAACAATGGAGTTTTATCGATGCATTAGATTTTAATTTTTGTGGTCTTGTGAAAAATAATACAAAATTGTGTTTTTTCCATCTATTAGACTTCTTATTTTCCGGTTTTCTGAAAATAAGAGAATATTATTTTTTTCCATGTATTGTACCTAAATTTAATTTTTTGGTACTGTGAGAATCAATAACAATGGAGTTTTTTCCGTGTATTAGATTTTAATTTTTGTTGTTTTCTAAAATACAATACAAATTTTGTTTTTTCCATGTATTAGACTCAAATTTTTGCGGTTTTGTGAACATATCAAAAGATTATATTTTTCCATGTATTACACCTTAATTCGATTCTTTGGTTTTCCGAAAATCAATAAAAATGTAGTTTTTTTTTCCATGTTTTAGATTTTAATTTTTGTGGTTTTGTGAAAAACAATACAAAATTGTGTTTTTTCCATGTATTATGCGGTTTCGCGAAAATAAAAAAATATTATTTCATTCCATGTACCGTATATTCGATTTTTTTGGTATTGTGAGAATCAATAGCAACGGAGTTTTTTCCATGTATTAGATTTTACCTTTTTTGGTTTTGTGAAAAACAATACAAAATTGTGTTTTTCGAATATATTAGACTTCAATTTTTGTGTTTTTGTGAAAATATCAAAACATTATTTTTTTCCATGTATTACACCTCAATTCGATTTTTTGGTGTTGTGAAAATCAATAACAATGCAGTTCTTTCGATGTATTAGATTTTCATTTTTGTGGTTTTGTGAAAAACAATACAAAATTGTGTTTTTTCCATCTATTAGACTTCTTATTTTCCGATTTTCTGAAAATAAGAAAATATTAATTTTTTCAATGTATTGTACCTAAATTCGATTTTTTTGGAATTGTGAAAATCAATAACAACGGAGTTTTTCCCATGTATTAGATTTTAACATTTGTGGTTTTGTGAAAAACAATACAAAATTGTGTTTTTCTCACATATTAGACATGAATTTTTGTGTTTTTGTGAAAATATCAAAACATTGTTTTTTTCCATGTATTACACCTCAATTCGATTTTTTGGTATTGTGAAAATCAATAACAATGCAGTTTTTTTCCATGTTTTAGATTTTAATTTTTGTGGTTTTGTGAAAAACAATACAAAATTGTGTTTTTTCCATGTATTAGACTTTTTATTATGCGGTTTTACGGAAATAACAAAATATTATTTCGTTCTATGTATTGTACCTCAATTCGATTTTTTTGGTATTGTGCGAATCAATAACAATGGAGTTTTATCGATGCATTAGATTTTAATTTTTGTGGTTTTGTGAAAAATAATACAAAATTGTGTTTTTTCCATTTGTTAGACTTCCTATTTTCCGATATTCTGAAAATAAGAGAATATTATTTTTTTCCATGTATTGTACCTAAATTCGATTTATTGGTATTGTGAGAATCAATAACAATGGAGTTTTTTCCACGTATTAGATTTTAATTTTTGTTATTTTCTAAAATGCAATATAAATTTTGTTTTTTCCATGTATTAGACTAAAATTTTTGCGGTTTTGCGAACATATCAAAAGATTATTTTTTTCCATGTATTACACCTTAATTCGATTTTTTGGTATTCCGAAAATTAATAAAATTGGAGTTTTTTTTTCCATGTTTTAGATTTTAATTTTTGTGGTTTTGTGAAAAACAATACAAAATTGTGTTTTTTCCATGTATTATGCGGTTTTGCGAAAATAAAAAAAAATTATTTCGTTCCATGTACTGTATATTCGATTTTTTTTGTATTCTGAGAATCAATAACAACGGAGTTTTTTCCATGTATTAGATTTTAACCTTTGTGGTTTTGTGAAAAACAATACAAAATTGTGTTTTCCTCATATATTAGACTTCAATTTTTGTGTTTTTGTGAAAATATCAAAACATTATTTTTTTTCCATGTATTACCCCTCAATTCGATTTTTTGGTATTGTGAAAATCGATAACAATGCAGTTCTTTCCATGTATTAGATTTTAATTTTTGTGGTTTTGTGAAAAACAATACAAAATTGTGTTTTTTCCATCTATTAGACTTCTTATTTTCCGATTTTCTGAAAATAAGAAAATATTATTTTTTTCAATGTATTGTACCTAAATTCGATTTTTTTGGAATTGTGAAAATCAATAACAACAGAGTTTTTCCCATGTATTAGATTTTTGCATTTGTGGTTTTGTGAAAAAAAATACAAAATTTTGTTTTTCTCATATATTAGACTTCAATTTTTGTGTTTTTCTGAAAATATCACAACATTGTTATTTTCCATGTATTACACCTCGATTCGATTTTTTGGTATTGTGAAATCAATAACAATGCATTTTTATCGATGCATTAGATTTTAATTTTTGTGGTCTTGTGAAAAATAATACAAAATTGTGTTTTTTCCATCTATTAGACTTCTTATTTTCCGGTTTCTGAAAATAAGAAAATATTATTTTTTTCAATGTATTGTACCTAAATTCGATTTTTTTGGAATTGTGAAAATCAATAACAATGGAGTTTTTTCCATGTATTAGATTTTAATTTTTGTGGTTTTCTGAAATGCAATACAAATTTTGTTTTTTCCATGTATTAGACTAAAATTTTTGCGGTTTTGTGGACATATCAAAAGATTATTTTTTTCCATGTATTACACCTTAATTCGATTTTTTGGTATTCCGAAAATCAATAAGAATGGATTTTTTTTCCATGTTTTAGATTTTAATTTTTGTGGTTTTGTGAAAAACAATACAAAATTGTGTTTTTTCCATGTATTATGCGGTTTTGCGAAAATAAAAAAATATTATTTCATTCCATGTACCGTATATTCGATTTTTTTGGTATTGTGAGAATCAATAGCAACGGAGTTATTTCCATGTATTAGATTTTACCTTTTGTGGTTTTGTGAAAAACAATACAAAATTGTGTTTTTCTGATATATTAGACTTCAATTTTTGTGTTTTTGCGAAAATATCAAAACATTATTTTTTTCCATGTATTACACCTCAATTCGATTTTTTGGTGTTGTGAAAATCAATAACAATGCAGTTCTTTCGATGTATTAGATTTTAATTTTTGTGGTTTTGTGAAAAACAATACAAAATTGTGTTTTTTCCATCTATTAGACTTCTTATTTTCCGATTTTCTGAAAATAAGAAAATATTATTTTTTTCAATGTATTGTACCTAAATTCGATTTTTTTGGAATTGTGAAAATCAATAACAACGGAGTTTTTCCCATGTATTAGATTTTAACATTTGTGGTTTTGTGAAAAACAATACAAAATTGTGTTTTTCTCTATATTAGACTTCAATTTTTGTGTTTATGTGAAGATATCAAAACATTGTTTTTTTCCATGTATTACACCTCAATTCGATTTTTTGGTATTGTGAAAATCAATAACAATGCAGTTTTTTTCCATGTTTTAGATTTTAATTTTTGTCGTTTTGTGAAAAACAATACAAAATTGTGTTTTTTCCATGTATTAGACTTTTTATTATGCGGTTTTACGGAAATAACAAAATATTATTTCGTTCTATGTATTGCACCTCAATTCGATTTTTTTGGTATTGTGCGAATCAATAACAATGGAGTTTTATCGATGCATTAGATTTTAATTTTTGTGGTCTTGTGAAAAATAATACAAAATTGTGTTTTTTCCATCTATTAGACTTCTTATTTTCTGGTTTTCTGAAAATAAGAGAATATTATTTTTTTCCATGTATTGTACCTAAATTTAATTTTTTGGTACTGTGAGAATCAATAACAATGGAGTTTTTTCCGTGTATTAGATTTTAATTTTTGTTGTTTTCTAAAATACAATACAAATTTTGTTTTTTCCATGTATTAGACTCAAATTTTTGCGGTTTTGTGAACATATCAAAAGATTATATTTTTCCATGTATTACACCTTAATTCGATTCTTTGGTTTTCCGAAAATCAATAAAAATGTAGTTTTTTTTTCCATGTTTTAGATTTTAATTTTTGTGGTTTTGTGAAAAACAATACAAAATTGTGTTTTTTCCATGTATTATGCGGTTTCGCGAAAATAAAAAAATATTATTTCATTCCATGTACCGTATATTCGATTTTTTTGGTATTGTGAGAATCAATAGCAACGGAGTTTTTTCCATGTATTAGATTTTACCTTTTGTGGTTTTGTGAAAAACAATACAAAATTGTGTTTTTCGGATATATTAGACTTCAATTTTTGTGTTTTTGTGAAAATATCAAAACATTATTTTTTTCCATGTATTACACCTCAATTCGATTTTTTGGTGTTGTGAAAATCAATAACAATGCAGTTCTTTCGATGTATTAGATTTTCATTTTTGTGGTTTTGTGAAAAACAATACAAAATTGTGTTTTTTCCATCTATTAGACTTCTTATTTTCCGATTTTCTGAAAATAAGAAAATATTAATTTTTTCAATGTATTGTACCTAAATTCGATTTTTTTGGAATTGTGAAAATCAATAACAACGGAGTTTTTCCCATGTATTAGATTTTAACATTTGTGGTTTTGTGAAAAACAATACAAAATTGTGTTTTTCTCACATATTAGACTTCAATTTTTGTGTTTTTGTGAAAATATCAAAACATTGTTTTTTTCCATGTATTACACCTTAATTCGATTTTTTGGTATTGTGAAAATCAATAACAATGCAGTTTTTTTCCATGTTTTAGATTTTAATTTTTGTGGTTTTGTGAAAAACAATACAAAATTGTGTTTTTTCCATGTATTAGACTTTTTATTATGCGGTTTTACGGAAATAACAAAATATTATTTCGTTCTATGTATTGTAACTCAATTCGATTTTTTTGGTATTGTGCGAATCAATAACAATGGAGTTTTATCGATGCATTAGATTTTAATTTTTGTGGTTTTGTGAAAAATAATACAAAATTGTGTTTTTTCCATTTGTTAGACTTCCTATTTTCCGATATTCTGAAAATAAGAGAATATTATTTTTTTCCATGTATTGTACCTAAATTCGATTTATTGGTATTGTGAGAATCAATAACAATGGAGTTTTTTCCACGTATTAGATTTTAATTTTTGTTATTTTCTAAAATGCAATATAAATTTTGTTTTTTCCATGTATTAGACTAAAATTTTTGCGGTTTTGCGAACATATCAAAAGATTATTTTTTTCCATGTATTACACCTTAATTCGATTTTTTGGTATTCCGAAAATTAATAAAATTGGAGTTTTTTTTTCCATGTTTTAGATTTTAATTTTTGTGGTTTTGTGAAAAACAATACAAAATTGTGTTTTTTCATGTATTATGCGGTTTTGCGAAAATAAAAAAATACTATTTCGTTCCATGTACTGTATATTCGATTTTTTTTGTATTCTGAGAATCAATAACAACGGAGTTTTTTCCATGTATTAGATTTTAACCTTTGTGGTTTTGTGAAAAACAATACAAAATTGTGTTTTCCTCATATATTAGACTTCAATTTTTGTGTTTTTGTGAAAATATCAAAACATTATTTTTTTTCCATGTATTACCCCTCAATTCGATTTTTTGGTATTGTGAAAATCGATAACAATGCAGTTCTTTCCATGTATTAGATTTTAATTTTTGTGGTTTTGTGAAAAACAATACAAAATTGTGTTTTTTCCATCTATTAGACTTCTTATTTTCCGATTTTCTGAAAATAAGAAAATATTATTTTTTTCAATGTATTGTACCTAAATTCGATTTTTTTGGAATTGTGAAAATCAATAACAACAGAGTTTTTCCCATGTATTAGATTTTTGCATTTGTGGTTTTGTGAAAAACAATACAAAATTTTGTTTTTCTCATATATTAGACTTCAATTTTTGTGTTTTTCTGAAAATATCACAACATTGTTATTTTCCATGTATTACACCTCGATTCGATTTTTTGGTATTGTGAAATCAATAACAATGCATTTTTATCGATGCATTAGATTTTAATTTTTGTGGTCTTGTGAAAAATAATACAAAATTGTGTTTTTTCCATCTATTAGACTTCTTATTTTCCGGTTTTCTGAAAATAAGAGAATATTATTTTTTTCCATGTATTGTACCTAAATTTGATTTTTTGGTATTGTGAGAATCAATAACAATGGAGTTTTTTCCGTGTATTAGATTTTAATTTTTGTTGTTTTCTAAAATACAATACAAATTTTGTTTTTTCCATGTATTAGACTCAAATTTTTGCGGTTTTGTGAACATATCAAAAGATTATTTTTTTCCATGTATTACACCTTAATTCGATTTTTTGGTATTCCGAAAATCAATAAAAATGTAGTTTTTTTTCCATGTTTTAGATTTTAATTTTTGTGGTTTTGTGAAAACAATACAAAATTGTGTTTTTTCCATGTATTATGCGGTTTTGCGAAAATAAAAAAATATTATTTCGTTCCATGTACCGTATATTCGATTTTTTTGGTATTGTGAGAATCAGTAACAACGGAGTTTTTTCCATGTATTAGATTTTACCTTTTGTGGTTTTGTGAAAAACAATACAAAATTGTGTTTTTCTCATATATTAGACTTCAATTATTGTGTTTTTGTGAAAATATCAAAACTCTATTTTTTTCCATGTATTACACCTCAATTCGATTTTTTGGTATTGTGAAAATCAATAACAATGCAGTTTTTTCCATGTATTAGAATTTAATTTTTGTGGTCTTGTGAAAAATAATACAAAATTGTGTTTTTTCCATCTATTAGACTTCTTATTTTCCGGTTTTCTGAAAATAAGAGAATATTATTTTTTTCCATGTATTGTACCTAAATTTGATTTTTTGGTATTGTGAGAATCAATAACAATGGAGTTTTTTCCGTGTATTAGATTTTAATTTTTGTTGTTTTCTAAAATACAATAGAAATTTTGTTTTTTCCATGTATTAGACTAAATTTTTTGCGGTTTTGTGAACATATCAAAAGATTATTTTTTTCCATGTATTACACCTTAATTCGATTTTTTGGTATTCCGAAAATTAATAAAATTGGAGTTTTTTTTTCCATGTTTTAGATTTAAATTTTTGTGGTTTTGTGAAAAACAATACAAAATTGTGTTTTTTCCATGTATTATGCGGTTTTGCGAAAATAAAAAAATATTATTTCGTTCCATGTACCGTATATTCGATTTTTTTGTTATTGTGAGAATCAATAACAACGGAGTTTTTTCCATGTATTAGATTTTAACTTTTGTGGTTTTGTGAAAAACAATTCAAAATTGTGTTTTTCTCATATATTAGACTTCAATTTTCGTGTTTTTGTGAAAATATCAAAACACTATTATTTTCCATGTAATACACCTCAATTCGATTTTTTGGTATTGTAAAAATCAATAACAATGCAGTTTTTTCCATGTATTAGATTTTAATTTTTGTGGTTTTGTGAAAAACAATACAAAATTGTGTTTTTTCAATGTATTAGACTTCTTATTTTGCGGCTTTGCGAAAATAATAAAATATTATTTCGTTTTATGTACTGTACCTCAATTCGATTTTTTTTGGTATTGTGAGAATCAATAAAAATGAAGTTTTTTCCATGTATTAGATTTTAACTTTTGTGGTTTTCTGAAAAACAATACAAAATTGTGTTTTTTCCATGTATTAGACTTCTTATTATGCGGTTTTACGGAAATAACAAAATATTATTTCGTTCTATGTATTGTACATCAATTCGATTTTTTTGGTACTGTGCGAATCAATAACAATGGAGTTTTATCGATGCATTAGATTTTAATTTTTGTGGTTTTGTGAAAAATAATACAAAATTGTGTTTTTTCCATTTGTTAGACTTCCTATTTTCCGGTTTTCTGAAAATAAGACATTATTATTTTTTTCCATGTATTGTACGTAAATTCGATTTATTGGTATTGTGAGAATCAATAACAATGGAGTTTTTTCCATGTATTAGATTTTAATTTTTGTTATTTTCTAAAATACAATACAAATTTTGTTTTTTCCATGTATTAGACTAAAATTTTTGCGGTTTTGCGAACATATCAAAAGATTATTTGTTTCCATGTATTACACCTCAATTCGATTTTTTGGTATTCCAAAAATCAATAAAAATTGAGTTTTTTTTCCATGTTTTAGATTTTAATTTTTGTGGTTTTGTGAAAAACAATACAAAATTGAGTTTTTTCCATGTATTATGCGGTTTTGCGAAAATAAAAAAATATTATTTCGTTCCATGTACCGTATATTTGATTTTTTTTGTATTGTGAGAATCAATAACAACGGAGTTTTTTCCATGTATTAGATTTTAACATTTGTGGTTTTGTGAAAAACAATACAAAATTATGTTTTTCTGATATATTAGACTTCAATTTTTGTGTTTTTGTGAAAATATCAAAACATTATTTTTTTCCATGTATTACACCTCAATTCGATTTTTTGGTATTGTGAAAATCAATAACAATGCAGTTTTTTCCATGTTTTAGATTTTAATTTTTGTGGTTTTGTGAAAAACAATACAAAATTGTGTTTTTTCCATGTATTAGACTTTTTATTATGCGGTTTTACGGAAATAACAAAATATTATTTCGTTCTATGTATTGCACCTCAATTCGATTTTTTTGGTACTGTGCGAATCAATAACAGTGGAGTTTTATCGATGCATTAGATTTTAATTTTTGTGGTGTTGTGAAAAATAATACAAAATTGTGTTTTTCCATCTATTAGACTTCTTATTTTCAGGTCTTCTGAAAATAAGAGAATATTATTTTTTTCCATGTATTGTACCTAAATTTGATTTTTTGGTACTGTGAGAATCAATAACAATGGAGTTTTTTCCGTGTATTAGATTTTAATTTTTGTTGTTTTCTAAAATACAATACAAATTTTGTTTTTTCCATGTATTAGACTCAAACTTTTGCGGTTTTGTGAACATATCAAAAGATTATTTTTTTCCATGTATTACACCTTAATTCGATTCTTTGGTTTTCCGAAAATCAATAAAAATGTAGTTTTTTTTTCCATGTTTTAGATTTTATTTTTTGTGGTTTTGTGAAAAACAATACAAAATTGTGTTTTTTCCATGTATTATGCGGTTTTGCGAAAATAAAAAAATATTATTTCATTCCATGTACCGTATATTCGATTTTTTTGGTATTGTGAGAATCAATAGCAACGGAGTTTTTCCCATGTATTAGATTTTAACATTTGTGGTTTTGTGAAAAACAATACAAAATTGTGTTTTTCTGATATATTAGACTTCAATTTTTGTGTTTTTGTGAAAATATCAAAACATTATTTTTTTCCATGTATTACACCTCAATTCGATTTTTTGGTATTGTGAAAATCAATAACAATGCAGTTCTTTCGATGTATTAGATTTTAATTTTTGTGGTTTTGTGAAAAACAATACAAAATTGTGTTTTTCATCTATTAGACTTCTTATTTTCCGATTTTCTGAAAATAAGAAAATATTATTTTTTTCAATGTATTGTACCTAAATTCGATTTTTTTGGAATTGTGAAAATCAATAACAATGGAGTTTTTTCCATGTATTAGATTTTAATTTTTGTGGTTTTCTGAAATGCAATACAAATTTTGTTTTTTCCATGTATTAGACTAAAATTTTTGCGGTTTTGTGGACATATCAAAAGATTATTTTTTTCCATGTATTACACCTTAATTCGATTTTTTGGTATTCCGAAAATCAATAAGAATGGATTTTTTTTCCATGTTTTAGATTTTAATTTTTGTGGTTTTGTGAAAAACAATACAAAATTGTGTTTTTTCCATGTATTATGCGGTTTTGCGAAAATAAAAAAATATTATTTCATTCCATGTACCGTATATTCGATTTTTTTGGTATTGTGAGAATCAGTAACAACGGAGTTTTTCCCATATATTAGATTTTAACATTTGTGGTTTTGTGAAAAACAATACAAAATTGTGTTTTTTGTCATATATTAGACTTCAATTTTTGTGTTTTTGTGAAAATATCAAAACATTGTTTTTTTCCATGTATTACACCTCAGTTCGATTTTTTGGTATTGTGAGAATCAATAACAACGGTGTTTTTTCCATGTATTATATTTTAACTTTTGTGGTTTTGTGAAAAACAATACAAAATTGTGTTTTTCTCATATATTAGAAAAACACAATTTTGTATTGTTTTCACAAAACCACAAAAATTAAAATCAATAAAAATGGAGTTTTTTTCCATGTTTTAGATTTTAATTTTTGTGGTTTTGTGAAAAACAATACAAAATTGTGTTTTTTCCATGTATTATGCGGTTTGGCGAAAATAAAAAAATATTATTTCATTCCATGTACCGTATATTCGATTTTTTTGGTATTGTGAGAATCAATAGCAACGGAGTTTTTACATGTATTAGATTTTACCTTTTGTGGTTTTGTGAAAAACAATACAAAATTGTGTTTTTCTCATATATTAGACTTCAATTATTGTGTTTTTGTGAAAATATCAAGACACTATTTTTTTCCATGTATTACACCTCAATTCGATTTTTTGGTATTGTGAAAATCAATAACAATGCAGTTTTTTCCATGTATTAGAATTTAATTTTTGTGGTTTTGTGAAAAACAATACAAAATTGTGTTTTTTCCATCTATTAGACTTCTTATTTTCCGGTCTCTGAAAATAAGAAAATATTATTTTTTTCAATGTATTGTACCTAAATTCGATTTTTTTGGAATTGTGAAAATCAATAACAATGGAGTTTTTTCCATGTATTAGATTTTAATTTTTGTGGTTTTCTGAAATGCAATACAAATTTTGTTTTTTCCATGTATTATACTAAAATTTTTGCGGTTTTGTGGACATATCAAAAGATTATTTTTTTTCCATGTATTACACCTTAATTCGATTTTTTGGTATTCCGAAAATCAATAAGAATGGATTTTTTTTCCATGTTTTAGATTTTAATTTTTGTGGTTTTGTGAAAAACAATACAAAATTGTGTTTTTTCCATGTATTATGCGGTTTTGCGAAAATAAAAAAATATTATTTCATTCCATGTACCGTATATTCGATTTTTTTGGTATTGTGAGAATCAATAGCAACGGAGTTATTTCCATGTATTAGATTTTACCTTTTGTGGTTTTGTGAAAAACAATACAAAATTGTGTTTTTCTGATATATTAGACTTCAATTTTTGTGTTTTTGTGAAAATATCAAAACATTATTTTTTTCCATGTATTACACCTCAATTCGATTTTTTGGTATTGGGAAAATCAATAACAATGCAGTTCTTTCGATGTATTAGATTTTAATGTTTGTGGTTTTGTGAAAAACAATACAAAATTGTGTTTTTTCCATCTATTAGACTTCTTATTTTCCGATTTTCTGAAAATAAGAAAATATTATTTTTTTCAATGTATTGTACCTAAATTCGATTTTTTTGGAATTGTGAAAATCAATAACAACGGAGTTTTTCCCATGTATTAGATTTTAACATTTGTGGTTTTGTGAAAAACAATACAAAATTGTGTTTTTCTCATATATTAGACTTCAATTTTTGTGTTTTTGTGAAAATATCAAAACATTGTTTTTTTCCATGTATTACACCTCAATTCGATTTTTTGGTATTGTGAAAATCAATAACAATGCAGTTTTTTTCCATGTTTTAGATTTTAATTTTTGTGGTTTTGTGAAAAACAATACAAAATTGTGTTTTTTCCATGTATTAGACTTTTTATTATGCGGTTTTACGGAAATAACAAAATATTATTTCGTTCTATGTATTGCACCTCAATTCGATTTTTTTGGTATTGTGCGAATCAATAACAATGGAGTTTTATCGATGCATTAGATTTTAATTTTTGTGGTCTTGTGAAAAATAATACAAAATTGTGTTTTTTCCATCTATTAGACTTCTTATTTTCCGGTTTTCTGAAAATAAGAGAATATTATTTTTTTCCTTGTATTGTACCTAAATTTAATTTTTTGGTACTGTGAGAATCAATAACAATGGAGTTTTTTCCGTGTATTAGATTTTAATTTTTGTTGTTTTCTAAAATACAATACAAATTTTGTTCACACAAGATTACATCACAGAACAATCACAGATCTAAAGCTCATACCTTATTTGTGTATTTAAATTCCATATATAACAAAAATTAGGGAACGGAACTATTCCGTTCTCAACGGAACTATTCCGTTCTCAACGGAGAAGTACTGGAGATTCGTATTACCTTTAGTTTTAGTTCCGTTTCCAAAACAGATTTCGAAAAACTATTTTTTCGAAGCTCTAGAAAATCATAATATCTAATATTATATTCCTTGAAACTATTTCCGTGATGTTTTGAAATAATATTTTCAAAACCCAAAAATTTATTATACTAGAATTTACTAAATTTTAAATATATAATCGACGATTATTTCCTTAACGAACGCTCTGATGCCAATGTTGGGAAATTCATAGCCATGTACGTTACATATAGCGGAACCTATGGATTTGACCCGCCCTAGGATCTACGTTAAGGGAATAGAGGTACGAGATTAACTATTAAAATTTATACCTCGGATCTTCCTGATCCGTGAGACAAAGAACGCATGTAGGTCTGAACTTTTCTGACTTGCAACCTTCTCCTTCCTGAAGCTCGATCCGCGAACCTCCTTGCTTCTCCTAGGGATGAAGATCGATCGCTCGCAAGTTCTTAAGATAGAGAACCTCTACTCGTATCCACGCGAACTTCAGACGCACCGAATAACCGGACTCGGCTAGACAAGTCCGGAAATACTTCCGAAAATCTCTCAAAACTTTCTATCTCTTTTCTGTGTAATAGATGGCCTCTAAGGCTTCTGATTGTGTGATGAAGAGAGAGACTATGTCCTTCTATTTATACTAGAGAAAGAGACGAAGGATTGCTCAGTTACCATAACTAAAATCCTAATATGCGCCTATTCCGTGGCGAATGGAATTGTTCCGTTGCTAACGGAATATGTATTTCCATAACGAAATACTTGGCAACTAAGGTTATTATAGTTTCCATATCTATTCCGTTGGGAACGGAACTATTCCGTTGCCAATGGAATATGTATTTCCATGATGGAATACTTGGCAATTAAGGTTATTACAATTTCCATGTCTAGTCCGTTGGGAACGGAACTATTCTGTTGCCAACGGAATATGGTAATGTTTTGTTCGATCAATTATCCAATAATTAATTATTTTGTTCACCAATTTATACATCATATGTATAAATTGTGTTTTTTCCATCTATTAGACTTCTTATTTTCCGGTTTTCTGAAAATAAGAGAATATTATTTTTTTCCATGTATTGTACGTAAATTTAATTTTTTGGTACTGTGAGAATCAATAACAATGGAGTTTTTTCCGTGTATTAGATTTTAATTTTTGTTGTTTTCTAAAATACAATACAAATTTTGTTTTTTCCATGTATTAGACTCAAATTTTTGCGGTTTTGTGAACATATCAAAAGATTATTTTTTTCCATGTATTAAACCTTAATTCGATTTTTTGGTTTTTCGAAAATCAATAAAAATGTAGTTTTTTTTTCCATGTTTTAGATTTTAATTTTTGTGGTTTTGTGAAAAACAATACAAAATTGTGTTTTTTCCATGTATTATGCGGTTTTTCGAAAATAAAAAAATATTATTTCATTCCATGTACCGTATATTCGATTTTTTTGGTATTGTGAGAATCAATAGCAACGGAGTTTTTTCCATGTATTAGATTTTACCTTTTGTGGTTTGTGAAAAACAATACAAAATTGTGTTTTTCTCATATATTAGACTTCAATTTTTGTGTTTTTGTAAAAATATCGAAACATTGTTTTTTTCCATGTATTGCACCTCAATTCGATTTTTTGGTATTGTGAAAATCAATAACAATGCAGTTTTTTCCATGTTTTAGATTTTAATTTTTGTGGTTTTGTGAAAAACAATACAAAATTGTGTTTTTTCCATGTATTAGACTTCTTATTATGCGGTTTCACGGAAATAACAAAATATTATTTCGTTCTATGTATTGTACCTCAATTCGATTTTTTTTGTATTGTGCGAATCAATAACAATGGAGTTTTATCGATGCATTAGATTTTAATTTTTGTGGTTTTGTGAAAAATAATAAAAAATTGTGTTTTTTCCATCTATTAGACTTCTTATTTTTCGGTTTTCTGAAAATAAGAGAATATTATTTTTTTCCATGTATTGTACCTAAATTCGATTTTTTGGTATTGTGAGAATCAAAAACAATGGAGTTTTTTCCTTGTATTAGATTTTAAGTTTTGTTGTTTTCTAAAATACAATACAAATTTTGTTTTTTCCATGTATTAGACTAAAACTTTTGCGGTTTTGTGAATATATCAAAAGATTATTTTTTTCCATGTATTACACCCTAATTCGATTTTTTGGTATTCCGAAAATGAAAAAAACATGGAGTTTTTTTTTCCATGTTTTAGATTTTAATTTTTGTGGTTTTGTGAAAAACAATACAAAATTGTGTTTTTTCCATGTATTATGCGGTTTTGCGAAAATAAAAAAATATTATTTCATTCCATGTACCGTATATTCGATTTTTTTGGTATTGTGAGAATCAATAGCAACGGAGTTATTTCCATGTATTAGATTTTATCTTTTGTGGTTTTGTGAAAAACAATACAAAATTGTGTTTTTCTGATATATTAGACTTCAATTTTTGTGTTTTTGTGAAAATATCAAAACATTATTTTTTTCCATGTATTACACCTCAATTCGATTTTTTGGTATTGTGAAAATCAATAACAATGCAGTTCTTTCGTTGTATTAGATTTTAATTTTTGTGGTTTTGTGAAAAACAATACAAAATTGTGTTTTTTCCATCTATTAGACATCTTATTTTCCGATTTTCTGAAAATAAGAAAATATTATTTTTTTCAATGTATTGTACCTAAATTCGATTTTTTTGGAATTGTGAAAATCAATAACAACGGAGTTTTTCCCATGTATTAGATTTTAACATTTGTGGTTTAGTGAAAAACAATACAAAATTGTGTTTTTCTCATATATTAGACTTCAATTTTTGTGTTTTTGTGAAAATATCAAAACATTGTTTTTTTCCATGTATTACACCTCAATTCGATTTTTTGGTATTGTGAAAATCAATAACAATGCAGTTTTTTTCCATGTTTTAGATTTTAATTTTTGTGGTTTTGTCAAAAACAATACAAAATTGTGTTTTTTCCATGTATTAGACTTTTTATTATGCGGTTTTACGGAAATGACAAAATATTATTTCGTTCTATGTATTGCACCTCAATTCGATTTTTTTGGTATTGTGCGAATCAATAACAATGGAGTTTTATCGATGCATTAGATTTTAATTTTTGTGGTCTTGTGAAAAATAATACAAAATTGTGTTTTTTCCATCTATTAGACTTCTTATTTTCCGGTTTTCTGAAAATAAGAGAATATTATTTTTTTCCATGTATTGTACCTAAATTTGATTTTTTGGTAGTGTGAGAATCAATAACAATGGAGTTTTTTCCGTGTAATAGATTTTAATTTTTGTTGTTTTCTAAAATACAATACAAATTTTGTTTTTTCCATGTATTAGACTCAAATTTTTGCGGTTTTGTGAACATATCAAAAGATTATATTTTTCCATGTATTACACCTTAATTCGATTCTTTGGTTTTCCGAAAATCAATAAAAATGTAGTTTTTTTTTCCATGTTTTAGATTTTAATTTTTGTGGTTTTGTGAAAAACAATACAAAATTGTGTTTTTTCCATGTATTATGCGGTTTTGCGAAAATAAAAAAATATTATTTCATTCCATGTACCGTATATTCGATTTTTTTGGTATTGTGAGAATCAATAGCAACGGAGTTATTTCCATGTATTAGATTTTACCTTTTGTGGTTTTGTGAAAAACAATACAAAATTGTGTTTTTCTGATATATTAGACTTCAATTTTTGTGTTTTTGTGAAAATATCAAAACATTATTTTTTTCCATGTATTACACCTCAATTCGATTTTTTGGTGTTGTGAAAATCAATAACAATGCAGTTCTTACGATGTATTAGATTTTAATTTTTGTGGTTTTGTGAAAAACAATACAAAATTGTGTTTTTTCCATCTATTAGACTTCTTATTTTCCGATTTTCTGAAAATAAGAAAATATTATTTTTTTCAATGTATTGTACCTAAATTCGATTTTTTTGGAAATGTGAAAATCAATAACAACGGAGTTTTTCCCATGTATTAGATTTTAACATTTGTGGTTTAGTGAAAAACAATACAAAATTGTGTTTTTCTCATATATTAGACTTCAATTTTTGTGTTTTTGTGAAAATATCAAAACATTGTTTTTTTCCATGTATTACACCTCAATTCGATTTTTTGGTATTGTGAAAATCAATAACAATGCAGTTTTTTTCCATGTTTTAGATTTTAATTTTTGTGGTTTTGTGAAAAACAATACAAAATTGTGTTTTTTCCATGTATTAGACTTTTTATTATGCGGTTTTACGGAAATAACAAAATATTATTTCGTTCTATGTATTGCACCTCAATTCGATTTTTTTGGTATTGTGCGAATCAATAACAATGGAGTTTTATCGATGCATTAGATTTTAATTTTTGTGGTCTTGTGAAAAATAATACAAAATTGTGTTTTTTCCATCTATTAGACTTCTTATTTTCCGGTTTTCTGAAAATAAGAGAATATTATTTTTTTCCATGTATTGTACCTAAATTTAATTTTTTGGTACTGTGAGAATCAATAACAATGGAGTTTTTTCCGTGTATTAGATTTTAATTTTTGTTGTTTTCTAAAATACAATACAAATTTTGTTTTTTCCATGTATTAGACTCAAATTTTTGCGGTTTTGTGAACGTATCAAAATATTATTTTTTTCCATGTATTACACCTTAATTCGACTTTTTGGTTTTCCGAAAATCAATAAAAATGTAGTTTTTTTTTCCATGTTTTAGATTTTAATTTTTGTGGTTTTGTGAAAAACAATACAAAATTATGTTTTTTCCATGTATTATGCGGTTTTGCGAAAATAGAAAAATATTATTTCATTCCATGTACCGTATATTTGATTTTTTTGGTATTGTGAGAATCAATAGCAACGGAGTTTTTTCCATGTATTAGATTTTACCTTTTGTGGTTTTGTGAAAAACAATACAAAATTGTGTTTTTCTCATATATTAGACTTCAATTATTGTGTTTTTGTGAAAATATCAAAACACTATTTTTTTCCATGTATTACACCTCAATTCGATTTTTTGGTATTGTGAAAATCAATAACAATGCAGTTTTTTCTATGTATTAGAATTTAATTTTTGTGGTTTTGTGAAAAACAATACAAAATTGTGTTTTTTCCATCTATTAGACTTCTTATTTTCCGGTTTTCTGAAACTAAGAAAATATTATTTTTTTCAATGTATTGTACCTAAATTCGATTTTTTTGGAATTGTGAAAATCAATAACAATGGAGTTTTTCCATGCATTAGATTTTAATTTTTGTGGTTTTCTGAAATGCAATACAAATTTTGTTTTTTCCATGTATTAGACTAAAATTTTTGCGGTTTTGTGGACATATCAAAAGATTATTTTTTTCCATGTATTACACCTTAATTCGATTTTTTGGTATTCCGAAAATCAATAAGAATGGATTTTTTTTCCATGTTTTTGATTTTAATTTTTGTGGTTTTGTGAAAAACAATACAAAATTATGTTTTTTGCATGTATTATGCGGTTTTGCGAAAATAGAAAAATATTATTTCGTTCCTTGTACCGTAAATTCGATTTTTTTGGTATTGTGAGAATGAATAACAACGGAGTTTTTTCCATGTATTAGATTTTAACTTTTGTGGTTTTGTGAAAAACAATACAAAATTGTGTTTTTCTCATATATTAGACTTCAATTTTTGTGTTTTTGTGAAAATATCAAAACATTGTTTTTTTCCATGTATTACACCTCAATTCGATTTTTTGGTATTGTGAAAATCAATAACAATGCAGTTTTTTCCATGTTTTAGATTTTAATTTTTGTGGTTTTGTGAAAAACAATACAAAATTGTGTTTTTTCCATGTATTAGACTTCTTATTATGCGGTTTCACGGAAATAACAAAATATTATTTCGTTCTATGTATTGTACCTCAATTCGATTTTTTTTGTATTGTGCGAATCAATAACAATGGAGTTTTATCGATGCATTAGATTTTAATTTTTGTGGTTTTGTGAAAAATAATACAAAATGGTGTTTTTTCCATCTATTAGACTTCTTATTTTCCGGTTTTCTGAAAATAAGAGAATATTATTTTTTTCCATGTATTGTACCTAAATTCGATTTTTTGGTATTGTGAGAATCAAAAACAATGGAGTTTTTTCCTCGTATTAGATTTTAATTTTTGTTGTTTTCTAAAATACAATACAGATTTTGTTTTTTCCATGTATTAGACTAAAACTTTTGCGGTTTTGTGAATATATCAAAAGATTATTTTTTTCCATGTATTACACCTTAATTCGATTTTTTGGTATTCCGAAAATGAAAAAAACATGGAGTTTTTTTTTCCATGTTTTAGATTTTAATTTTTGTGGTTTTGTGAAAAACAATACAAAATTTTGTTTTTTCCATGTATTATGCGGTTTTGCGAAAATAAAAAAATATTATTTCATTCCATGTACCGTATATTCGATTTTTTTGGTATTGTGAGAATCAATAGCAACGGAGTTATTTCCATGTATTAGATTTTACCTTTTGTGGTTTTGTGAAAAACAATACAAAATTGTGTTTTTCTGATATATTAGACTTCAATTTTTGTGTTTTTGTGAAAATATCAAAACATTATTTTTTTCCATGTATTACACCTCAATTCGATTTTTTGGTATTGTGAAAATCAATAACAATGCAGTTCTTTCGATGTATTAGATTTAAATTTTTGTGGTTTTGTGAAAAACAATACAAAATTGTGTTTTTTTCCATCTATTAGACTTCTTATTTTCCGATTTTCTGAAAATAAGAAAATATTATTTTTTTCAATGTATTGTACCTAAATTCGATTTTTTTGGAATTGTGAAAATCAATAACAACGGAGTTTTTCCCATGTATTAGATTTTAACATTTGTGGTTTTGTGAAAAACAATACAAAATTGTGTTTTTCTCATATATTAGACTTCAATTTTTGTGTTTTTTTGAAAATATGAAAACATCGTTTTTTTCCATGTATTACACCTCAATTCGATTTTTTGGTATTGTGAAAATCAATAACAATGCAGTTTTATTCCATGTTTTAGATTTTAATTTTTGTGGTTTTGTGAAAAACAATACAAAATTGTGTTTTTTCCATGTATTAGACTTTTTATTATGCGGTTTTACGGAAATAACAAAATATTATTTCGTTCTATGTATTGCACCTCAATTCGATTTTTTTGGTATTGTGCGAATCAATAACAATGGAGTTTTATCGATGCATTAGATTTTAATTTTTGTGGTCTTGTGAAAAATAATACAAAATTGTGTTTTTTCCATCTATTAGACTTCTTATTTTCCGGTTTTCTGAAAATAAGAGAATATTATTTTTTTCCATGTATTGTACCTAAATTTGATTTTTTGGTACTGTGAGAATCAATAACAATGGAGTTTTTTCCGTGTATTAGATTTTAATTTTTGTTGTTTTCTAAAATACAATACAAATTTTGTTTTTTCCATGTATTAGACTCAAATTTTTGCGGTTTTGCGAACATATCAAAAGATTATTTGTTTCCATGTATTACACCTCAATTCGATTTTTTGGTATTCCAAAAATCAATAAAAATGGAGTTTTTTTTCCATGTTTTAGATTTTAATTTTTGTGGTTTTGTGAAAAACAATACAAAATTGTGTTTTTTCCATGTATTAGACTTTTTATTATGCGGTTTTACGGAAATAACAAAATATTATTTCGTTCTATGTATTGCACCTCAATTCGATTTTTTTGGTATTGTGCGAATCAATAACAATGGAGTTTTATCGATGCATTAGATTTTAATTTTTGTGGTCTTGTGAAAAACAATACAAAATTGTGTTTTTTCCATGTATTAGACTTTTTATTATGCGGTTTTACGGAAATAACAAAATATTATTTCGTTCTATGTATTGCACCTCAATTCGATTTTTTTGGTATTGTGCGAATCAATAACAATGGAGTTTTATCGATGCATTAGATTTTAATTTTTGTGGTCTTGTGAAAAATAATACAAAATTGTGTTTTTTCCATCTATTAGACTTCTTATTTTCGGGTTTTCTGAAAATAAGAGAATATTATCTTTTTCCATGTATTGTACCTAAATTCGATTTTTTGGTATTGTGAGAATCAATAACAATGGAGTTTTTTCCTTGTATTAGATTTTAATTTTTGTTGTTTTCTAAAATACAATACAAATTTTGTTTTTTCCACGTATTAGACTAAAACTTTTGCGGGTTTGTGAACATATCAAAAGATTATTTTTTTCCATGTATTACACCTTAATTCGATTTTTTGGTATTCCGAAAATCAATAAGAATGGATTTTTTTTCCATGTTTTTGATTTTAATTTTTGTGGTTTTGTGAAAAACAATACAAAATTATGTTTTTTGCATGTATTATGCGCTTTTGCGAAAATAAAAAAATATTATTTCGTTCCTTGTACCGTACATTCGGTTTTTTTGGTATTGTGAGAATGAATAACAACGGAGTTTTTTCCATGTATTAGATTTTAACTTTTGTGGTTTTGTGAAAAACAATACAAATTTGTGTTTTTCTCATATAATAGACTTCAATTTTTGTGTTTTTGTGAAAATATCAAAACATTGTTTTTTTCCATGTATTACACCTCAATTCGATTTTTTGGTATTGTGAGAATCAATAACAATGGAGTTTTTTCCGTGTATTAGATTTTAATTTTTGTTGTTTTCTAAAATACAATACAAATTTTGTTTTTTCCATGTATTAGACTCAAATTTTTGCGGTTTTGTGAACATATCAAAAGATTATTTTTTTCCATGTATTACACCTTAATTCGACTTTTTGGTTTTCTGAAAATCAATAAAAATGTAGTTTTTTTTTCCATGTTTTAGATTTTAATTTGTGTGGTTTTGTGAAAAACAATACAAAATTGTGTTTTTTCCATGTATTATGCGGTTTTGCGAAAATAAAAAAATATTATTTCATTCCATGTACCGTATATTCGATTTTTTTGGTATTGTGAGAATCAATAGCAACGGAGTTTTTTCCATGTATTAGATTTTACCTTTTGTGGTTTTGTGAAAAACAATACAAAATTGTGTTTTTCTCATATATTAGACTTCAATTATTGTGTTTTTGTGAAAATATCAAAACACTATTTTTTTCCATGTATTACACCTCAATTCGATTTTTTGGTATTGTGAAAATCAATAACAATGCAGTTTTTTCCATGTTTTAGATTTTAATTTTTGTGGTTTTGTGAAAAACAATACAAAATTGTGTTTTTTCCATGTATTAGACTTCTTATTATGCGGTTTCACGGAAATAACAAAATATTATTTCGTTCTATGTATTGTACCTCAATTCGATTTTTTTTGTATTGTGCGAATCAATAACAATGGAGTTTTATCGATGCATTAGATTATAATTTTTGTGGTTTTGTGAAAAATAATACAAAATTGTGTTTTTTCCATCTATTAGACTTCTTATTTTCCGGTTTTCTGAAAATAAGAGAATATTATCTTTTTCCATGTATTGTACCTAAATTCGATTTTTTGGTATTGTGACAATCAATAACAATGGAGTTTTTTCCTTGTATTAGATTTTAATTTTTGTTGTTTTCTAAAATACAATACAAATTTTGTTTTTTCCACGTATTAGACTAAAACTTTTGCGGGTTTGTGAACATATCAAAAGATTATTTTTTTCCATGTATTACACCTTAATTCGATTTTTTGGTATTCCGAAAATCAATAAGAATGGATTTTTTTTTCATGTTTTTGATTTTAATTTTTGTGGTTTTGTGAAAAACAATACAAAATTATGTTTTTTGCATGTATTATGCGGTTTTGCGAAAATAAAAAAATATTATTTCGTTCCTTGTACCGTACATTCGGTTTTTTTGGTATTGTGAGAATGAATAACAACGGAGTTTTTTCCATGTATTAGATCTTAACTTTTGTGGTTTTGTGAAAAACAATACAAATTTGTGTTTTTCTCATATAATAGACTTCAATTTTTGTGTTTTTGTGAAAATATCAAAACATTGTTTTTTTCCATGTATTACACCTCAATTCGATTTTTTGGTATTGTGAAAATCAATAACAATGCAGTTTTTTTTCCATGTTTTAGATTTTAATTTTTTTGGTTTTGTGAAAAACAATACAAAATTGTGTTTTTTCCATGTATTAGACTTTTTATTATGCGGTTTTACGGAAATAACAAAATATTATTTCGTTCTATGTATTGCACCTCAATTCGATTTTTTTGGTATTGTGCGAATCAATAACAATGGA
The DNA here is from genome assembly GCA_027726005.1 of Juncus effusus. NCBI lineage: Eukaryota > Viridiplantae > Streptophyta > Magnoliopsida > Poales > Juncaceae > Juncus > Juncus effusus. Next base: position 5,390,416 of record CM050903.1, on the reverse strand, counting down.
GTTTTATCGATGCATTAGATTTTAATTTTTGTGGTCTTGTGAAAAATAATACAAAATTGTGTTTTTTCCATCAATTAGACTTCTTATTTTCCGGTTTTTCTGAAAATAAGAGAATATTATTTTTTTCCATGTATTGTACCTAAATTTGATTTTTTGGTACTGTGAGAATCAATAACAATGGAGTTTTTTCCGTGTATTAGATTTTAATTATTGTTGTTTTCTAAAATACAATACAAATTTTGTTTTTTCCATGTATTAGACTCAAATTTTTACGGTTTTGTGAACATATCAAAAGATTATTTTTTTCCATGTATTACACCTTAATTCGACTTTTTGGTTTTCCGAAAATCAATAAAAATGTAGTTTTTTTTCCATGTTTTAGATTTTAATTTGTGTGGTTTTGTGAAAAACAATACAAAATTGTGTTTTTTCCATGTATTATGCGGTTTTGCGAAAATAAAAAAATATTATTTCATTCCATGTACCGTATATTCGATTTTTTTGGTATTGTGAGAATCAATAGCAACGGAGTTTTTTCCATGTATTAGATTATACCTTTTGTGGTTTTGTGAAAAACAATACAAAATTGTGTTTTTCTCATATATTAGACTTCAATTATTGTGTTTTTGTGAAAATATCAAAACACTATTTTTTTCCATGTATTACACCTCAATTCGATTTTTTGGTATTGTGAAAATCAATAACAATGCAGTTTTTTCCATGTTTTAGATTTTAATTTTTGTGGTTTTGTGAAAAACAATACAAAATTGTGTTTTTTCCATGTATTAGACTTCTTATTATGCGGTTTCACGGAAATAACAAAATATTATTTCGTTCTATGTATTGTACCTCAATTCGATTTTTATTGTATTGTGCGAATCAATAACAATGGAGTTTTATCGATGCATTAGATTATAATTTTTGTGGTTTTGTGAAAAATAATACAAAATTGTGTTTTTTCCATCTATTAGACTTCTTATTTTCCGGTTTTCTGAAAATAAGAGAATATTATCTTTTTCCATGTATTGTACCTAAATTCGATTTTTTGGTATTGTGACAATCAATAACAATGGAGTTTTTTCCTTGTATTAGATTTTAATTTTTGTTGTTTTCTAAAATACAATACAAATTTTGTTTTTTCCACGTATTAGACTAAAACTTTTGCGGTTTTGTGAACATATCAAAAGATTATATTTTTCCATGTATTACACCTTAATTCGATTTTTTGGTATTCCGAAAATCAATAAGAATGGATTTTTTTTCCATGTTTTTGATTTTAATTTTTGTGGTTTTGTGAAAAACAATACAAAATTATGTTTTTTGCATGTATTATGCGGTTTTGCGAAAATAAAAAACTATTATTTCGTTCCTTGTACCGTACATTCGGTTTTTTTGGTATTGTGAGAATGAATAACAACGGAGTTTTTTCCATGTATTAGATTTTAACTTTTGTGGTTTTGTGAAAAACAATACAAAATTGTGTTTTTCTCATATAATAGACTTCAATTTTTGTGTTTTTGTGAAAATATCAAAACATTGTTTTTTTCCATGTATTACACCTCAATTCGATTTTTTGGTATTGTGAAAATCAATAACAATGCAGTTTTTTTCCATGTTTTAGATTTTAATTTTTGTGGTTTTGTGAAAAACAATACAAAATTGTGTTTTTTCCATGTATTAGACTTTTTATTATGCGGTTTTACGGAAATAACAAAATATTATTTCGTTCTATGTATTGCACCTCAATTCGATTTTTTTGGTATTGTGCGAATCAATAACAATGAAGTTTTATCGATGCATTAGATTTTAATTTTTGTGGTCTTGTGAAAAATAATACAAAATTGTGTTTTTTCCATCTATTCGACTTCTTATTTTCCGGTTTTCTGAAAATAAGAGAATATTATTTTTTTCCATGTATTGTACCTAAATTTGATTTTTTGGTACTGTGAAAATCAATAACAATGGAGTTTTTTCCGTGTATTAGATTTTAATTTTTGTTGTTTTCTAAAATACAATACAAATTTTGTTTTTTCCACGTATTAGACTAAAACTTTTGCGGTTTTGTGAACATATCAAAAGATTATTTTTTTCCATGTATTACACCTTAATTCGATTTTTTGGTATTCCGAAAATCAATAAGAATGGATTTTTTTCCATGTTTTTGATTTTAATTTTTGTGGTTTTGTGAAAAACAATACAAAATTATGTTTTTTGCATGTATTATGCGGTTTTGCGAAAATAAAAAAATATTATTTCGTTCCTTGTACCGTACATTCGGTTTTTTTGGTATTGTGAGAATGAATAACAACGGAGTTTTTTCCATGTATTAGATTTTAACTTTTGTGGTTTTGTGAAAAACAATACAAAATTGTGTTTTTCTCATATAATAGACTTCAATTTTTGTGTTTTTGTGAAAATATCAAAACATTGTTTTTTTCCATGTATTACACCTCAATTCGATTTTTTGGTATTGTGAAAATCAATAACAATGCAGTTTTTTTCCATGTTTTAGATTTTAATTTTTGTGGTTTTGTGAAAAACAATACAAAATTGTGTTTTTTCCATGTATTAGACTTTTTATTATGCGGTTTTACGGAAATAACAAAATATTATTTCGTTCTATGTATTGCACCTCAATTCGATTTTTTTGGTATTGTGCGAATCAATAACAATGAAGTTTTATCGATGCATTAGATTTTAATTTTTGTGGTCTTGTGAAAAATAATACAAAATTGTGTTTTTTCCATCTATTCGACTTCTTATTTTCCGGTTTTCTGAAAATAAGAGAATATTATTTTTTTCCATGTATTGTACCTAAATTTGATTTTTTGGTACTGTGAGAATCAATAACAATGGAGTTTTTTCCGTGTATTAGATTTTAATTTTTGTTGTTTTCTAAAATACAATACAAATTTTGTTTTTTCCATGTATTAGACTCAAATTTTTGCGGTTTTGTGAACATATCAAAAGATTATTTTTTTCCCTGTATTACACCTTAATTCGACTTTTTGGTTTTCCGAAAATCAATAAAAATGTAGTTTTTTTTTCCATGTTTTAGATTTTAATTTGTGTGGTTTTGTGAAAAACAATACAAAATTGTGTTTTTTCCATGTATTATGCGGTTTTGCGAAAATAAAAAAATATTATTTCATTCCATGTACCGTATATTCGATTTTTTTGGTATTGTGAGAATCAATAGCAACGGAGTTTTTTCCATGTATTAGATTTTACCTTTTGTGGTTTTGTGAAAAACAATACAAAATTGTGTTTTTCTCATATATTAGACTTCAATTATTGTGTTTTTGTGAAAATATCAAAACACTATTTTTTTCCATGTATTACACCTCAATTCGATTTTTTGGTATTGTGAAAATCAATAACAATGCAGTTTTTTCCATGTTTTAGATTTTAATTTTTGTGGTTTTGTGAAAAACAATACAAAATTGTGTTTTTTCCATGTATTAGACTTCTTATTATGCGGTTTCACGGAAATAACAAAATATTATTTCGTTCTATGTATTGTACCTCAATTCGATTTTTTTTGTATTGTGCGAATCAATAACAATGGAGTTTTATCGATGCATTAGATTATAATTTTTGTGGTTTTGTGAAAAATAATACAAAATTGTGTTTTTTCCATCTATTAGACTTCTTATTTTCCGGTTTTCTGAAAATAAGAGAATATTATCTTTTTCCATGTATTGTACCTAAATTCGATTTTTTGGTATTGTGAGAATCAATAACAATGGAGTTTTTTCCTTGTATTAGATTTTAATTTTTGTTGTTTTCTAAAATACAATACAAATTTTGAATTTTCCACGTATTAGACTAAAACTTTTGCGGTTTTGTGAACATATCAAAAGATTATTTTTTTCCATGTATTACACCTTAATTCGATTTTTTGGTATTCCGAAAATCAATAAGAATGGATTTTTTTTCCATGTTTTTGATTTTAATTTTTGTGGTTTTGTGAAAAACAATACAAAATTATGTTTTTTTGCATGTATTATGCGGTTTTGCGAAAATAAAAAAATATTATTTCGTTCCTTGTACAGTACATTCGGTTTTTTTGGTATTGTGAGAATGAATAACAACGGAGTTTTTTCCATGTATTAGATTTTAACTTTTGTAGTTTTGTGAAAAACAATACAAAATTGTGTTTTTCTCATATAATAGACTTCAATTTTTGTGTTTTTGTGAAAATATCAAAACATTGTTTTTTTCCATGTATTACACCTCAATTCGATTTTTTGGTATTGTGAAAATCAATAACAATGCAGTTTTTTTCCATGTTTTAGATTTTAATTTTTGTGGTTTTGTGAAAAACAATACAAAATTGTGTTTTTTCCATGTATTAGACTTTTTATTATGCGGTTTTACGGAAATAACAAAATATTATTTCGTTCTATGTATTGCACCTCAATTCGATTTTTTTGGTATTGTGCGAATCAATAACAATGGAGTTTTATCGATGCATTAGATTTTAATTTTTGTGGTCTTGTGAAAAATAATACAAAATTGTGTTTTTTCCATCAATTAGACTTCTTATTTTCCGGTTTTCTGAAAATAAGAGAATATTATTTTTTTCCATGTATTGTACCTAAATTTGATTTTTTGGTACTGTGAGAATCAATAACAATGGAGTTTTTTCCGTGTATTAGATTTTAATTTTTGTTGTTTTCTAAAATACAATACAAATTTTGTTTTTTCCATGTATTAGACTCAAATTTTTGCGGTTTTGTGAACATATCAAAAGATTATTTTTTTCCATGTATTACACCTTAATTCGACTTTTGGTTTTCCGAAAATCAATAAAAATGTAGTTTTTTTTTCCATGTTTTAGATTTTAATTTGTGTGGTTTGTGAAAAACAATACAAAATTATGTTTTTTCCATGTATTATGCGGTTTTGCGAAAATAAAAAAATATTATTTCATTCCATGTACCGTATATTCGATTTTTTTGGTATTGTGAGAATCAATAGCAACGGAGTTTTTTCCATGTATTAGATTTTACCTTTTGTGGTTTTGTGAAAAACAATACAAAATTGTGTTTTTCTCATATATTAGACTTCAATTATTGTGTTTTTGTGAAAATATCAAAACACTATTTTTTTCCATGTATTACACCTCAATTCGATTTTTTGGTATTGTGAAAATCAATAACAATGCAGTTTTTTCCATGTTTTAGATTTTAATTTTTGTGGTTTTGTGAAAAACAATACAAAATTGTGTTTTTTCCATGTATTAGACTTCTTATTATGCGGTTTCACGGAAATAACAAAATATTATTTCGTTCTATGTATTGTACCTCAATTCGATTTTTTTTGTATTGTGCGAATCACTAACAATGGAGTTTTACCGATGCATTAGATTTTAATTTTTGTGGTTTTGTGAAAAATAATACGAAATTGTGTTTTTTCCATCTATTAAACTTCTTATTTTCCGGTTTTCTGAAAATAAGAGAATATTATCTTTTTCCATGTATTGTACCTAAATTCGATTTTTTGGTATTGTGAGAATCAATAACAATGGAGTTTTTTCCTTGTATTAGATTTTAATTTTTGTTGTTTTCTAAAATACAATACAAATTTTGTTTTTTCCACGTATTAGACTAAAACTTTTGCGGGTTTGTGATCATATCAAAAGATTATTTTTTTCCATGTATTACACCTTAATTCGATTTTTTGGTATTCCGAAAATCAATAAGAATGGATTTTTTTTCAATGTTTTTGATTTTAATTTTTGTGGTTTTGTGAAAAACAATACAAAATTATGTTTTTTGCATGTATTATGCGGTTTTGCGAAAATAAAAAAATATTATTTCGTTCCTTGTACCGTACATTCGGTTTTTTTGGTATTGTGAGAATGAATAACAACGGAGTTTTTTCCATGTATTAGATTTTAACTTTTGTGGTTTTGTGAAAAACAATACAAAATTGTGTTTTTCTCATAAAATAGACTTCAATTTTTGTGTTTTTGTGAAAATATTAAAACATTGTTTTTTTCCATGTATTACACCTCAATTCGATTTTTTGGTATTGTGAAAATCAATAACAATGCAGTTTTTTTTCCATGTTTTAGATTTTAATTTTTGTGGTTTTGTGAAAAACAAGAGTTTTTTCCATGTATTAGATTTTAATTTTTCTGGTTTTGTGAAAAACAATACAACCTCAATTCCATCTTTTTGGTATTGTGAAAATCATTAAGAATGGAGTGTTTTCCATGTATTAGATTTTAATATTTGTGGTCTTGTGAAAAACAATACAAAATTATGTTTTTTTCATTTATTAGACTTCAATTTTTGTGGTTTTGTGAAAATATCAAAAGATTGTTTTTTCCATGTATTACACCTCAATTTGATTTTTTTGGTATTGTGAGAATCCATAACAATGGAGTTTTTTCCATGTATTAGATTTTAATTTTTGTGGTTTTGTGAAAAACAATACAAAATTGTGTTTCTTCCATGTATTACACTTCTTATTATGCGGTTTTGCGAAAATAACAAAATATTATTTCGTTCCATGTATTGTACCTCAATTCGATTTTTTTGGTATTGTGAGAATCAATAACAATGGAGTTTTTTCCATGTATTAGATTTTAATTTTTGTGGTTTTGTGAAAAACAATACAAAATTATGTTTTTTTCATTTATTAGACTTCAATTTTTATGGTTTTGTGAAAATATCAAAAGATTGTTTTTTTCCATGTATTACACCTCAATTTGATTTTTTTGGTATTGTGAGAATCCATAACAATGGAGTTTTTTCCATGTATTAGATTTTAATTTTTGTGGTTTTGTGAAAAACAATACAAAATTGTGTTTCTTCCATGTATTAGACTTCTTATTATGCGGTTTTGCGAAAATAACAAAATATTATTTCGTTCCATGTATCGTACCTCAATTCGATTTTTTTGGTATTGTGAGAATCAATAACAACGGAGTTTTTTCCATGTATTAGATTTTAATTTTTGTGGTTTTGTGAAAAACAATACAAAATTATGTTTTTTTCATTTATTAGACTTCAATTTTTATGGTTTTGTGAAAATATCAAAAGATTGTTTTTTTCCATGTATTACACCTCAATTTGATTTTTTTGGTATTGTGAGAATCCATAACAATGGAGTTTTTTCCATGTATTAGATTTTAATTTTTGTGGTTTTGTGAAAAACAATACAAAATTGTGTTTCTTCCATGTATTAGACTTCTTATTATGCGGTTTTGCGAAAATAACAAAATATTATTTCGTTCCATGTATCGTACCTCAATTCGATTTTTTTGGTATTGTGAGAATCAATAACAACGGAGTTTTTTCCATGTATTAGATTTTAATTTTTGTGGTTTTGTGAAAAACAATACAAAATTGTGTTTTTTCCATGTATTAGACTTCATATTATGCGGTTTTGCGAAAATTACAAAATATTATTTCGTTCCATGTACCGTACATTCGATTTTTTTGGTATTGTGAGAATCAATAAAAACGGAGTTTTTTCCATGTATTAGATTTTAACTTTTGTGGTTTTCTGAAAAACAATACAAAATTGTGTTTTTTGCATATAGTAGACTTCAATTTTTGTGGTTTTGTGAAAATATCAAAAGGTTGTTTTTTTCCATGTATTACACCTCAATTCGATTTTTTGGTATTGTCAAAATCAATAACAATGCAGTTTTTTCCATGTTTTAGATTCTAATTTTTGTGGTTCTGTGAAAAACAATACAAAATTGTGTTTTTTCCATGTATTAGACATCTTATTATGCAGTTTTACGGAAATAACAAAATATTATTTCGTTCGATGTATCGTACCTCGATTCGATTTTTTTGGTATTGTGAGAATCAATAACAATGGAGTTTTTTCCATGTATTAGATTTTAATTTTTGTGGTTTTGTGAAAAACAATACAAAATTGTGTTTTTTCCATGTATTAGACTTCATATTATGCGGTTTTGCGAAAATAACAAAATATTATTTCGTTCCATGTACCGTACATTCGATTTTTTTGGTATTGTGAGAATCAATAACAACGGAGTTTTTTTCCATGTATTAGATTTTAACTTTTGTGGTTTTGTGAAAAAAAATACAAAATTGTGTATTTCTCATATATTAGACTTCAATTTTTGTGGTTTTGTGAAAATATCAAAAGGTTGTTTTTTTCCATGTATTACACCTCAATTCGATTTTTTGGTATTGTCAAAATCAATAACAATGCAGTTTTTTCCATGTTTTAGATTCTAATTTTTGTGGTTCTGTGAAAAACAATACAAAATTGTGTTTTTTCCATGTATTAGACATCTTATTATGCAGTTTTACGGAAATAACAAAATATTATTTCGTTCGATGTATCGTACCTCGATTCGATTTTTTTGGTATTGTGAGAATCAATAACAATGGAGTATTTTCCATGTATTAGATTTTAACTTTTGTGGTTTTGTGAAAAACAATACAAAATTGTGTTTTTCTCATATATTAGACTTCTATTTTTGTCTTTTTGTGAAAATATCAAAACATTGTTTTTTTCTATGTATTACATCTCAATTCGATTTTTTGGTATTGTAAAAATCAATAACCATGCAGTTTTTTCCATGTATTAGATTTTTATTTTTGTGGTTTTGTGAAAAACAAGACAAAATTGTGTTTTTTCCATGTATTAGACTTCTTATTATGCGGTTTTGCGAAAATAACAAAATATTATTTCGTTCTATGTATTGTATCTCAATTCGATTTTTTTGGTATTATGAGAATCAAAAACAATGGAGTTTTATCGATGTATTAGATTTTATTTTTTGTGGTTTTGTGAAAAACAATACAGAATTGTATTTTTTCCATCTATTAGACTTCTTATTTTCCGGTTTTCTGAAAAATAAGAAAATATTATTTCTTTCCATGTATTGTACCAAAATTTGATTTTTTTTGAATTGTTAAAATCAATAACAATGGAGTTTATTCCATGTATTAGATTTTAATTTTTGTGGTTTTCTAAAATACAATACAAATTTTGTTTTTTCCGTGTATTAGACTAAAATTTTTGCGGTTTTGTGAACATATCAAAAGATTATTTTTTTCCATGTATTACACCTTAATTCGATTTTTTGGTATTCCGAAAATCAATAAAAATGGAGTATTTTTTTCCATGTTTTAGATTTTAATTTTTGTGGTTTTGTGAAAAACAATACAAAATTGTGTTTTTTCCATGTATTATGCGGTTTTGCGAAAATAAAAAAATATTATTTCATTCCATGTACCGTATATTCGATTTTTATGGTGTTGTGAGAATCAATAACAGCGGAGTTTTTTCCTTGTATTAGATTTTAACTTTTGTGGTTTTGTGAAAAACAATACAAAATTATGTTTTTCACATATATTAGGCTTCAATTTTTGTGTTTTTGTGAAAGTATCAAAACACTGTTTTTTTCTATGTATTACACCTCAATTTGATTTTTTTGGTATTGTGAGAATCAATAACAATGGAGTTTTTTCCATGTATTAGATTTTAATTTTTGTGGTTTTGTGAAAAACAATACAAAATTGTGTTTTTTTAATATATTAGACTTCAATTTGTGTGGTTTTGTGAAAATATCAAAAGATTGTTTTTTTCCATGTATTACACCTCAATTTGATTTTTTTGGTATTGTGAGAATCAATAACAATGGAGTTTTTTCCATGTATTAGATTTTAACTTTTGTGGTTTTGTGAAAAACAATACAAAATTGTGTTTTTCTCATATATTAGACATTAATTTTTGTGTTTTTGTGAAAATATCAAAACATTGTTTTTTTCTATGTATTACATCTCAATTCGATTTTTTGGTATTGTGAAAATCAATAACAATGCAATTTTTTCCATGTATTAGATTTTTATTTTTGTGGTTTTGTGAAAAACAAGACAAAATTGTGTTTTTTCCATGTATTAGACTTCTTATTATGCGGTTTTGCGAAAATAACAAAATATTATTTCGTTCTATGTATTGTATCTCAATTCGTTTTTTTTGGTATTATGAGAATCAATAACAATGGAGTTTTATAGATGTATTAGATTTTATTTTTTGTGGTTTTGTGAAAAACAATACAGAATTGTATTTTTTCCATCTATTAGACTTCTTATGTTCCGGTTTTCTGAAAATAATAAAATATTATTTCTTTCGGTGTATTGTACCTAAATTCGATTTTTTTGGAATTGTTAAAATCAATAACAATGGAGTTTGTTCCATGTATTAGATTTTAATTTTTGTGGTTTTCTGAAATACAATACAAATTTTGTTTTTTCCATGTATTAGACTAAAATTTTTGCGGTTTTGTGAACATATCAAAAGATTATTTTTTTCCATGTATTACACCTTAATTCGATTTTTTGGTATTCCGAAAATCAATAAAAATGGAGTATTTTTTTCTATGTTTTAGATTTTAATTTTTGTGGTTTTGTGAAAAACAATACAAAATTGTGTTTTTTCCATGTATTATGCGGTTTTGCGAAAATAAAAAAATATTATTTCATTCCATGTACCGTATATTCGATTTTTATGGTGTTGTGAGAATCAATAACAACGGAGTTTTTTCCTTGTATTAGATTTTAACTTTTGTGGTTTTGTGAAAAACAATACAAATTTATGTTTTTCACATATATTAGACTTCAATTTTTGTGTTTTTGTGAAAGTATCAAAACACTGTTTTTTTCTATGTATTACACCTCAATTTGATTTTTTTGGTATTGTGAGAATCAATAACAATGGAGTTTTTTCCATGTATTAGATTTTAATTTTTGTGGTTTTGTGAAAAACAATACAAAATTGTGTTTTTTTCATATATTAGACTTCAATTTTTGTGGTTTTGTGAAAATATCAAAAGATTGTTTTTTTCCATGTATTACACCTCAATTTGATTTTTTTGGTATTGTGAGAATCAATAACAATGGAGTTTTTTCCCTGTATTAGATTTTAATTTTTGTGGTTTTGTGAAAAACAATACAAAATTGTGTTTTTTCCATGTATTAGACTTCATATTATGCGGTTTTGCGAAAATAACAAAATATTATTTTGTTCCATGTACCGTACATTCGATTTTTTTGGTATTGTGAGAATCAATAACAATGGAGTTTTTTCCATGTATTAGATTTTAACTTTTGTGGTTTTGTGAAAAACAATACAAAGTTGTGTTTTTCTCATATATTAGACTTTAATTTTTGTGTTTTTGTGAAAATATCAAAACATTGTTTTTTTCTATGTATTACATCTCAATTCGATTTTTTGGTATTGTGAAAATCAATAACAATGCAATTTTTTCCATGTATTAGATTTTTATTTTTGTGGTTTTGTGAAAAACAAGACAAAATTGTGTTTTTTCCATGTATTAGACTTCTTATTATGCGGTTTTGCGAAAATAACAAAATATTATTTCGTTCTATGTATTGTATGTCAATTCGATTTTTTTGGTATTATGAGAATCAATAACAATGGAGTTTTATAGATGTATTAGATTTTATTTTTTGTGGTTTTGTGAAAAACAATACAGAATTGTATTTTTTCCATCTATTAGACTTCTTATGTTCCGGTTTTCTGAAAATAATAAAATATTATTTCTTTCGGTGTATTGTACCTAAATTCGATTTTTTTGGAATTGTTAAAATCAATAACAATGGAGTTTGTTCCATGTATTAGATTTTAATTTTTGTGGTTTTCTGAAATACAATACAAATTTTGTTTTTCCATGTATTAGACTAAAATTTTTGCTGTTTGTGAACATATCAAAAGATTATTTTTTTCCATGTATTACACCTTAATTCGATTTTTTGGTATTCCGAAAATCAATAAAAATGGAGTATTTTTTTCCATGTTTTAGATTTTAATTTTTGTGGTTTTGTGAAAAACAATACAAAATTGTGTTTTTTCCATGTATTATGCGGTTTTGCGAAAATAAAAAAATATTATTTCATTCCATGTACCGTATATTCAATTTTTATGGTGTTGTGAGAATCAATAACAACGGAGTTTTTTCCTTGTATTAGATTTTAACTTTTGTGGTTTTGTGAAAAACAATACAAAATTATGTTTTTCACATATATTAGACTTCAATTTTTGTGTTTTTGTGAAAGTATGAAAACACTGTTTTTTTCTATGTATTGCACCTCAATTTGATTTTTTTGGTATTGTGAGAATCAATAACAATGGAGTTTTTTCCATGTATTAGATTTTAATTTTTGTGGTTTTGTGAAAAACAATACAAAATTGTGTTTTTTTCATATATTAGACTTCAATTTTTGTGGTTTTGTGAAAATATCAAAAGATTGTTTTTTTCCATGTATTACACCTCAATTTGATTTTTTTGGTATTGTGAGAATCAATAACAATGGAGTTTTTTCCCTGTATTAGATTTTAATTTTTGTGGTTTTGTGAAAAACAATACAAAATTGTGTTTTTTCCATGTATTGGACTTCATATTATGCGGTTTTGCGAAAATAACAAAATATTATTTTGTTCCATGTACCGTACATTCGATTTTTTTGGTATTGGGAGAATCAATAACAATGGAGTTTTTTCCATGTATTAGATTTTAACTTTTGTGGTTTTGTGAAAAACAATACAAAATTGTGTTTTTCTCATATATTAGACTTTAATTTTTGTGTTTTTGTGAAAATATCAAAACATTGTTTTTTTCTATGTATTACATCTCAATTCGATTTTTTGGTATTGTGAAAAGCAATAACAATTCAATTTTTTCCATGTATTAGATTTTTATTTTTGTGGTTTTGTGAAAAACAAGACAAAATTGTGTTTTTTCCATGTATTAGACTTCTTATTATGCGGTTTTGCGAAAATAACAAAATATTATTTCGTTCTATGTATTGTATCTCAATTCGATTTTTTTGGTATTATGAGAATCAATAACAATGGAGTTTTATAGATGTATTAGATTTTATTTTTTGTGGTTTTGTGAAAAACAATACAGAATTGTATTTTTTCCATCTATTAGACTTCTTATGTTCCGGTTTTCTGAGAATAATAAAATATTATTTCTTTCGGTGTATTGTACCTAAATTCGATTTTTTTGGAATTGTTAAAATCAATAACAATGGAGTTTGTTCCATGTATTAGATTTTAATTTTTGTGGTTTTCTGAAATACAATACAAATTTTGTTTTTTCCATGTATTAGACTAAAATTTTTGCGGTTTTGTGAACATATCAAAAGATTATTTTTTTCCATGTATTACACCTTAATTCGATTTTTTGGTATTCCGAAAATCAATAAAAATGGAGTATTTTTTTCCATGTTTTAGATTTTAATTTTTGTGGTTTTGTGAAAAACAATACAAAATTGTGTTTTTTCCATGTATTATGCGGTTTTGCGAAAATAAAAAAATATTATTTCATTCCATGTACCGTATATTCGATTTTTATGGTGTTGTGAGAATCAATAACAACGGAGTTTTTTCCTTGTATTAGATTTTAACTTTTGTGGTTTTGTGAAAAACAATACAAAATTATGTTTTTCACATATATTAGACTTCAATTTTTGTGTTTTTGTGAAAGTATCAAGACACTGTTTTTTTCTATGTATTACACCTCAATTTGATTTTTTTGGTATTGTGAGAATCAATAACAATGGAGTTTTTTCCATGTATTAGATTTTAATTTTGGTGGTTTTGTGAAAAACAATACAAAATTGTGTTTTTTTCATATATTAGACTTCAATTTTTGTGGTTTTGTGAAAATATCAAAAGATTGTTTTTTTCCATGTATTACACCTCAATTTGATTTTTTTGGTATTGTGAGAATCAATAACAATGGAGTTTTTTCCCTGTATTAGATTTTAATTTTTGTGGTTTTGTGAAAAACAATACAAAATTGTGTTTTTTCCATGTATTAGACTTCATATTATGCGGTTTTGCGAAAATAACAAAATATTATTTTGTTCCATGTACCGTACATTCGATTTTTTTGGTATTGTGAGAATCAATAACAATGGAGTTTTTTCCATGTATTAGATTTTAACTTTTGTGGTTTTGTGAAAAACAATACAAAATTGTGTTTTTCTCATATATTAGACTTTAATTTTTGTGTTTTTGTGAAAATATCAAAACATTGTTTTTTTCTATGTATTACATCTCAATTCGATTTTTTGGTATTGTGAAAAGCAATAACAATGCAATTTTTTCCATGTATTAGATTTTTATTTTTGTGGTTTTGTGAAAAACAAGACAAAATTGTGTTTTTTCCATGTATTAGACTTCTTATTATGCGGTTTTGCGAAAATAACAAAATATTATTTCGTTCTATGTATTGTATCTCAATTCGATTTTTTTGGTATTATGAGAATCAATAACAATGGAGTTTTATAGATGTATTAGATTTTATTTTTTGTGGTTTTGTGAAAAACAATACAGAATTGTATTTTTTCCATCTATTAGACTTCTTATGTTCCGGTTTTCTGAAAATAATAAAATATTATTTCTTTCGGTGTATTGTACCTAAATTCGATTTTTTTGGAATTGTTAAAATCAATAACAATGGAGTTTGTTCCACGTATTAGATTTTAATTTTTGTGGTTTTCTGAAATACAATACAAATTTTGTTATTTCCATGTATTAGACTAAAATTTTACCGGTTTTGTGAAGGTATCAAAAGATTATTTTTTTCCATCTATTACACCTTAATTCGATTTTTTGGTATTCCGAAAATCAATAAAAATGGAGTATTTTTTTCCATGTTTTAGATTTAAATTTTTGTGGTTTTGTGAAAAACCATACAAAATTGTGTTTTTTCCATGTATTATGCGGTTTTGCGAAAATAAAAAAATATTATTTCGTTCCATGTACCGTATATTCGATTTTTTTGGTGTTGTGAGAATCAATAACAACGGAGTTTTTTCCTTGTATTGGATTTTAACTTTTGTGGTTTTGTGAAAAACAATACAAAATTATGTTTGTCACATATATTAGACTTCAATTTTTGTGATTTTGTGAAAATATCAAAACACTATTTTTTTCTAGGTATTGGACCTCAATTGGATTTTTTTTGGTATTGTGAGAATCAATAACAATGGAGTTTTTTCCATGTATTAGATTTTAATTTTTTTGGTTTTGTGAAAAACAATATAAAATTGTGTTTTTTTCATATATTAGACTTCAATTTTTGTGGTTTTGTGAAAATTTGAAATGATTGTTTTTTTCCATGTATTACACCTCAATTTGATTTTTTTGGTATTGTGAGAATCAATAACATTGGAGTTTTTTCCCTGTATTAGATTTTAATTTTTGTGGTTTTGTGAAAAACAATACAAAATTGTGTTTTTTCAATGTATTAGACTTCATATTATGCGGTTTTGCGAAATTAACAAAATATTATTTTGTTCCATGTACCGTACATTCGATTTTTTTAGTATTGTGAGAATCAATAACCATGGAGTTTTTTCCATGTATTAGATTTTAACTTTTGTGGTTTTGTGAAAAACAATACAAAGTTGTGTTTTTCTCATATATTAGACTTTAATTTTTGTGTTTTTGTGAAAATATCAAAACATTGTTTTTTTCTATGTATTACATCTCAATTCGATTTTTTGGTATTGTGAAAATCAATAACATTGCAATTTTTTCCATGTATTAGATTTTTATTTTTGTGGTTTTGTGAAAGACAAGACAAAATTGTGTTTTTTCCATGTATTAGACTTCTTATTATGCGGTTTTGCGAAAATAACAAAATATTATTTCGTTCTATGTATTGTATCTCAATTCGATTTTTTTGGTATTATGAGAATCAATAACAATGGAGTTTTATAGATGTATTAGATTTTATTTTTTGTGGTTTTGTGAAAAACAATACAGAATTGTATTTTTTCCATCTATTAGACTTCTTATGTTCCGGTTTTCTGAAAATGACGAAATATTATTTCTTTCCGTGTATTGTACGTAAGTTCGATTTTTTTGGAATTGTTAAAATCAATAACAATGGAGTTTGTTCCATGTATTAGATTTTAATTTTTGTGGTTTTCTGAAATACAATACAAATTTTGTTTTTTCCATGTATTAGACAAAAAATTTTGCGGTTTTGTGAACATATCAAAAGATTATTTTTTTCCATGTATTACACCTTAATTCGATTTTTTGGTATTCCGAAAATCAATAAAAATTGAGTATTTTTTTCCATGTTTTAGATTTTAATTTTTGTGGTTTTGTGAAAAACAATACAAAATTGTGTTTTTTCCATGTATTATGCGGTTTTGCGAAAATAAAAAAATATTATTTCGTTCCATGTACCGTATATTCGATTTTTTTGGTGGTGTGAGAATCAATAACAACGGAGTTTTTTCCTTGTATTGGATTTTAACTTTTGTGGTTTTGTGAAAAACAATACAAAATTATGTTTTTCACATATATTAGACTTCAATATTTGTGTTTTTGTGAAAGTATCAAAACACTGTTTTTTTCTATGTATTACACCTCAATTTGATTTTTTTGGTATTGTGAGAATCAATAACAATTGAGTTTTTTCCATGTATTAGATTTTAATTTTTGTGGTTTTGTGAAAAACAATATAAAATTGTGTTTTTTTCATATATTAGACTTCAATTTTTGTGGCTTTGTGAAAATTTCAAAAGATTGTTTTTTTCCATGTATTACACCTCAATTTGATTTTTTTGGTATTGTGAGAATCAATAACAATGGAGTTTTTTCCCTGTATTAGATTTTAATTTTTGTGGTTTTGTGAAAAACAATACAAAATTGTGTTTTTTCAATGTATTAGACTTCATATTATGCGGTTTTGCGAAATTAACAAAATATTATTTTGTTCCATGTACCGTACATTCGATTTTTTTGGTATTGTGAGAATCAATAACCATGGAGTTTTTTCCATGTATTAGATTTTAACTTTTGTGGTTTTGTGAAAAACAATACAAAATTGTGTTTTTCTCATATATTAGACTTTAATTTTTGTGTTTTTGTGAAAATATCAAAACATTGTTTTTTTCTATGTATTACATCTCAATTCGATTTTTTGGTATTGTGAAAATCAATAACAATGCAATTTTTTCCATGTATTAGATTTTTATTTTTGTGGTTTTGTGAAAGACAAGAGAAAATTGTGTTTTTTCCATGTATTAGACTTCTTATTATGCGGTTTTGCGAAAATAACAAAATATTATTTCGTTCTATGTATTGTATCTCAATTCGATTTTTTTGGTATTATGAGAATCAATAACAATGGAGTTTTATAGATGTATTAGATTTTATTTTTTGTGGTTTTGTGAAAAACAATACAGAATTGTATTTTTTCCATCTATTAGACTTCTTATGTTCCGGTTTTCTGAAAATAATAAAATATTATTTCTTTCGGTGTATTGTACCTAAATTCGATTTTTTTGGAATTGTTAAAATCAATAACAATGGAGTTTGTTCCATGTATTAGATTTTAATTTTTGCGGTTTTCTGAAATACAATACAAATTTTGTTTTTCCATGTATTAGACTAAAATTTTTGCGGTTTTGTGAACATATCAAAAGATTATTTTTTTCCATGTATTACACCTTAATTCGATTTTTTGGTATTCCGAAAATCAATAAAAATGGAGTATTTTTTTCCATGTTTTAGATTTTAATTTTTGTGGTTTTGTAAAAAACAATACAAAATTGTGTTTTTTCCATGTATTATGCGGTTTTGCGAAAATAAAAAAATATTATTTCATTCCATGTACCGTATATTCGATTTTTATGGTGTTGTGAGAATCAATAACAACGGAGTTTTTTCCTTGTATTAGATTTTAACTTTTGTGGTTTTGTGAAAAACAATACAAAATTATGTTTTTCACATATATTAGACTTCAATATTTGTGTTTTTGTGAAAGTATCAAAACACTGTTTTTTTCTATGTATTACACCTCAATTTGATTTTTTTGGTATTGTGAGAATCAATAACAATGGAGTTTTTTCCATGTATTAGATTTTAATTTTTGTGGTTTTGTGAAAAACAATACAAAATTGTGTTTTTTTTCATATATTAGACTTCAATTTTTGTGGTTTTGTGAAAATATCAAAAGATTGTTTTTTTCCATGTATTACACTTCAATTTGATTTTTTTGGTATTGTGAGAATCAATGACAATGGAGTTTTTTCCCTGTATTAGATTTTAATCTTTGTGGTTTTGTGAAAAACAATACAAAATTGTGTTTTTTCCATGTATTGGACTTCATATTATGCGGTTTTGCGAAAATAACAAAATATTATTTTGTTCCATGTACCGTACATTCGATTTTTTTGGTATTGTGAGAGTCAATAACAATGGAGTATTTTCCATGTATTAGATTTAAATTTTGTGGTTTTGTGAAAAACAATACAAAATTGTGTTTTTCTCATATATTAGACTTCAATTTTTGTCTTTTTGCGAAAATATCAAAACATTGTTTTTTTCTATGTATTACATCTCAATTTGATTTTTTGGTATTGTGAAAAGCAATAACAATGCAGTTTTTTCCATGTATTAGATTTTTATTTTTGTGGTTTTGTGAAAAACAAGACAAAATTGTGTTTTTTCCATGTATTAGACTTCTTATTATGCGGTTTTGCGAAAATAACAAAATATTATTTCGTTCTATGTATTGTATCTCAATTCGATTTTTTTGGTATTATGAGAATCAATAACAATGGAGTTTTATAGATGTGTTAAATTTTATTTTTTGTGGTTTTGTGAAAAACAATACAGAATTGTATTTTTTCTATCTATTAGACTTCGTATGTTCCGGTTTTCTGAAAATAACAAAATATTATTTCTTTCCGTGTATTGTACCTAAATTCGATTTTTTTTGGAATTGTTAAAATCAATAACAATGGAGTTTGTTCCATGTATTAGATTTTAATTTTTGTGGTTTTCTGAAATACAATACAAATTTTGTTTTTTCCATGTATTAGACTAAAATTTTTGCGGTTTTGTGAACGCATCAAAAGATTATTTTTTTCCATGTATTACACCTTAATTCGATTTTTTGGTATTCCGAAAATCAATAAAAATGGAGTATTTTTTTCCATGTTTTAGATTTTAATTTTTGTGGTTTTGTGAAAAACAATACAAATTGTGTTTTTTACATGTATTATGCGGTTTTGCGAAAATAAAAAAATATTATTTCGTTCCATGTACCGTATATTCGATTTTTATGGTGTTGTGAGAATCAATAACAACGGAGTTTTTTCCTTGTATTAGATTTTAACTTTTGTGGTTTTGTGAAAAACAATACAAAATTATGTTTTTCACATATATTAGACTTCAATTTTTGTGTTTTTGTGAAAGTATCAAAACACTGTTTTTTTCTATGTATTACACCTCAATTTGATTTTTTTGGTATTGTGAGAATCAATAACAATGGAGTTTTTTCCATGTATTAGATTTTAATTTTTGTGGTTTTGTGAAAAACAATACAAAATTGTGTTTTTTTTCATATATTAGACTTCAATTTTTGTGGTTTTGTGAAAATATCAAAAGATTGTTTTTTTCCATGTATTACACTTCAATTTGATTTTTTTGGTATTGTGAGAATAATGACAATGGAGTTTTTTCCCTGTATTAGATTTTAATCTTTGTGGTTTTGTGAAAAACAATACAAAATTGTGTTTTTTCCATGTATTAGACTTCATATTATGCGGTTTTGCGAAAATAACAAAATATTATTTTGTTCCATGTACCGTACATTCGATTTTTTTGGTATTGTGAGAATCAATAACAATGGAGTATTTTCCATGTATTAGATTTTAACTTTTGTGGTTTTGTGAAAAACAATACAAAATTGTGTTTTTCTCATATATTAGACTTCAATTTTTGTCTTTTTGTGAAAATATCAAAACATTGTTTTTTTCTATGTATTACATCTCAATTTGATTTTTTGGTATTGTGAAAATCAATAACAATGCAGTTTTTTCCATGTATTAGCTTTTTATTTTTGTGGTTTTGTGAAAAACAAGATAAAATTGTGTTTTTTCCATGTATTAGACTTCTTATTATGCGGTTTTGCGAAAATAACAAAATATTATTTCGTTCTATGTATTGTATCTCAATTCGATTTTTTCGGTATTATGAGAATCAATAACAATGGAGTTTTATAGATGTGTTAAATTTTATTTTTTGTGATTTTGTGAAAAACAATACAGAATTGTATTTTTTCCATCTATTAGACTTCGTATGTTCCGGTTTTCTGAAAATAACAAAATATTATTTCTTTCCGTGTATTGTACCTAAATTCGATTTTTTTGGAATTGTTAAAATCAATAACAATGGAGTTTGTTCCATGTATTAGATTTTAATTTTTGTGGTTTTCTGAAATACAATACAAATTTTGTTTTTTCCATGTATTAGACAAAAATTTTTCCGGTTTTGTGAACGCATCAAAAGATTATTTTTTTCCATCTATTACACCTAAATTTGATTTTTTGGTATTCCGAAAATCAATAAATATGGAGTATTTTTTTCCATGTTTTAGATTTTAATTTTTGTGGTTTTGTGAAAAACAATACAAAATTGTGTTTTTTCCATGTATTATGCGGTTTTGCGAAAATAAAAAAATATTATTTCGTTCCATGTACCGTATATTCGATTTTTTTGGTGTTGTGAGAATCAATAACAACGGACTTTTTTCCATGTATTATATTTTAAGTTTTGGGGTTTTGTGAAAAACAATACAAAATTATGTTTTTCACATATATTAGACTTCAATTTTTGTGTTTTTGTGAAAATATCAAAACACTATTTTTTTCTAGGTATTACACCTCAATTTGATTTTTTTGGTATTGTGAGAATCAATAACAATGGAGTTTTTTCCATGTATTAGATTTTAATTTTTGTGGTTTTGTGAAAAACAATATAAAATTGTGTTTTTTTCATATATTAGACTTCAATTTTTGTGGTTTTGTGAAAATTTCAAAAGATTGTTTTTTTCCATGTATTACACCTCAATTTGATTTTTTTGGTATTGTGAGAATCAATAACAATGGAGTTTTTTCCCTGTATTAGATTTTAATTTTTGTGGTTTTGTGAAAAACAATACAAAATTGTGTTTTTTCCATGTATTAGACTTCATATTATGCGGTTTTGCGAAAATAACAAAATATTATTTTGTTCCATGTACCGTACATTCGATTTTTTTGGTATTGCGAGAATCAAAATCAATGGAGTTTTTTCCATGTATTAGATTTTAACTTTTGTGGTTTTGTGAAAAACAATACAAAATTGTGTTTTTCTCATATATTAGACTTTAATTTTGGTGTTTTTGTGAAAATATCAAAACATTGTTTTTTTCTATGTATTACATCTCAATTCGATTTTTTGGTATTGTGAAAATCAATAACAATGCAATTTTTTCCATGTATTTGAATTTTATTTTTGTGGTTTTGTGAAAAACAAGACAAAATTGTGTTTTTTCCATGTATTAGACTTCTTATTATGCGGTTTTGCGAAAATAACAAAATATTATTTCGTTCTATGTATTGTATCTCAATTCGATTTTTTTGGTATTATGAGAATCAATAACAATGGAGTTTTATAGATGTATTAGATTTTATTTTTTGTGGTTTTGTGAAAAACAATACAGAATTGTATTTTTTCCATTTATTAGACTTCTTTTGTTCCGGTTTTCTGAAAATAGCAAAATATTATTTCTTTCCGCGTATTGTACCTAAATTCGATTTTTTGGGAATTGGTGAAATCAATCACAATGGAGTTTGTTCCATGTATTAGTTTTTAATTTTTGTGGTTTTTTGAAATACAATACAAATTTTGTTTTTTCCATCTATTAGACTAAAATTTTTGCGGTTTTGTGAACATATCAAAAGATTATTTTTTTCCATGTATTACACCTTAATTCGATTTTTTTTGTATTCCGAAAATCAATAAAAATGGAGTATTTTTTTCCATGTTTTAGATTTTAATTTTTGTGGTTTTGTGAAAAACAATACAAAATTGTGTTTTTTCCATGTATTATGCGGTTTTGCGAAATTAAAAAAATATTATTTCGTTCCATGTACCGTATATTCGATTTTTTTGGTGTTGTGAGAATCAATAACAACGGAGTTTTTTCCATGTATTAGATTTTAACTTTTGTGGTTTTGTGAAAAACAATACAAAATTATGTTTTTCACATATATTAGACTTCAATTTTTGTGTTTTTGTGAAAGTATCAAAACACTGTTTTTTTCTATGTATTACACCTCAATTTGATTTTTTTGGTATTGTGAGAATCAATAACAATGGAGTTTTTTCCATGTATTAGATTTTAATTTTTGTGGTTTTGTGAAAGACAATACAAAATTGTGTTTTTTTCATATATTAGACTTCAATTTTTGTGATTTTGTGAAAATATGTGTAATACACGGAAAAAAACAATCTTTTGATATTTTCACAAAACCACAAAAATTGAAGTCTAATATATGGAAAAAACACAATTTTGTATTGTTTTTCGCAAAACGACAAAAAATGAAGTCTAATACATGGAAAAAATAATAACAAGTCTAATACATGGAAAAAACACAATTTTGTATTGTTTTTCACAAAACCACAAAAATTAAAATCTAATACATGGACAAAACAGTATTGTTATTGATTTTCACAATACCAAAAAAATCGAATCGAGGTGTAATACATGGAAAAAAAGAATCTTTTGATATTTTCACAAAACCACAAAAATTGAAGTCTAATATACGAAAAAAAACAATTTTGTATTCTTTTTCACGAAACCACAAATATTAAAATCTAAAACATTGAAAATACTCCATTCTTAATGATTTTCACAATACCAAAAAGATGGAATTGAGGTTGTATTGTTTTTCACAAAACCACAAAAATTAAAATGTAATACGTGGAAAAAACTC
Source organism: Juncus effusus (assembly GCA_027726005.1). Classification (NCBI taxonomy): domain Eukaryota; kingdom Viridiplantae; phylum Streptophyta; class Magnoliopsida; order Poales; family Juncaceae; genus Juncus; species Juncus effusus. The sequence continues at coordinate 5,367,590 of CM050903.1, read as the reverse complement.
CATTGTTAATGATTTTCACAATACGAAAAAATCGAATTGAGGTGTAATACACGGAAAAAAACAATCTTTTGATATTTGCACAAAACCACAAAAATTGAAGTCTAATATACGAAAAAAAAACAATTTTGTATTCTTTTTCACGAAACCACAAATATTAAAATCTAAAACATTGAAAATACTCCATTCTTAATGATTTTCACAATACCAAAAAGATGGAATTGAGGTTGTATTGTTTTTCACAAAACCACAAAAATTAAAATGTAATACGTGGAAAAAACTCCATTGTTAATGATTTTCACAATACCAAAAAATCGAATTGAGGTGTAATACACGGAAAAAAACAATCTTTTGATATTTTCACAAAACCACAAAAATTGAAGTCTAATATATGGAAAAAACACAATTTTGTATTGTTTTTCGCAAAACGACAAAAAATGAAGTCTAATACATGGAAAAAATAATAAAAAGTCTAATACATGGAAAAAACACAATTTTGTATTGTTTATCACAAAACCACAAAAATTAAAACCTAATACATGCAAAAAACGGCATCGTTATTGATTTTCACAGTACCAAAAAAATCGAATCGAGGTGTAATAGGTGGAAAAAAACAATCTTTTGATATTTTCACAAAACCACAAAAATTGAAGTCTAATATATGAAAAAAACACAATTTTGTATTGTTTTTCACAAAACCACAAAAATTGAAGTCTATTACATGGAAAAAATAATAAGAAGTCTAATACATGGAAAAAAAACACAATTTTGTATTGTTTTTCACAAAACCACAAAAATTAAAATCTAATACATGAAAAAAAAACTGCATTGTTATTGATTTTCACAATACCAAAAAAATCGAATCGAGGTGTAATACATGGAAAAAAACAATCTTTTGATATTTGCACAAAACCACAAAAATTGAGGTCTAATATACGAAAAAAAAACAATTTTGTATTCTTTTTCACGAAACCACAAATATTAAAATCTAAAACATTGAAAATACTCCATTCTTAATGATTTTCACAATACCAAAAAGATGGAATTGAGGTTGTATTGTTTTTCAAAAAACCACAAAAATTCGATTTTTTTGGTATTGTGAAAATCAATAACAATGCCGTTTTTTCCATGTAGTAGATTTTAATTTTTGTTGTTTTGCGAAAAACAATACAAAATTGTGTTTTTTCCATGTATTAGACTTCTTATTATTTTTTCCATGTATTAGACTTCAATTTTTGTGGTTTCGTGAAAAAGAATACAAAATTGTGTTTTTTTCGTATATTAGACTTCCATTTTTGTGGTTTTGTGAAAATATCGAAAGATTGTTTTTTTCCATGTACTACACCTCAATTCGATTTTTTGGTATTGTGAAAATCCTTAATAATGGAGTTTTATCCATGTATTAGGTTTTAATTTTTGTGGTTTTGTGTAAAACCATACGACCTCAATTCCATCTTTTTGGTGTTGTGAAAATCATTAAGAATGGAGTATTTTCCATGTATTAGATTTTCATATTTATGGTTTCGTTGAAAACAATAAAAAATTGTTTTTTTTTTCATATATTAGACTTCAATTTTTGTGGTTTTGTGAAAATATCAAAAGATTATTTTTTTCCATGTATTACACCTCGATTCGATTTTTTTGGTATTGTGAAAATCAATAACAATGCCGTTTTTTCCATGTATTAGATTTAAATTTTTGTGGTTTTGTGAAAAACAATACAAAATTGTGTTTTTTCCATTTATTAGACTTCTTATTATTTTTTCCATATATTAGACTTCAATTTTTGTGGTTTCGTGAAAAAGACTACAAAATTGTGTTTTTTTAGTATACTAGACTTCCATTTTTGTGGTTTTTTGAAAATATCGAAAGATTGTTTTTTTCGATGTACTACACCTCAATTCGATTTTTTGGTATTGTGAAAATCATTAACAATGGAGTTTTATCCATGTATTAGGTTTTAATTTTTGTGGTTTTGTGAAAAACCATACAAACTCAATTCCATCTTTTTGGTGTTGTGAAAATCATTAAGAATGGCGTATTTTCCATGTTTTAGATTTTAATATTTGTGGTTTCGTGAAAAACAATAAAAAATTTTGTTTTTTTTTCGTATATTAGACTTCAATTTTTGTGGTTTTGTGAAAATATCAAAAGATTGTTTTTTTCCATGTATGACACCTCGATTCGATTTTTTTGGTATTGTGAAAATCAATAACGATGCAGTTTTTTGCATTAATTAGATTTTAATTTTTGTGGTTTTGTGAAAAATAATACAAAATTGTGTTTTTTCCATGTATTAGACTTCTTATTATTTTTTCCATGTATTATACTTCAATTTTTGTGGTTTTGTGAAAAACAATACAAAATTGTGTTTTTTTCATATATTAGACCTCAATTTTTGTGGTTTTGTGAAAATGTCAAAAGATTGTTTTTTTCCATGTACTATAGCTCAATTCGATTTTTTGGTATTGTGAAAATTATTAACAATGGAGTTTTTTCCATGTATTACATTTTAACTTTTGTGGTTTTGTGAAAAACAATACGACATCAATTCCATCTTTTTGGAATTGTGAAAATCATTAAGATGGAGTATTTTCAATATTTCAGATTTTAATATTTGTGGTTTCGTGAAAAAGAATACAAAATTGTGTTTTTTTCGTATATTAGACTTCCATTTTTGTGGTTTTGTGAAAATATCAAAAGATTGTTTTTTTCCATGTACTACACCTCAATTCGATTTTTTGGTATTGTGAAAATCATTAACAATGGAGTTTTATCCATGTATTAGATTTTAATTTTTGTGGTTTTGTGAAAAACAATACAACCTCAATTCGATCTTTTTGGTGTTGTGAAAATCATTAAGAATGGAGTATTTTCCATGTTTTAGATTTTAATATTTGTGGTTTCGTGAAAAACAATAAAATATTTTGTTTTTTTTTCGTATATTAGACTTCAATATTTGTGGTTTTGTGAAAATATCAAAAGATTGTTTTTTTCCATGTATTACACCTCGATTCGATTTTTTTGGTATTGTGAAAATCAATAACGATGCATTTTTTTGCATTTATTAGATTTTAATTTTTGTGGTTTTGTGAAAAACAATACAAAATTGTGTTTTTTCCATGTATTAGACTTCTTATTATTTTTTCCATGTATTAGACTTCAATTTTTGTGGTTTTGTGAAAAACAATACAAAATTGTGTTTTTTTCATATATTAGACTTCAATTTTTGTGGTTCTGTGAAAATATCAAAAGATTGTTTTTTTCCATATACTACACCTCAATTCGATTTTTTGGTATTGTGAAAATTATTAACAATGGAGTTTTTTCCATGTATTACATTTTAATTTTTGTGGTTTTGTGAAAAACAATACAACATCAATTCCATCTTTTTGGTATTGTGAAAATCATTAAGAATGGAGTATTTTCAATGTTTTAGATTTTAATATTTGTGGTTTCGTGGAACAGAATACAAAGTCGTGTTTTTTTCATATATTAGACTTCCATTTTTGTGGTTTTGTGAAAATATCGAAAGATTGTTTTTTTCCATGTACTACAACTCAATTCGATTTTTTGGTATTGTGAAAATCATTAACAATGGAGTTTTTTCCATGTATTATATTTTAATTTTTGTGGTTTTGTGAAAAACAATACAACCTCAATTCCATCTTTTTGGTATTGTGAAAATCATTTTTTTCATATATTAGACTTCAATTATTGTGGTTTTGTGAAAATATCAATAGATAATTTTTTATTGTTTTCAACGAAACCACAAATATTAAAATCTAATACTTTTCTTACCCCTCACGTGTGATGAGATTTGATGAAAAAGTTGATAAATATGTTCTCTCTCCACTTGGCCGAATCTGGACAGTAGTACAAAAAATCATTTTCTATCCGAATAAGTGTCCATTATGCAAAATTCGCTAAGAACATCTGTTAGTCGACAACAAGGTGAATATTCTACAAAAAGAAATCTGGCAATTGGATAAAAACTTAGAGATATTCAAGCGTTCCAAATTGGAGTCAGAGAAAAAAACATAGGCTGTTTCTAACCAACCCGTGGTTGTGTAAGGATTTATTCAACTACGGACGCTATTCTTGGCTTATTCTTTTTTCTATCTCCTCAAGACCTCTTGGCCGAATATGGACACGAGAACAAAAAATCATTTTCTATCTGAATATGTGTCCAATATGCAAAATTCGCTAAAACATCAGTTAGTCGACAACAAGGAGAATATTTTACAAAAAGAAATCTGGAAAATTCGATATAAACTTAGAGAGATCCACGCGTTCAAAGTTGGAGTCAGAGAAAAAAATATAAGTTGTTTCTGACCAATCCGTGGTAATTTAAGGAGTTCTTCTACTACGGGAGCTATTTTTGGCACATTCTTTCTTTTACGTCCTCAATACTTGCAAAATAACAATACCTATCTTGTCCTACCCCTCACGTGTGACGAGATTTGAAGAAAAAGTTGATAAATATGTACTCTCTCCCCTTGGCCGAATCATGACAGCACAACAAAAAATCATTTTCTATCTGAATAATGGTCCAATATGCAAAATTTGCTAAGAACATCTGTTAGTCGACAACAAGGCGAATATTCTGCAGAAAGAAATTTGGCTATTGGATAAAAACTTAGAGATATCCAAGCGTTCAAAGTTGGAGTCAGAGAAAAAACATAAGCTGTTTCTGACGGACCCGTGGTAATTTAAGGATTTTTTCAACTACGGGAGCTATTCTTGCCTCATTACTTTTTCTATCTCCTCAAGATATGCAAAATAACAATTACCTAAGTTTTCCTTCCCCTCACGTGTGATGAGATTTGAAGAATAAGTTGATAAATATGTTTTCTCTCCACTTGGCCGAATCTGGACAGTAGAACAAAAAATCATTTTCTATCTGAATAAGGGTCCAGTAAGCAAAATTCGCTCAGAACATCTCTTAGTCGAGACCAACGCGAATATTTTACAAAAAGAAATCTAGCAATTGGATAAAAACTTAGAGATATCCGAGCGTTCAAAATTGGAGTCAGAAAATAACATAGGCTGTTTCTACCCAACCCGTGGTAATTTAAGGATTTCTTCAACTACGGGCTCTATTCTTGGGTCTTTCTTTTTTCTATCTCCTCAATACATGCAAAAAAATGACCCATATTTTCCTACCCCTCAGGTTGGTCAGAAACAACTTATATTTTTGTCTCTGACTCCAACTTTGAACGCGTGGTAATTTAAGGAGTTCTTCAACTACGGGAGCTATTTTTGGCACATTCTTTTTTTTATCTCCTCAACACTTGCAAAATAACAAAACCTATCTTTTCCTACCCCGACGTGTGACGAGATTTGAAGAAAAAGTCGATAAATATGTACTCTCTCCCCTTGGCCGAATCATGACAGCACAACAAAAAATCATTTTCTATCTGAATAATGGTCTAATATGCAAAATTCGTTAAGAACATCTGTTAGTCGACAACAAGGTGAATATTCTGCAGAAAGAAATCTAGCAATTGGATAAAAACTTAGAGAGACCAAACGTTCAAAGTTGGAGTCGGAGAAAAAAACATATGTTATTTCTGACCAACCCGTGGTAATTTAAGGAGTTCATCAACTACGGGAGCAATTCTTGGCGCATTCTTTTTTCTATTTCTTGAAGACATGCAAAATAACAATAATCTATCTTTTCCTACCCCTCACGTGTGATGAGATTTGAGGAAAATGTTGAAAAATGTGCTCTCTCTCCCCTTGGCCGAATCTGGACAGTAGAACAAAAAATCATTTTCTATCTGAATAAGTGTCCGATATGCAATATTCGCTAAGAACATCTGTTAGTCGTCAACCAGGCGAATATTCTTGGCTCAAGCTTTTTTTTATCTTCTGAAGCAATTACCTATGTTTTCCTGCCCTTCACGCGTGATATGATTTGAAGAAAAAGTTGATAAATATGTTCTCTCTCCCCTTGGCCGAATCTGGACATCAGAAAAAAAAAATCATTTTCTATCTGAATAAGGGTCCAATATGCAAAATTCGCTAATAACATCTCTTAGTCGAGAACAAGAAGAATATTCTACAAAAAGAAATCTGGCAATTGGACAAAAACTTAGAGAGATCCAAGCGTTCAAAGTTGGGTTCCGAGAAAAAAACATAAGCAGTTTCTGAACAACCCGTGGTAATTTAAGGAGTTCATCAACTACGGGAGCTATTCTTGGCACATTCTTTTTCTATCTCCTGAAGACATGCAAAATAACAATAACCTATCTTTTCCTACCCGTCACGTGTGTTGAGATTTGAAGAAAAAGTTGATAAATATGTTCTCTCTCCCCTTGGCCGAATCTGTACAGTAGAACGAAAAATCATTTTCTATCTGAATAATGGTCCAATATACAAAATTCGCTAAGAACATCTGTTAGCACAACAAGATGAATATACTGCAAAAAAAAAATCTGGGAATTGGATAAAAACTTAAAGAGACGCAAGCGTTCAAAGTTGGAGTCAGAGAAAAAAACATAAGCTGTTTCTAACCAAGCCGTGGTAATTTAAGGAGTTCATCAACTACGGGAGCTATTCTTGGCACAATCTTTTCTTCTATCTCCTGAAGACATGCAAAATAACAATAAACTATCTTTCCCTACCCGTCACGTGTGATGAGATTTGAAGAAAAAGTTGATAAATATGTTCTCTCTCCGCTTGGCCGAATCTGGACAGTAGAACGAAAAATCATTTTCTATCTGAATAATGGTCCAATATACAGAATTCGCTAAGAACATCTTTTAGTCGACAACAAGACGAATATTCTGCAAAAAAAAAAATTAGGGAATTGGATGAAAACTTAAAGACATCCAAGCGTTCAAAGTTGGAGTCAGAGAAAAAAACATAAGCTGTTTCCTACCAAGCCGTGGTAATTTAAGGAGTTCATCAACTACGAGAGCTATTCTTGGCACAATCTTTTCTTCTATCTCCTGAAGACATGCAAAATAACAATAACCTTTCTTTTCCTACCTCTCACCTGTGATGAGATTTGAAGAAAATGTTGATAAATATGTCTCTCTCCCCTTGGCCGAATCTGGACAGTAGAACAAAAAATCATTTTCTATCTGAATAAGTGTCCAATATGCAATATTCGCTAAGAACATCTGTTAGTCGACAACATGGCGAATATTCTACAAAAAGAAATCTGGCAATTGGATAAAAACTTAGAGAGATCCAAGCGTTCAAAGTTGGAGTCAGAGAAAAAAACATAAGCTGTTTCTAACCAAGCCTTGGTAATTTAAGGAGTTCATCAACTACGGGAGCTATTCTTGGCGCATTCTTCGAAGACATGCAAAATAACAATGACCCATCCTTTCCTACCTCTTACGTGTGATGAGATTTTAAGAAAAAGTTCATAAATTTGTTCTCTCTACCCTTGGCCGAATCTGGAGAGTAGAAAAAAAAAAATTTCTATCTGAATAGGGGTCCAATATGCAAAATTCGCTAAGAACATCTGTCAATCGAGAACAAGATGAATATTCTACCAAAACAAATCTGTCAATTTGATAAAAACTTAGAGAGATCCAAGCGTTCAAAGTTGGAGTCAGAGAAAAAAACATAAGCTCTTTCTGACCAAGCTGGGGTAATTTAAGGAGTTAATCAACTACGGGAGATATTCTTGGCACATTCTTTTTTCTATCTCCTGAAGACATGCAAAATAAAAATAACCTATCTTTTCCAACCCTTCACGTGTGGTGAGATTTGAAGAAAAAGTTTATAAATATGTTCACTCTCACCTTGGCCGAATCTGGACTGTAGAACGAAAAATCATTTTCTATCTGAATAAGGGTCCAATATGCAAAATTCGCTAGGAACATTTGTTAATCGACAACAAGGCGAATATTCTACGAAAAGAAATCTGGCAATTGGATAAAAACATATTGAGATCCAAGCGTTGAAAGTCGGAGTGAGAGAAAAAAATATAAGTCGTTTCTGACCACCCCGTGGTAATTTAAGGTTTTCATCAATTAGGGGCGCTATTCTTGGCTCATGCTCTTTTCTATCTCCTGAAGACATGCAAAATTGCAATAACCTATGTTTTCCTGCCCTTCACGCGTGATGAGATTTGAAGAAAAAGTTGATAAATATGTTCTCTCTCCCCTTGGCCGAATCTGGACATCAAAAAAAAAATCATTTTCTATCTGAATAAGGGTCCAATATGCAAAATTCGCTAAAAAACATATCTTAGTCTAGAACAAGATGAATATTCTACAAAAAGAAATCTGGCAATTGGACAAAAACTTAGAGAGATCCAAGCGTTCAAAGTTGGGTTAAGAGAAAAAAACATAAGCAGTTTCTGAACAACCCGTGGTAATTTATGGAGTTCATCAACTACGGGAGCTATTCTTGGCACATTCTTCTTTCTATCTCCTGAAGACATGCAAAATAACAATAACCTATCTTTTCCTACCCGTCACGTGTGATGAGATTTGAAGAAAAAGTTGATAAATATGTTCTCTGTCCCCTTGGCCGAATCTGGACAGTAGAACGAAAAATCATTTTCTATATGAATAATGGTCCAATATACAGAATTCGCTAAGAACATCTTTTAGTCGACAACAAGACGAATATTCTGCAAAAAAAAAATTAGGGAATTGGATGAAAACTTAAAGACATCCAAGCGTTCAAAGTTGGAGTCAGAGAAAAAAACATAAGCTGTTTCCAACCAAGCCGTGGTAATTTAAGGAGTTCATCAACTACGAGAGCTATTCTTGGCACAATCTTTTCTTCTATCTCCTGAAGACATGCAAAATAACAATAACCTATCTTTTCCTACCTCTCACCTGTTATGAGATTTGAAGAAAATGTTGATAAATATGTTCTCTCTCCCCTTGGCCGAATCTGGACAGTAGAACAAAAAATCATTTTCTATCTGAATAAGGGTCCAATATGCAATATTCGTTAAGAACTTCTGTTAGTCGACAACATGGCGAAAATTCTACAAAAAGAAATCTGGCAATTGGATAAATACTTAGAGAGATCCAAGCATTCAAAGTTGGAGTCAGAGAAAAAAACATAAGTTGTTTCTAACCAAGCCTTGGTAATTTAAGGAGTTCATCAACTCCGGGAGCTATTCTTGGCGCATTCTTCGAAGACATGCAAAATAACAATGACCCATCCTTTCCTACCTCTTACGTGTGATGAGATTTTAAGAAAAAGTTCATAAATTTGTTCTCTCTACCCTTGGCCGAATCTGGAGAGTAGAAAAAAAAAAATTTCTATCTGAATAGGGGTCCAATATGCAAAATTCGCTAAGAACATCTGTCAATCGAGAACAAGATGAATATTCTACCAAAACAAATCTGGCAATTGGATAAAAACTTAGAGAGATCCAAGCGTTCAAAGTTGGAGTCAGAGAAAAAAACATAAGCTGTTTCTAACCAAGCCTTGGTAATTTAAGGAGTTCATCAACTACGGGAGCTATTCTTGGCGCATTCTTCGAAGACATGCAAAATAACAATGACCCATCCTTTCCTACCTCTTACGTGTGATGAGATTTTAAGAAAAAGTTCATAAATTTGTTCTCTCTACCCTTGGCCGAATCTGGAGAGTAGAAAAAAAAAAATTTCTATCTGAATAGGGGTCCAATATGCAAAATTCGCTAAGAACATCTGTCAATCGAGAACAAGATGAATATTCTACCAAAACAAATCTGGCAATTGGATAAAAACTTAGAGAGATCCAAGCGTTCAAAGTTGGAGTCAGAGAAAAAAACATAAGCTGTTTCTAACCAAGCCTTGGTAATTTAAGGAGTTCATCAACTACGGGAGCTATTCTTGGCGCATTCTTCGAAGACATGCAAAATAACAATGACCCATCCTTTCCTACCTCTTACGTGTGATGAGATTTTAAGAAAAAGTTCATAAATTTGTTCTCTCTACCCTTGGCCGAATCTGGAGAGTAGAAAAAAAAAAATTTCTATCTGAATAGGGGTCCAATATGCAAAATTCGCTAAGAACATCTGTCAATCGAGAACAAGATGAATATTCTACCAAAACAAATCTGTCAATTTGATAAAAACTTAGAGAGATCCAAGCGTTCAAAGTTGGAGTCAGAGAAAAAAACATAAGCTCTTTCTGACCAAGCTGGGGTAATTTAAGGAGTTAATCAACTACGGGAGATATTCTTGGCACATTCTTTTTTCTATCTCCTGAAGACATGCAAAATAAAAATAACCTATCTTTTCCAACCCTTCACGTGTGGTGAGATTTGAAGAAAAAGTTTATAAATATGTTCACTCTCACCTTGGCCGAATCTGGACTGTAGAACGAAAAATCATTTTCTATCTGAATAAGGGTCCAATATGCAAAATTCGCTAGGAACATTTGTTAATCGACAACAAGGCGAATATTCTACGAAAAGAAATCTGGCAATTGGATAAAAACATATTGAGATCCAAGCGTTGAAAGTCGGAGTGAGAGAAAAAAATATAAGTCGTTTCTGACCAACCCGTGGTAATTTAAGGTTTTCATCAATTAGGGGCGCTATTCTTGGCTCATGCTCTTTTCTATCTCCTGAAGACATGCAAAATTGCAATAACCTATGTTTTCCTGCCCTTCACGCGTGACGAGATTTGAAGAAAAAGTTGATAAATATGTTCTCTCTCCCCTTGGCCGAATCTGGACATCAAAAAAAAAATCATTTTCTATCTGAATAAGGGTCCAATATGCAAAATTCGCTAAAAAACATATCTTAGTCGAGAACAAGATGAATATTCTACAAAAAGAAATCTGGCAATTGGACAAAAACTTAGAGAGATCCAAGCGTTCAAAGTTGGGTTAAGAGAAAAAAACATAAGCAGTTTCTGAACAACCCGTGGTAATTTATGGAGTTCATCAACTACGGGAGCTATTCTTGGCACATTCTTTTTTCTATCTCCTGATGACATGCAAAATAACAATAACCTATCTTTTCCTACCCGTCACGTGTGATGAGATTTGAAGAAAAAGTTGATAAATATGTTCTCTGTCCCCTTGGCCGAATCTGGACAGTAGAACGAAAAATCATTTTCTATCTGAATAATGGTCCAATATACAGAATTCGCTAAGAACATCTTTTAGTCGACAACAAGACGAATATTCTGCAAAAAAAAAAATTAGGGAATTGGATGAAAACTTAAAGACATCCAAGCGTTCAAAGTTGGAGTCAGAGAAAAAAAACATAAGCTGTTTCCAACCAAGCCGTGGTAATTTAAGGAGTTCATCAACTACGAGAGCTATTCTTGGCACAATCTTTTCTTCTATCTCCTGAAGACATGCAAAATAACAATAACCTATCTTTTCCTACCTCTCACCTGTTATGAGATTTGAAGAAAATGTTGATAAATATGTTCTCTCTCCCTTGGCCGAATCTGGACAGTAGAACAAAAAATCATTTTCTATCTGAATAAGGGTCCAATATGCAATATTCGTTAAGAACTTCTGTTAGTCGACAACATGGCGAAAATTCTACAAAAAGAAATCTGGCAATTGGATAAAAACTTAGAGAGATCCAAGCATTCAAAGTGGGAGTCAGAGAAAAAAACATAAGTTGTTTCTAACCAAGCCTTGGTAATTTAAGGAGTTCATCAACTCCGGGAGCTATTCTTGGCGCATTCTTTGAAGACATGCAAAATAACAATAACCCATCCTTTCCTACCTCTTACGTGTGATGAGATTTTAAGAAAAAGTTCATAAATTTGTTCTCTCTCCCCTTGGCGGAATCTGGACAGTAGAAAAAAAAATCATTTTCTATCTGAATAGGGGTCCAATATGCAAAATTCGCTAAGAACATCTGTCAGTCGAGAACAAGATGAATATTCTACAAAAAGAAATCTGGCAATTGGACAAAAACTTAGAGAGATCCAAGCGTTCAAAGTTGGGTTCAGAGAAAAAAGCATAAGCAGTTTCTGAACAACCCGTGGTAATTTATGGAGTTCATCAACTACGGGAGCTATTCTTGGCACATTCTTTTTTCTATCTCCTGAAGACATGCAAAATAACAATAACCTATCTTTTCCTACCCGTCACGTGTGATGAGATTTGAAGAAAAAGTTGATAAATATGTTCTCTGTCCCCTTGGCCGAATCTGGACAGTAGAACGAAAAATCATTTTCTATATGAATAATGGTCCAATATACAGAATTCGCTAAGAACATCTTTTAGTCGACAACGAGACGAATATTCTGCAAAAAAAAAATTAGGGAATTGGATAAAAACTTAAAGACATCCAAGCGTTCAAAGTTGGAGTCAGAGAAAAAAACATAAGCTGTTTCCAACCAAGCCGTGGTAATTTAAGGAGTTCATCAACTACGAGAGCTATTCTTGGCACAATCTTTTCTTCTATCTCCTGAAGACATGCAAAATAACAATAACCTATCTTTTCCTACCTCTCACCTGTTATGAGATTTGAAGAAAATGTTGATAAATATGTTCTCTCTCCCCTTGGCCGAATCTGGACAGTAGAACAAAAAATCATTTTCTATCTGAATAAGGGTCCAATATGCAATATTCGTTAAGAACTTCTGTTAGTCGACAACATGGCGAATATTCTACAAAAAGAAATCTGGCAATTGGATAAAAACTTAGAGAGATCCAAGTATTCATAGTTGGAGTCAGAGAAAAAAACATAAGTTGTTTCTAACCAAGCCTTGGTAATTTAAGGAGTTCATCAACTCCGGGAGCTATTCTTGGCGCATTCTTTGAAGACATGCAAAATAACAATAACCCATCCTTTCCTACCTCTTACGTGTGATGAGATTTTAAGAAAAAGTTCATAAATTTGTTCTCTCTCCCCTTGGCGGAATCTGGACAGTAGAAAAAAAAATCATTTTCTATCTGAATAGGGGTCCAATATGCAAAATTCGCTGAGAACATCTGTCAGTCGATAACAAGATGAATATTCTACAAAAACAAATCTGTCAATTGGATAAAAACTTAGAGAGATCCAAGCGTTCAAAGTTGGAGTCAGAGAAAAAAACATAAGCTCTTTCTGACCAAGCTGTGGTAATTTAAGGAGTTCATCAACTACGGGAGATATTCTTGGCACATTCTTTTTTCTATCTCCTGAAGACATGCAAAATAAAAATGACCTATCTTTTCCAACCCCTCACGTGTGGTGAGATTTGAAGAAAAAGTTTGTAAATATGTTCTCTCTCACCTTGGCCGAATCTGGACTGTAGAACGAAAAATCATTTTCTATCTGAATAAGGGTCCAATATGCAAAATTCGCTAGGAACATTTGTTAATCTTCAACAAGGCGAATATTCTACGAAAAGAAACCTGGCAATTGGATAAAAACATAGAGAGATCCAAGCGTTGAAAGTCGGAGTGAGAGAAAAAAATATAAGTCGTTTCTGACCGACCCGTGGTAATTTAAGGTTTTCATCAATTAGGGGCGCTATTCTTGGCTCATTCTTTTTTCTATCTCCTGAAAAAATGCAAAATAGCAATAACCTATGTTTTCCTGCCCTTCACGCGTGATGAGATTTGAAGAAAAAGTTGATAAATATGTTCTCTCTCCCCTTGGCCGAATCTGGACATCAGAACAAAAAATCATTTTCTATCTGAATAAGGGTCCAATATGCAAAATTCGCTAAGAACATCTCTTAGTCGAGAACAAGATTAATATTCTACAAAAAGAAATCTGGCAATTGGACAAAAACTTAGAGAGATCCAAGCGTTCAATGTTGGGTTCAGAGAAAAAAATATAAGCTGTTTCTGACCAACCCGTGGTAATTTAAGGAGTTCATGAACTACGGGAGCTATTCTTGGCACATTCTTTTTTCTATCTCCTGAAGACATGCAAAAAAATAATACCCTATCTTTTCCTACCCGTCACGTGTGATGAGATTTGAAGAAAAAGTTGATAAATATGTTCTCTATCACCTTGGCCGAATCTGGACAGTAGAACGAAAAATCATTTTCTATCTGAATAATGGTCCAATATACAAAATTCTCTCGGAACATCTGTTAGTCGACAACAAGGCGAATATTCTGCAAAATAAAATCTGGCAATTGGATAAAAACTTTGACAGATCCATGCGTTCAAAGTTGGAGTCAGAGAAAAAAAACATAAGTTGTTTCTAACCAAGCCGTGGTAATCTAAGGAGTTCATCAACAACGGGAGCTATTCTTGGCACATTCTTTTTTTCTATCTCCTGAAGACATGCAAAATAACAATAACCTATCTTTTCCACCTCTCACCTGTGATTACATTTGAAGAAAATGTTGATAAATATGTTCTCTCTCTCCTTGGCCGAATCTGGACAGTAGAACAAAAAATCATTTTCTATCTGAATAAGGGTCCAATATGCAATATTCGCTAAGAACATCTGTTAGTCGACAACGTGGCGAATATTCTGGAAAGAGAAATCTGGCAATTGGATAAAAACTTAGAGAGATCCAAGCGTTCAAAGTTGGAGTCAGAGAATAAAACATAAGCTGTTTCTGACCAACCCGTGGTAATTTAAGGATTTGTTTAACTACGTGCGCTACTCTTGGCTCATTTTTTTTTCTATCTCCTGAAGACATGCAAAATAGCAATAACGTATGTTTTCCTGCCTCTCACGTGTGATGAGATTTGACGAAAAAGTGCATAAATTTGTTCTCTCTTCCCTGGGCCGAATCTGGACAGTAGAAAAAAAATCATTTTCTATCTGAATAAGGGTCCAATATGCAAAATTCGCTAAGAACATCTGTCTGTCGAGAACAAGATGAATATTCTACAAAAAGAAATCTGTCAATTGGTGTAAATCGCGTAAAACCGTCGTTAAATTTCACACAATTTAGCAAAACAATTGATATTTCCCTATTAATCAATTTACGAGTATGAGCGGTAAATGAGTTTAGGGGTCGAACACAAGGAGGTGTGGCCTCAAGAATTAACTAATCCCAATGATTTATCTTTAGTGTAAAATCTTTTAGTTCAAGGTTTATTAGGTAAATTTCCAAGTTTAAACTCGATTTTTAGTTTGTTTCGAAAATTCAGCACGTCACACTTTAGTGATTTAATTCGTAACTATGGTATTATTGTTTTATTCCAAAATTTTGAGTTATTTGCAGTTCTGTCCAGAACTTTGTTTCAGATTCAAAATCGGTTCAGCAGTAAATTCAGAAAATTATAGAAAAATCACCAAAGTTTAAACAATTCCAAACTTTGTACAGAAATTCAATTATCAAGTTTTAGACTAGTTGTTAAAATTTTGTGCAATGATGTTTTGTAGTTTGAGATTTAATAAGAAAATTCAGATCTTGATCAGAAACTGGTTCTGACAGACCAGCACTCATAAAAATTTTAATATCTCCTAATCTGTTTTAACAACTACTATTTTAAAATTGATATTTGGATTTTTCACTTCAAAATACCTCAAGTAGATCTATTTTTGTATTTTTAGTATTTGTTTTTATATTTTTAAAAATTCAGAAGAAAAGAAACAGTGAATCTGGACAGAAAGTTCAAAAACAGAAATATTACAAACTTAGAAAATTAATATCTCACAAATTATAAATCGGAATTGGGCAAAATTTGATTTGAAAATTATCTACTAAATGAGAACTGAATTTGAAAAATATTTATTTAATTTTTTAGATTTGAATAGGACACGAAATTAAGGGAAAATGACTGAAAAAAAAACAGAGAAAAACAGCAGCAAGACAGAAACTGGATTAGGGTTTGATATTTGGTTTAAAAATAGGGTTTTATAGGAAATTCTTGATGTGTAACAATCATTAATCACTTAGGATATAATTTTTCAGATTTAAATGATGGATTTGAGCAATCTAAGCTAAGATTTACTCAAGAAATTGACTTAGAACTAGTTTATTCCAAAACAGCCATTTCAAAATGAAACTTGATTTCAATCAATCACAATTCCAAATTAATCACACAAAATACTAAGCTAAATATTCCGAATGATTAACAAGCCAAAAAAACTTCAGATTTAATATATCAATTGATGAAAAATACCAAGCTAAGCAATTTTCCCCAATTTATTCAAAAATATGTATGTTTATGACTATTCATCAAAATTCAGCAAAATTACAAGATTAATAAGCAAGATTTCATGTATACAAATCACAAATTCCCCTCCCTATCTAGATTTACTCACACATATTCACAAGAACAAGAGTTCGACAAGATTTCATCATGATTATTACAAAATTGAGTTCTTGTGATCTAAAATTCAAATCTAATTATTTAAAGAGAATTGGACTAAACCGAGAGTTGGAGATCCAGCCGGTAGCTCCCTCGAGTCGATTTCAAGCTCCAATTGTGCCTCGATTTAAGCTAGAATTGACCGATTCGAATTTTCCCCAAATCAGCCCCAAATTGCGTGTTTTCACTCAAAAATGAAAATTAGAGCTCAAAAAGCTTGAAACTCATTAATGGAGATTCTAGAGGTTAGAGAAGAAGAATGGAGAGTGGTGTGTTTAATGGTGAGGCTTGACGGGTGTTTTATAGGCTGCAGACTTGAGAGTCCAATGGCCTATTTTGAATGGAGAGGGGAGTAGGGGACAAACCGAGGTTTGTGATTGGCTCAGGCGGATCAGGGGGTTGTACTGAGGGTGAGGGTATGGACGAAATTTCGTTGAAAATGGTTGAGAATTGGATGAGTATTTGGCGATTGAATTTTACTCTGTTTTTTTTGGGCGGAAAATTAAAAACTCAGATGCGATCTGAGTTTGAATCGCAACTCGTGAGACTGAAGGTGGTCCCTGTTCCGTTTGATCTGCTGCGGCGAGATGGCGGAGGTTGATATGTCGCGAGTTGTTCTGTGTGATGAGTCATTGCTCAGTTTTGGGGGAATGTTACTAATTTTTTTTTTTTTTTTTTTTTTTGTTTCGGTCAGAGTTCCTAACCTCAAAGCCAACTCGTTCTCCTTATTTCTTCCACCCACATTTTAATACTTTCTCGTGATCTAGAATTGTTCCCTACTTCCCTACGAATCCACAAAACTTTGTATGCCGCAAAATGGTGAAATAACGCTCAAGTTATGATCGAAAAAACCCCTTCAGCTCCATTAATGGTACAGCTCAGCCATGTTTGACATTTTGAGCTTAAACTCGAAATTCACTCAACAATATCTCGAAAGATCAACTAGTCATCCTTCTAAACTCCACAAAGTACCATTTTGCTGAATTACAACTTCTCATTTTCTTTATTTCCATCAAATTTTGTCATTAACCATCATGGTTGTGAAAAGCTCGAAAATAACCAAGTCATGAATCAAACTCGTGTTTCAAATGGTTTTTAGACCCAATTGAGACCTCACACATCGTTAAGCTACCTCCTTTAAACTCTATGAATCAAGAAAATATCACCTTGTTTGAGAAATTCAAGCCAATTCGATTTGAATAAAGCATGACCGTTCAGGCTGAATATCGTCGAACAGTTGGCTGGCACAAATTAAAACTTGAATTTCTCACTCATTTGTTTACCATTTTCTACGTTCTTGGTAGCCATGGAAAGAGGGAAATAAGGAGAAGATAATGGAGTTAGTTTTGTGCATAAAGGAGGTCTGTGATGTGAATGGTTGCCTTGAGAAAATTCAGCTCGAATGGTGTAATTTCTGCAAAAACAGATTTGAATTTCATCGAACACTTTCTTCAAACTCGATTATCTCACTCAATTCTTCATCATTTGCTGAGTTCTTTGTATGGTTGGAAAGAGGGGACCAATAAGAAGCGAATGGTGTTGGAATTTTGTCAATTAGAGGTCTGTGGAGGGAATGGCAAGCTCGATAATTCCTCAGCTCAAACGGTCTATTTTCATGGCTGACAGGAGGTTTTTCGCGTTTTCCGGCCAACTCCGGCCGTTCCAGTGATGACTAATCATAAGGTTGTGCTTGCCTCGTCAAGACGAGTCGAATGGTATCGAGTTTGTTCAATTTCAAGCATTTCGAAAAAAAAATCGCATTTTTGAGAGAGAAAGGGTTGACTTGACTGCGATGGTTAACTTTTTTTCAGTTTGACCAGAATTTTTGCGCCTCGCATTTTCTCTATTCTTGCACTGCTAGGTTTATTTTGAGATGTAAAACGATGGCTAGGTTCCGCTTAGTTCGAACGTCACGTTCTAATTCCAAACGTCATAAAAAACATGGACGTTTCTTCTCTGTTTTGGATCCGAACATGGTCGGTTCACGTATCGGTTAGGTTCACAAACGACATAAGACAGTGGACATTTTCATAACGCTTTATGGTCGTTTCTTCTTTGTTTTGACGTTTGTTCTTTTCCATCGACATTTCTCATCTTTTAGGGCTTAGAAAAGTATGTGTATGGGAAATGTGAGCGTTTTTAGGGAGAATTTGGCCATCATTGGCCCATTATTCGCGTTTTTGTCCAATTCTTCATTTTATGGCCATTCCGCCTGTAAAATAACACAAAAATGTATTAAGAGGTTTCAAATCATGTTTTACGAATTATGAGTATGTTTGACTCATTTTTTGTGAATTACAATTGAATTTGTCATGATAAAAATCCTAAAAATGTGTATAAAAATACGCATTACAAATCCCACCACACTTAAACTAAGCTTGCCCTCAAGCGTAAATAAAACAAAATTTTAGGGTCTTAGAATCAGTTTAAAGCATTTTTGAAAAGAGATTTAGTTATTGCCATGAATGTTATATACTAATATTCGATTATTATAATAATACACGAAGGTCGATGAATATCCATTAATAATTTCAAATTCAAATTTATATAAAATTCCCCGATCCTTCAAATACGAACCTTTTTCCAAAAAGCAATGCCCTAATTTTGTTTTTAATACTTTCTCCCCCTAAATTTAAAATGGTGAAGTTATACAAATTACCCCAAAAGTTCCAACTAACTCAACTTTCTCTTTTATATACACGTAAAAGTTGGTATGCTATCCACTCATGTCATCAAAAGACGAGCTGTGCTTTGCACGTACAAATAAAATCCCTTATTTTCTATGGTGAATATTCTGCAAAAAAAAATCTGTCAATTGGATAAAAACCTAGAGAGATCCAAGCATTCAAAGTTGGAGTCAGAGAAAAAAACATAAGCTGTTTCTAACCAAGCCGTGGTAATTTAAGGAGTTCATCAACTACGGGAGCTATTCTTGGCACATTTTTTTTTCTATCTCCTAAAGACATGCAAAATAACAATAACCTATCTTTTCCTACCTCTCACCTGTGATGAGATTTGAAGAAAAATGTTGATAAATATGTTCTCTCTCCCCTTGGCCGAATCTGGACAGTAGAACAAAAAATCATTTTCTATCTGAATAAGGGTCCAATATGCAATATTCGCTAAGAACATCTGTTAGTCGACAACATGGTGAATATTCTACAAAAAGAAATCTGGCAATTGGATAAAAACTTAGAGAGATCCAAGCGTTCAAAGTTGGAGTCAGAGAAAAAAACATAAACGGTTTCTGACCAACCCGTGGTAATTTAAGGATTTCTTCAACGACGGGCGCTACTCTTGGCTCATTCTTTTTTCTATCTCCTGAAGACATGCAAAATAAAAATAACCTATCTTTTCCTACCCCTCACGTGTGGTGAGATTTGAAGAAAAAGTTGATAAATATGTTCTCTCTCCCATTGGCCGAATCTGGACGGTAGAACGAAAAATCATTTTCTATCTAAATAATGGTCCAATATATAAAATTTGCTAAGAACATCTGTTAGTCGACAACAAGACGAATATTCTGCAAAAAAAAATCTGGCAATGGGATAAAATCTTAGAGAGATCCAAGCGTTCAAAGTTGGAGTCAGAGAAAATAACATAAGCTGTTTCTAACCAAGCTGTGGTAATTTAAGGAGATCATCAACTACAGGAGCTATTCTTGGCACATTCTTTTTTTCTATCTCCAGAAGACATGCAAAATAACAATAACCTCTATTTTCCCACCTCTCACCTGTGATGAGATTTGAAGAAAATGTTGATAAATATGTTCTCTCTCCCCTTGGCCGAATCTGGGACAGTAGAACAAAAAATAATTTTCTATCTGAATAAGGGTCTAATATGCAATATTCACTAAGAACATCTGTTAGTCGACAACATGGCGAATATTCTACAAAAAGAAATCTGGCAATTGGATAAAAACTTAGAGAGATCGAAGCGTTCAAAGTTGGAGACAGAGAAAAAAACATAACCTGTTCCTAACCAAGCCGTGATAATTTAAGGAGTTCATCAATTACGGGAGCTATTCTTCGCTCATTATTTTTTCTATCTCCTGAAGGCAAGCAAAATATCAATAACCCATCCTTTCCTACCTCTTACGTGTGATGAGATTTTAAGAAAAAGTGCATAAATTTGTTCTCTCTTCCCTTGGCCGAATATGGACAGTAGAAAAAAAAATCATTTTCTATCTGAATAAAGGTCCAATATGCCAAATTTGCTAAGAACATCTGTCAGTCGAGAACAAGATGAATATTCTACAAAAAGAAATCTGTCAATTGGATAAAAACTTAGAGAGATCCAAGCGTTCAAAGTTGGAGTCAGAGAAAAAAACATAAGCTCTTTGTGACCAACCGGTGGTAATATAAGGAGTTCATCAACTACGCGAGCTATTCTTGGCACATTCTCTTTTCTGTCTCCTGAAGACATGCAAAATAAAAATAACCAACCTTTTCCTACCCCTCACGTGTGGTGAGATTTGAGAAAAGGTTGATAAATATGTTCTCTCTCCCCTTGGTCGAATCTGGACAGTAGAACAAAAAATCATATTCTATCTGAATAAGGGTCCAATATGCAAAATTCGCTAGCAACATTTGTTAATCGACAACAAGCCGAATATTCTACAAAAAGAAATCTGGCAATTGGATAAAAACATACAGAGATCCAAGGGTTAGAGAAAAAAATATAAGTCGTTTCTGAGGGACCCGTTGTAATTTAAGGTTTTCATCAATTAGGGGCGCTATTCTTGGCTCATACTTTTTTCTATCTCCTAAAGACATGCAAAATAGCAATAATCTATGTTTTCCTGCCCTTCACGCGTGATGAGATTTGAAATAAAAGTTGATAAATATGTTCTCTCTCCCCTTGGCTGAATCTGGACATTAGAAAAAAAAATCATTTTCTATCTGAATAAGGGTCCAATATGAAAAATTCGCTAAGAACATCTCTTAGTCGAGAACAAGATGAATACTCTACAACAAGAAATCTGGCAATTGGACAAAAACTAGGAGAGATCCAAGCGTTCAAAGTTGGGTTCAGAAATAAAAACATAAGCTGTTTCTGACCAACCCGTGGTAATTTAAGGAGTTCATCAACAATGGGAGCTATTCTAGGCACATTTTTTTTTCTATCTCCGGAAGACATGCAAAATAACAATAACCTATCTTTTCCTACCCTCACGTGTGATGAGATTTGAAGAAAAAGTTGATAAATATGTTCTCTCTCCCCTTGGCCGAATCTGGACATTAGAACGAAAAATCATTTTCTATCTGAATAATGGTCCAGTATACAAAATTCGCAAAGAGCATCTGTTAGTCGACAACAAGGCGAATATTCTGCAAAAACAAATCTGGCAATTGGATAAAAACTTACAGAGATCCAAGCGTTCAAAGTTGGTGTCAGAGAAAAAAACATAAGCTGTTTCTAACCAAGCCATGGTAATTGAAGGAGTTCATCTACTGCGGGAGCTATTCTTGGCACATTCTTTTTTTCTATCTCCTGAAGACATGCAAAATAACAATAACCTATCTTTTCCTACCCTCACGTGTGATGAGATTTGAAGAACAAGTTGATAAATATGTTCTCTCTCCCCTTGGCCGAATCTGGACATTAGAACGAAAAATCATTTTCTATCTGAATAATGGTCCAGTATACAAAATTCGCAAAGAGCATCTGTTAGTCGACAACAAGGCGAATATTCTGCAAAAACAAATCTGGCAATTGGATAAAAACTTACAGAGATCCAAGCGTTCAAAGTTGGTGTCAGAGAAAAAAACATAAGCTGTTTCTAACCAAGCCGTTGTAATTGAACGAGTTCATCTACTGCGGGAGCTATTCTTGGCACATTCTTTTTTTCTATCTCCTGAAGACATGCAAAATAACAATAACCTATCTTTTCCTACCCCTCGCGTTTGATGAGATTTGAAGAAAAAGTTGATAAACACGTTCTCTCTCCCGTTGGCCGAATCAGGACATCAAAACAAAAAATCATTTTCTATCTGAATATGTCTAATATGCAAAATCATGCTTTTTTCTATCTCCTGAAGACTTGCAGAATAGCAATAACATATTGTAATGTGTATTTTTATACACATTTTTAGGGTTTTTATCATCTCAAATTCAATCATAATTCCCATAAAATGTATGAAAAACAGTCATAATTCACAAAATATAATTTGAAACCTCTTAATACATTTTTGTGTGATTTTACAGGCAAAAAGGCTATAAAATGAAGAATTGGACCAAAACGCAAATAATGGGCCAAAGATGGCCAACTAAAAACCTCAAACACTCTACAAAAAATTCCCCAAACTTTTACGACAATTCAAAAACCTTCTACAACCAAGTCAGACCGAGCCAAACGCCAAAAATCACCAAATTGACCAAAAGTCAACTTCTCCAAAATGGGTCAAACGGTATACCAAAACGAAGAGCTCGACGAAACGAACCCAACGGTACAATCCTCGCGATCAGAAACCTTCTAGAACTCTCAGAATCACCAATTGAAAATCAGGTCAAAGTCGGTCAAAGTCAACGAATTGACCAGGTCAACTCATCTTCTTCAAACCTCATAATTCACAATTCTGCTCGAAATCGAACAAACAAGCCAGCCATGGATTCAGCATGACGAGACGAGCATGCCGGTGCCATCCTCCGGTCTTGAAAGTTCCGGCGATCGCCGGAATCCGGCCAAACAAGTGCCAAAAACGGACCGAAACCATGGTTGATCTGCCGTGCCTTCCACCATCATCCATTCGAGCCAAAACCGATCGCATTCTCTTCTCCATCGTCTGCTCTTTCTAACCGTATGAAGAACTCATCGAATGATGCGAAATCGAGCGAGAAATCCGTGTTTCCGTAATCTGTTCGACGAAATCCTCAATGAACTTTTCAAACTGGATGAACCAACGGTCGAGTTTCGAACAGCGAATGAATTCGATCAACCATTTCCGTTTTTCTCAAGCAAAGATGATTATTTTCGTGTCGTAAAGCTTTATTGAAGGCTCACAATGAATTAAGAAGCCTCAATTCGATGGAAAAACAACTCAAAATCATAGTTTGATTCACGAGTTCAGCAGATTTTGGTTATTTTCGCGAAACTGAAACCGAGTTGGTTAATGGCGGAAATTCAGGAATTAAGGGAAGAATTGACGCATGAAACGCAACGCAGAGCATCGTGAGGAAGTGAGGAAGGAAGCCTGAGCTCTGGTTTGAGTTGCCGCTGCTCAAAGAGCGAGCTTGAAGCTCGAACAGCCATCAATGGCGGAAACGGACTGAACGGGAGAAAAATGAGGAAAACTCGATGAACTCTCAACCATTTTCTGCGTTTCAAAGCCCTGCAGGTTCGTGATGATGAGAGGAAGCAATCTGGATCGAAAAATCGAGCTGAAACGAAGCAAAATGGCGAGTTTGATCACTGAGTTCAGAAACGGGTAAAATGGAGTCAGAATCCGATCAGGAATTGGATCCAAAATCCATCATTCGCGAAACCAAAACCCATCAGAAGATTGTTTTAGGATGGATCGAACGCTCGCACGCCACAGAAAACCGAAACAACCGTTATTCAAACTCAGCTCCAACGTTCATTAGAAGACGACTCGTTTCACGCGCGTTCGACCCGTTCCGCCATAAAAGATCAAACGAACATTCAAAAACTCAGCGCCTTATGAAGAGCAGCACGCGACTCGTTTCACGCGATTTATGACCCGTTTCTGCGCAGCAAATCCAATGGGGCCCGTCAGTCAGTGACTCAACAGATTAACCGCGCGCGTTTTCGAATCTCAGATTCGATCTGAATTCTTCCGCCAGACAGAACAGAGCGAAAATTCATCCGCCCAAAAACCACTCAAATCTCAACGGAATTCAACGAAACTTGGTCCAGATCTTCAGTACAATCCCTTGATCTACCTGAGCCAATCACAAGCCCCGAAATTTCTCTGAACTCTCTATATAAAGAACCGTATTTCAATCCCTCAACACACACCCTTCCATCCAATCTCTCACAATCATTCTTCCATTCTCCAAATTCTTTCAACACACCACTCTCCAATCATCTTCTTTAAGTTTCAGTAACTCCATTACTGAATCTCAGAGCTTTTCGAGCTTCAATTTTCGAGTTTGAGTGAAAATTCACCAATTCGGGCTGATTTTGGTGAAAAAGGCAATTGAGTGGTTCCGGCTGGATCGAGCATCAATTGGAGGTTCAAATCGGCTCAAGGAAGCTTCTGGTTGATCTTCTACGTCTCGGTTTGATTCAATTTTCATTTAATCTCTTGTATCCAATTTTAGATCACAAGATCCAATTTGTAAAAAAATATGATGAACACATGCCTAATTTCGGTTGATCTTATCATGTGTGAGTAGAATCTTGTAGGGATAGGCCTTTTGTGATTGAATTGTTTGAAATCTTGTTTTAATTTGAGTTAAATTGACTGATTTGGTACTGTTCATAATGTGCTGTTAAATCTGGTTTTTTTGATTTAATCGATTTGGTTGAATTAATTAGGTCATTTAGAACTGAATTTTCCTGCATGTTAGTCCATTTTATCATCTTGAATCTTGGTTGAGGTTTTTGCTTGATTTAGTGAAGTTTTTAGTTCAAAAATTGAGATCAAACACTAGTTGGTTGACTGGTGTTTGATCTGAAATTTTGATCTATTTGCTGAGTTTTTCTGGTTGGAAATAATTCAAACTTGTTCCAAATCTGATAAATTGAATATTTTGTGATTAATGATACAATTCTTGATCAAATTGCCTTAAAAATCCCTACTTTTATCCTTTAAATTCAAAAATACATTTTTCTGCATTTTGTTTCTGTCAGTTTCAGTAAAAACTTGTTTGACTTCAGATCTGATCAAAGAAAATTATAAAAAAAATATTTTGTGTTTCTTTAGATATTTTAGAACAACTTTCATATAATATGTGCCCAATGCTTTTATGTCAAATTTGTAAGATAAAATCTGTGCAAAGTTTTGACTTTTGAAATTTTCTGTTCTTGATTTTGAATCTGACTGTTTTTCTACGATTTTTAGAAATTAGTAAACAAATCCTGTAAATAAAAAATCTAGGTCTCAGTAAATTATTTTGAAGTGTAGTTTCTTGATCTGAATTTTAATTGAATTGTTGTTTGGATAAAATTTGAATTACATCCTCTTTTGTCATCACATACCATTCTCTGTCTAGTTCTGTCATATGTTCTGAGTTTTGACCATAATTTTTGGAATATCAGTCCTTTTGATCTGAGATTTTTACCACATAATCTGAACTTGCTTTCCTAATTTCTGTTAAAGTTTGGTGATTTTTGAAGTAATTTTCGATTTTCTGTGATTTTATGAAAAACTCTGTTGATTGATTATGAAAAGTGTGGACTAAAACGAAAATTTATATAAAAATATGAATAAAAGTGATAATTGATTTGCCTTGCATTGTGAAGATCTCATTCTCTAGTTTTCATTGACATATCATTTGCAACTTTTGGACATTTGAAAATATTATTAAAGAATTTTCAAAAGAATTGTGTACGAACTTGATTAAATTCCATCTAATACATCATTAACCTTCTTAAACAATCTACAACATTTGAACAAACAAAACCTCCTTTTGAAAAGAATTGTAATATCTCAAGGCCATTCTCCTTGTGTTCGACCCCTAAAACTCAAAAGACCACATATACACTTAAGAGTAAAGCTAGGGAAAATTATAAATATTTTTGCTAAATTGTGTGAAATTTAACGACGGTTTTGCGCGGTTCACAAATGGCGCCGTTGCCGGGGAGACGGCTTTAATTGAGTTTATTACTAACTTCTAATCAATTGTCTAGTGTTTTTGTTTCATTTGAATTTTGAAGGTGCATGAGAAAGACGAGATCGCAAGGCGAAGTGCACACACCTTCAAAGAAGGACATTAACAAACATCTAAGGAAGGTCAAGAAGGATAAGGCACGAAGCAAGCAAGACGAAACTTACTCAAGGCAAAAAGGGCGTAACGAGGTTTCTCCTTCCATCCAAGGGCCTCAAGAAGAAGAAGAACAAAATTGGGAGCAACAACGAGTGAAAGGGCCACAAGAAAGAGCTCCAATCTCTCACAATCATTCTTCCATTCTCCAAATTCTTTCAACACACCACTCTCCAATCATCTTCTTTAAGTTTCAGTAACATCATTACTGAATCTCAGAGCTTTTCGAGCTTCAATTTTCGAGTTTGAGTGAAAATTCACCAATTCGGGCTGATTTTGGTGAAAAAGGCAATTGAGCGGTTCCGGCTGGATCGAGCATCAATTGGAGGTTCAAATCGGCTCAAGGAAGCTTCTGGTTGATCTTCTACGTCTCGGTTTGATTCAATTTTCATTTAATCTCTTGTATCCAATTTTAGATCACAAGATCCAATTTGTAAAAAAATATGATGAACACATGCCTAATTTCGGTTGATCTTATCATGTGTGAGTAGAATTTTGTAGGGATAGGCTTTTTGTGAAAGAATTGTTTGAAATCTTGCTTTAATTTGAATTAAATTGACTGATTTGGTTACTGTTCATAATATGCTGTTAAATCTGGTTTTTTTGGTTTAATCAATTTGGTTGAATTAATTAGGTCATTTAGAACTGAATTTTCCTGCATGTTAGTCCATTTTATCATCTTGAATCTTGGTTGAGGTTTTTGCTTGATTTAGTGAAGTTTTTAGTTCAAAAATTTGAGATCAAACACTAGTTGGTTGACTGGTGTTTGATCTGAAATTTTGATCTATTTGCTGAGTTTTTCTGGTTGGAAATAATTCAAACTTGTTCCAAATCTGAATAATTGAATATTTTGTGATTAATGATACAATTCTTGATCAAATTGCCTTAAAAATCCCTACTTTTATCCTCTAAATTCAAAAATACATTTTTCTGTAATTTGTTTCTGTCAGTTTCAGTAAAAAAATTGTTTGACTTCAGATCTGATCTAAGAAAATTATAAAAAAAAATATTTTGTGTTTCTTTAGATATTTTAGAACAACTTTCATATAATATGTGCCCAATGCTTTTATGTTAAATTTGTAAGATAAAATCTGTGCAAAGTTTTGATTTTTTTAAATCTTCTGTTCTTGATTTTGAATCTGATTGTTTTTCTACAATTTTTAGAAATTAGTAAAAAAATCCTATAAATAAAAAATCTAAGTTTATGGAAATCATTTTGAAGTGTAGTTTCTCAATCTGAATTTTAATTGAATTATTGTTTGGATAAAATTTGAATTACACCCTCTTTTAGCAACACTTATCATTCTCTGTCTAAATCTGTCATATATTCTGAGTTTTGACCATAACTTTTGGAATATTAATCTTTTTGATCTGAGATTTTTACCACACAATATGAACTTGCTTTCCTAATTTCTGTTAAATTTTGGTGATTTTCGAAGTAATTTTCGATTTTCTATGATTTTATGAAAAACTCTGTTGATTGATTATGAAAAGTGTGGACTAAAACGAAAATTTACATAAAAATATGAATAAAAGTGAATATTGATTTGCCTTATATTGTGAAGGTCTCATTCTCTAGTTTTCAATGACATATCATTTGCAACTTGTGGACATTTGAAAATATTATTAAAGAATTTTCAAAAGAATTGTGCACGAATTTGATTAAAATCCATCTAATACACCATTACCCTTCTTAAACAATCTACATCATTTGAACAAAACAAGACCTACTTTTGAAAAGAATTGTAATATCTCAAGGCCATTCTCCTTGTGTTCGACCCCTAAAACTTAAAAGACCACATATACACTTAAGAGTAAATCTAGGGAAATTATAAATATTTTTGCTAAATTGTGTGAAATTTAACGACGGTTTATAATTTATAATATATAATAATAAATTTTCTCTAGTGGCTTGCATCAAGTTTTAACTAACCCATCTCATATTTTCTCTAGTGTTTTTTTTTGTCTCTCTTATTTTTAAAGGTTATTAGGGCGCAAGATCTTCAATGGATTGGCAAGGCGAGAGGTGAACGAGATTCAATGACGGGAAGACAAACGTGGCGGGATGGCCACATGACAGCTATCGAAGGCACAATGACGAAAGCTCGTTCGAGCAGACACGACCTCTCTACAGGCAATCTTACGGGCAAGGAGCGTTGTTCGACCACTCATCTAATCAGGAATCGAGGGATGAAATGTTGAACCAACCTTGGGGTTCTCAAACTCAAATGAACTTCCAAAACCCGTACACGCCTGCCACACCAACCCATTCATTCCAACCTTACCTCTACCAAGACGAGTACTATCCTCCAAACCAGGAGTATCAACAACCTCAAACCTCTTCTGATGAAAAATTGCACGCAAAGCTGGACCTCTTCGAGAAACGCTTCTTAGAAATGTCGAACTCGCTCATGGAGATATTCAACAAACGAGAACCCATCATCCAACCTCATCAAGATGAAGTTAGCCATTGTGATGAGGGTCTTAGGATTTTTGAACAAGAGGAAATTGGGGAATCTCTTTGTGATGAGGGTTCTAGGGTTTTTGAAGAATTAGGTGTTGAAGGTTCTCAAGGTGATGAGGAGAAGGAAATGCTCGAAGGGGAGAAAAATGAGGAGAACAAGGACGCCAACTTCGAGTTGGAGGAACATTTGTTTGATGGGGAATGTTGGTCAAATGAGGATTTCGGGATTGTATTTTGTGAAAACTCGAGTGATGTGGAATGTGATTCAAAAGGGGACTCAATGGTTGACTTTTGTAAGGTCTCGAGCGATGTGGAATGCGAGTCAAATCATGACTCCAAGAGTGAATCTTGCGACGAGTCGAGCGATACTAACCTAAGTTTCGAATTCAAGGAGTCGCGTGTTAAGGACGAGAAGGAGTCAAACCATGACTCAATGGTTGAAACATACGACGAGTCAAGCACCCTAAATCACGAGCCAACTTCACCAAATTCCCGACATCCTATCTCTTGCCAAACCATACATTACACCAACCTTGAGATAAGCGGTGTGATGTACATCGACCTGCCAACCAATCAAGAAGGAGTAAAGTTGGGTATTGAATTACCCCTCTCAACGAAAACCGATCTCAAACTCCTTTCAAAACCAGGAAGACCAGTCATTTCGCACTGCAAAACCAAGGATAGGCAACACGGGCCGAATCTCTTACCGCCGAGTGAGCTCCTACAAGGATTTGCTCACGTTTACAACCCGTTCGAGAGAGGCTAACACGAAGGCGTCGGGCTCAAGACGTAAAACGGGAGCGCTTGGCGAGAGGCAACTCGTCGTGTCAGGTCGTATTTTTCCTTTCTTTATTTTATCTTTCTTCTTTTTACAAAACTCTCTTTCACACTTAAACATTTGCTACGCAAAAGATTAAGTGTGGTGGGGGAGGTTTTGCATAAAACCCCAATAATTTTCCAATCTCCACAAATTTTCTCATTTTTATACTTTTTGTTTGAGGACAAACAAAGGTTTAAGTGTGGTGGGGTGGTTTTATGTAAAACCAAGTTTTGTTTTCTTGTAAAAATGTGAAATTCATATAAAAAATTCAAAATTTCAAAAACAACAACAAAACTCATAAATACCATAAAATTTAAATTTTTTTACTTGTTTTTCTTTCATTTTTGTTTGTTTTTGTGAATAAATTTTGTGTGTTTAAAAGAAAAAGATTTTAAATGAAAAGTAAATAAAAGGTTTTGTAAAAACAAATTTTAAAACTAAGCCCTCTCAAGCAAATTTTGAAAACACTTAGGGTTTTGGAAAATGATGAAAAAAATTTGAAAATTCAAAAAGAGATTAATTATCATCATGAATGCCATATTTTCCACCTCATCTCATCTATAATATCCATTTAAAATCCATTAAACGTTTCGAAAATTCATAAATATTTCACTTGCCCCTTTAATGAAATTATAAATCGTTTTCTTTAAAGTAATGCTGTGATTAAAACTTTTGAGAAATCAAACCTTACTTTTAATACCACTAGTTTCGCAAAAATTTTCTAACTCAACCTATCTTTCATGACATAGCTAATGATTCGTATGCCCATCTCTAATTTTCGCACTAAAAGCAAGTGACCGAAATCGTAACCTGTTATCCCTTCACAAAAAAAAAGAATTCAAAAATGTAAAAATTATTTTAAAAACCCTTGAAAAAGAAAAAATTTTACATATCCGCAATAGAAAATGAAGGATTTTTTCTACGTGCAAAGCACAGCTTGTCTTTTGATAACATGAGTGGATCACATACCAACCTTTACGTGTTTATAAAAGAGAAAGTTGAGTTAGTTGAAACTTTTCGGGTAAATTTTATAAATTCACCATTTTAAATTTAGGGGGAGAAAATATCAAAAACAAAATTAGGGCATTACTTTTTGGAAAAAGGTTCGTATTTGAAGGATTGGGGGATTTTATATAAATTTGAATTTGAAATTATTAATGGATATTCATCGACCTTCGTGTATTATTATAATAATCAAATATTAGTATATAACATTCATGGCAATAACTAAATCTCTTTTCAAAACGCTTTAACTGATTCTAAAAACCCTAAAACTTGATTTTATTTACGCTTGAAGGCAAGCTTGGTTTAAGTGTGGTGGAATTTGTAATGTGTATTTTTATACACATTTTTAGGGTTTTTATCATCTCAAATTCAATCATAATTCACATAAAATGTATGAAAAACAGTCATAATTCACAAAATATAATTTGAAACCTCTTAATACATTTTTGTGTGATTTTACAGGCAAAAAGGCTATAAAATGAAGAATTGGACCAAAACGCAAATAATGGGCCAAAGATGGCCAACTAAAAACCTCAAACACTCTACAAAAAATTCCCCAAACTTTTACGACAATTCAAAAACCTTCTACAACCAAGTCAGACCGAGCCAAACGCCAAAAATCGCCAAATTGACCAAAAGTCAACTTCTCCAAAATGGGTCAAACGGTATACCAAAACGAAGAGCTCGACGAAACGAACCCAACGATACAATCCTCGCGATCAGAAACCTTCTAGAACTCTCAGAATCACCAATTGAAAATCAGGTCAAAGTCGGTCAAAGTCAACGAATTGACCAGGTCAACTCATCTTCTTCAAACCTCATAATTCACAATTCTGCTCGAAATCGAACAAACAAGCCAGCCATGGATTCAGCATGACGAGACGAGCATGCCGATGCCATCCTCCGGTCTTGAAAGTTCCGGCGATCGCCGGAATCCGGCCAAACAAGTGCCAAAAACGGACCGAAACCATGGTTGATCTGCCGTGCCTTCCACCATCATCCATTCGAGCCAAAACCGATCGCATTCTCTTCTCCATCGTCTGCTCTTTCTAACCGTATGAAGAACTCATCGAATGATGTGAAATCGAGCGAGAAATCCGTGTTTCCGTAATCTGTTCGACGAAATCCTCAATGAACTTTTCAAACTGGATGAACCAACGGTCGAGTTTCGAACAGCGAATGAATTCGATCAACCATTTCCGTTTTTCTCAAGCAAAGATGATTATTTTCGTGTCGTAAAGCTTTATTGAAGGCTCACAATGAATTAAGAAGCCTCAATTCGATGGAAAAACAACTCAAAATCATAGTTTGATTCACGAGTTCAGCAGATTTTGGTTATTTTCGCGAAACTGAAACCGAGTTGGTTAATGGCGGAAATTCAGGAATTAAGGGAAGAATTGACGCATGAAACGCAACGCAGAGCATCGTGAGGAAGTGAGGAAGGAAGCCTGAGCTCTGGTTTGAGTTGCCGCTGCTCAAAGAGCGAGCTTGAAGCTCGAACAACCATCAATGGCGGAAACGGACTGAACGGGAGAAAAATGAGGAAAACTCGATGAACTCTCAACCATTTTCTGCGTTTCAAAGCCCTGCAGGTTCGTGATGATGAGAGGAAGCAATCTGGATCGAAAAATCGAGCTGAAACGAAGCAAAATGGCGAGTTTGATCACTGAGTTCAGAAACGGGTAAAATGGAGAAAGAATCCGATCAGGAATTGGATCCAAAATCCATCATTCGCGAAACCAAAACCCATCAGAAGATTGTTTTAGGATGGATCGAACGCTCGCACGCCACAGAAAACCGAAACAACCGTTATTCAAACTCAGCTCCAACGTTCATCAGAAGACGACTCGTTTCACGCGCGTTCGACCCGTTCCGCCATAAAAGATCAAACGAACATTCAAAAACTCAGCGCCTTATGAAGAGCAGCACGCGACTCGTTTCACGCGATTTATGACCCGTTTCTGCGCAGCAAATCCAGTGGGGCCCGTCAGTCAGTGACTCAACAGATTAACCGCGCGCGTTTTCGAATCTCAGATTCGATCTGAATTCTTCCGCCAGACAGAACAGAGCGAAAATTCATCCGCCCAAAAACCACTCAAATCTCAACGGAATTCAACGAAACTTGGTCCAGATCTTCAGTACAATCCCTTGATCTACCTGAGCCAATCACAAGCCCCGAAATTTCTCTGAACTCTCTATATAAAGAACCGTATTTCAATCCCTCAACACACACCCTTCCATCCAATCTCTCACAATCATTCTTCCATTCTCCAAATTCTTTCAACACACCACTCTCCAATCATCTTCTTTAAGTTTCAGTAACTCCATTACTGAATCTCAGAGCTTTTCGAGCTTCAATTTTCGAGTTTGA
Source organism: Juncus effusus (assembly GCA_027726005.1). Lineage (NCBI taxonomy): Eukaryota > Viridiplantae > Streptophyta > Magnoliopsida > Poales > Juncaceae > Juncus > Juncus effusus. Next base: position 5,334,824 of record CM050903.1, on the reverse strand, counting down.
GTGAAAATTCACCAATTCGGGCTGATTTTGGTGAAAAAGGCAATTGAGTGGTTCCGGCTGGATCGAGCATCAATTGGAGGTTCAAATCGGCTCAAGGAAGCTTCTGGTTGATCTTCTACGTCTCGGTTTGATTCAATTTTCATTTAATCTCTTGTATCCAATTTTAGATCACAAGATCCAATTTGTAAAAAAATATGATGAACACATGCCTAATTTCGGTTGATCTTATCATGTGTGAGTAGAATCTTGTAGGGATAGGCCTTTTGTGATTGAATTGTTTGAAATCTTGTTTTAATTCGAGTTAAATTGACTGATTTGGTTACTGTTCATAATGTGCTGTTAAATCTGGTTTTTTTGATTTAATCGATTTGGTTGAATTAATTAGGTCATTTAGAACTGAATTTTCCTGCATGTTAGTCCATTTTATCATCTTGAATCTTGGTTGAGGTTTTTGCTTGATTTAGTGAAGTTTTTAGTTCAAAAATTGAGATCAAACACTAGTTGGTTGACTGGTGTTTGATCTGAAATTTTGATCTATTTGCTGAGTTTTTCTGGTTGGAAATAATTCAAACTTGTTCCAAATCTGAATAATTGAATATTTTGTGATTAATGATACAATTCTTGATCAAATTGCCTTAAAAATCCCTACTTTTATCCTTTAAATTCAAAAATACATTTTTCTGCATTTTGTTTCTGTCAGTTTCAGTAAAAAATTGTTTGACTTCAGATCTGATCAAAGAAAATTATAAAACAAATATTTTGTGTTTCTTTAGATATTTTAGAACAACTTTCATATAATATGTGCCCAATGCTTTTATGTTAAATTTGTAAGATAAAATCTGTGCAAAGTTTTGACTTTTGAAATTTTCTGTTCTTGATTTTGAATCTGACTGTTTTTCTACGATTTTTAGAAATTAGTAAAACAATCCTGTAAATAAAAAATCTAGGTCTCAGTAAATCATTTTGAAGTGTAGTTTCTTGATCTGAATTTTAATTGAATTGTTGTTTGGATAAAATTTGAATTACATCCTCTTTTGTCATCACATACCATTCTCTGTCTAGTTCTGTCATATGTTCTGAGTTTTGACCATAGTTTTTGGAATATCAGTCCTTTTGATCTGAGATTTTTACCACATAATTTGAACTTGCTTTCCTAATTTCTATTAAATTTTGGTGATTTTTGAAGTAATTTTCGATTTTCTGTGATTTTATGAAAAACTCTGTTGATTGATTATGAAAAGTGTGGACTAAAATGAACATTTATATAAAAATATGAATAAAAGTGATAATTGATTTGCCTTGCATTGTGAAGATCTCATTCTCTAGTTTTCATTGACATATCATTTGCAACTTTTGGACATTTGGAAATATTATTAAAGAATTTTCAAAAGAATTGTGTACGAACTTGATTAAATTCCATCTAATACATCATTAACCATCTTAAACAATCTACAACATTTGAACAACCAAAACCTCCTTTTGAAAAGAATTGTAATATCTCAAGGCCATTCTCCTTGTGTTCGACCCCTAAAACTCAAAAGACCACATATACACTTAAGAGTAAAGCTAAGGAAAATTATAAATATTTTTGCTAAATTGTGTAAAATTTAACGACGGTTTTGCGCGGTTTACAAATGAGATTTGAAGAAAAAGTTGCTAAATATGTTCTCTCTCCCCTTTGCCGAATCTGGACAGTAGAACAAAAAATCATTTTCTATCTGAATAAGGGTCCAATATGCAATATTCACCAAGAACATCTGTTAATCGACAACAAGGAGAATATTTCACAAAAAGAAATCTGGCAATTGGATAAAAACATAGAGAGATCCAAACATTCAAAGTCGGAGTCAGAAAAAAAAATATAGGTTGTTTCTGACCAACCCGTGTTAATTTAAGGTTTTCATCAATTACGGGCGCTATTCTTCGCTCATGCTTTTTTCTATCTCCTGAAGACTTGCAGAATAGCAATAACCTATGTTTTCCTGCCCCTCACGTATGATGAGATTTGAAGAAAGAGTTGATAAATATGTTCTCTCTCCCCTTGGCCGAATCTGGACATCAGAAAAAAAAATCATTTTCCATCTGAATAACGGTCCAGCATGCAAAATTCGATAAGAAGATCTGTTAGTCGAGAACAAGATGAATATTCTTCAAAAAGAATTCTGGCAATTGGACAAAAATTTAGAGCGATCCAAGCGTTCAAAGTTGGAGTCAGAAAAAAAAACATAAGCAGTTTCTGACCAACCGTTGGTAATTTAAGGAGTTCATAAACTACGGGAGCTATTTTCGGCACATTCTTTTTTTATCTCCCGAAGACATGCAAAATAAAAATAACCAATCTTTTCCAACACCTCACGTGTGATGAGATTTGAAGAAAAAGTTGATCAATATGTTCTGCCTCACCTTTGCCGAATCTGGACATTAGAACAAAAAATTATTTTCTATCTGTTAGTCGACAACAAGGCGAATATTCTACAAAAAGAAATCTAGCAATTGGATATAAACTTGGAGAGATCCAAGCGTTCAAAGTTGGAGTCAGAGAAAAAAAACATAAGCTGTTTCTGACCGACCCGTGGTAATTTAAGGATTTCTTCAACTATGGGTGCTATTCTTGGCTCATTCTTTTTTCTATCTCCTCAAGACATGCAAAATAACAACAACCTATCTTTTCCTATCCCTCACGTGTGATGAGATTTGAATAAAAGTTGCTAAATACATTCTCTCTCCCATTGGCCGAATCAGGACAGCAGAACAAAAAATCATTCTCTTTCTGAATATGGGTCCAATATGAAAAATTCTCTAAGCACATCTATTAGTCGACAACAAAGAGAAAATTTTACAAAAAGAAATCTGGCAATTGGATAAAACTTAGAGAGATCCAAGCGTTCAAAGTGGGAGTAAGAGAAAAAAAACATAAGTTGTTTCTGACCAACCCGTGGTAATTTAAGGAGCTCATTAACTACGGGAGCTATTCTTGGCACATTCTTTTTTCTATCTCCTCAAGACATGCAAAATAACAATAACCTATCTTTTCCTACCCCTCGCGTGTGGTGAGATTTGAAGAAGAAGTAGACAAATACGTTCTCTCTCCCGTTGGCCGAATCAGGACAACAGAACAAAAAATCATTTCTCTCTGAATATGTCCAATATGCAAAATTCGCTAAGAACATATGTTAATCGACAACGAGGAGAATATTTCACAAAAGGAAATCTGGCAATTGGATAAAAACATAGAGAGATCCAAGTGTTCAAAGTTGGAGTCAAAGAAAAAAACATAAGTTGTTTCTGACCAACCCGTGGTAATTTAAGGTTTTCATCAACTACGGGAGCTATTCTAGGCACATTCTTTTTTCTATCTCCTGAAGACATGCAATATAAAAATAACCTATCTTTTCCTACCTCTCACGTGTGATGAGATTTGAAGAAAAAGTTGATAAATATGTTCTCTCTCACCTTGGCCGAATCAGGACAGTAGAACAAAAAATCATTTTCTATCTGAATAAGGGTCCAATATGCAAAATTCGCTAGGAACATCTGTTAATCGACAACAAGGCGAATATTCTACAAAAAGAAATCCGGCAGTTGGATAAAAACATAGAGAGATCCAAGCGTTCAAAGTTGGAGTCAGAGAAAAAAAAATGAGCTGTTTCTCACCAACCCGTGGTAATTTAAGGTTTTCATCAATTACGGGCTCTATTCTTGGCTCATGCTTTTTTCTATCTTATGAAGACATGCAAAATAGTGATAAACCATGTTTTCCTGCCCCTCGCGTGTGATGAGATTTGAAGAAAAAGTTGATAAATATGTTCTCTCTCCCGTTGGCCGAATCAGGACAGCAGAACAAAAAATCATTTCTCTCTGAATATGTCCAATATGCAAAATTCGCTAAGAACATCTGTTAATCGACAACGAGGAGAATATTTCACAAAAGGAAATCTGGCAATTGGATAAAAACATAGAGAGATCCAAGCGTTCAAAGTTGGAGTCAGAGAAAAAAACATAAACTATTTCTGACCAACCCGTGGTAATTTAAGGAGTTCATCAACTACGGGAGCTATACTTGGCACATTTTTTTTTCTATCTCCTGAAGACTTGCAAAATAACAATTACCTATCTTTTCCTACCTCTCGCGTGCGATGAGATTTGAAGAAAAAGTTGATAAATACGTTCTCGCTTCCGTTGGCCGAATCAGGACAGCAGAACAAAAAATCATTTTCTATCTGAATTTGTCTAATATGCAAAATTGATTCAGAACATCTGTTAGTCGTCAACGAGGAGAATGTTATACAATAAGAAATCTGGCAATTGGATAAAAACTTAGAGATATCCAAGCGTTGAAAGTTGGAGTCAGAGAAAAAAACAAAAGTTGTTTCTGACCAACCCGTGGTAATTTAAGGACTTCATCAACTACGGGAGATATTCTTGGCACATTCTTTTTTCTCTCACCTTAAGACATGCAAAATAGCAATAACCTATCTTTTCCTATCCCTCACGTGTGATGAGATTTGAAGAAAATGTAGATAAATATGTTCTCTCTTCCCTTGCCCGAATCTGGACAGTAGAACAAAAAATCATTTTCTGTCTGAATAAGGATCCAATATGCAAAATTCGCTAAGAACATCTGTAAGTTGACATCAAGGCGAATATTCTACAAAAAGAAATCTGACAATTGGATAAAAACTTAGAGAGATCCATGCGTTCAAAGTTGGAGTTAGGGAAAAAAAACATAAGCTGGTTCTGACCAACCCGTGGTAATTTAAGGATTTTTTCAACTACGGGAGCTATTCTTGGCACATTTTTTTTTCTATCTCCGGAAGACATGCAAAATAACAATAACCTATCTTTTCCTACCCCTCACGTGTGATAAGATTTGAAGAAAAAGTCGATAAATACTTTCTCTCTCCCGTTGGCCGAATATAGACAGTATAACAAAAAAATCATTTTCTATATGAATAAGGCTCCAATATGCAAAATTCGCTAAGAGCATCTGTTAGTCGACAACAAGGCGAATATTCTACAAAAAGAAATCTGGCAATTGGATAAAAACTTAGAGAGATCCAAGCGTTCAAAGTTGGAGTCATAGAAAAAACATAAGTTGTTTTTGACCAACCCGTGGTAATTTAAGGTTTTCATCAACTACGGGTGCAATTCTTGGCTCATTCTTTTTTCTATCTCCTGAAGACATGCAAAATAGCAATAACCTATGTTTTCCTGCCCCTCACGTGTGATGAGATTTGCTGAAAAAGTTGATAAATACGTTCTCTCCCCCCTGGCCGAATATGGACAATAGAAAAAAAATCATTTTCTATCTGAATAAGGGTCCAATATGCAAAATTCACTAAGAACATCTGTTAGTCGAGAACAAGATGAATATTCTACAAAAAGAAAAATGGCAGTTGGATAAAAACTTAGAGAGATTCAAGCGTTCAAAGTTGGAGTCAGAGAACAAACATAAGCTGTTTCTGACCAACCCGTGGTAATTTAAGGAGTTCATTAAGTATGGGAGCTATTCTTGGCACATTCTTTTTTCTATCCCTCACGTGTGATGAGATTTGAAGAAAAAGATTATAAATATGTTCTCTCTCCTCTTGGCCGAATCTGGACAGTAGAACAAAAAATTATTTTCTCTCTGAATAAGGGTTCAATATGCAAAATTCGCGAAGAACATCTGTTAGTCGACAACAAGGCGAAAATTCTACAAAAAATTCTGGCAATTGGATATAAACTTAGAGAGATCCAAGCGTTCAAAGTTGGAGTCAGAGAAAAAACATAAGTTGTTTCTAACCAACCCGTGGTAATTTATGGAGTTCATCAACTACGGGCGCTATTCTTGGCTCATTATTTTTTCTATCTCCAAAGAAATGCAAAATAACAATGACCTATCTTTTCCTACCCCTCGCATGTGATGAGATTTGAAGAAAAAGTTGCTAAATACGTTCTCTCACCCCTAGGCCGAATCTGGACAGTAGAACAAACATTCATTTTCTATTTGAATAAGGATCCAATATGTAAAATTCGTAAGAACATTTGTTAGTCGACAGCGAGGCGAATATCCTACAAAAAGAAATCTGGCAATTGGATAAAAACATAGAGAGATCGAAGCGTTCAAATTTGGAGTCAGAGAAAAAATATAGGATGTTTCTGAGCTACCCGTGGTAATTTAAGGATTTCTTCAATAACGGGCGCTATTCTTGGCTCATTCTTTTTTCTATCACCTCAAGACATGCCAAATAGCAATAACCTTTCTTTTCCTACCCCTCACGTGTGATGAGATTTGAAGAAAAAGTTGATAAATACATTCTCTTTCCCCTTGGCCGAATCAGGACAGCAGAAAAAAAAATCATTTTCTATTTGAATATGGGTCTAATATGCAAAATTCGCTGAGAACATCTGTTAGTCGACAACAAGACGAATATTCTACAAAAAGAAATCGGGCAATTGGACAAAAACTTAGAGAGATCGAAGCGTTCAAAGTTGGAGTCAGAGAAATAACATAAGATGTTTGTGACCAACCCGTGATAATTTAAGTATTTCTTCAACTACGGGCGCTATTCTTTGATCATTCTTTTTTCTATGTCCTCAAGAAATGCAAAATAACAATAACCTATCTTTTCCCACCCCTCGCGTGTGACGAGATTTGAAAAAAAAGTTGCTAAATACGTTCTCTCTCCCCTTGGCCGAATCTGGACAATAGAACAAAAAATCATTTTCTATCTGAATAAGGGTCCAAAATGCAACATTCGCTAAGAACATCTGTTAGTCGACAGCAAGGCGAATATTCTACAAAAAAAATCTGGCAATCTGATAAAATCATAGAGAGATCGAAGCGTTCAAAGTTAGAGTCAGAGAAAAAAACATAAGTTGTTTCTGACCAACCCGTGGTAATTTAAGGTTTTCATCAACTACGGGTGCTATTCTTGGCTCATTCTTTTTTCAATCTCCTGAAAACATGCTAAATAGCAATAACCTATGTTTTCCTGCCCCTCACGTGTGATGATATTTGATGAAAAAGTTGATAAATATGTTCTCTCTCCCCTTGGCCGAATATGGACAATACAAAAAAAAATCATTTTCTATCCCAATAAGGGTCCAATATGCAAAATTCGCTACGAACATCTGTTAGTCTACAACAAGGTGAATATCCTACAAAAAAAATCTGGCAATATGATAAAAACTTAGAGAGATCGAGGCGTCCAAAGTTGGAGTCAGAGAAAAAAACATAAGCTGTTTCTGACGAACCCGTGGTAATTTAAGGAGTTCATCAACTACGGGAGCTATTCATGGCACATTCATTTTTCTATCTCCTGAAGACATGCAAAATAACAATAACCTATCTTTTCCTACCCCTCGCGTGTGATGAGATTTGAAGAAAAAGTTGATAAATATGTTCTCTCTCCTGTTGGCCGAATCAGGACAGCAGAACAAAAAATCATTTTCTATCTGAATATGTCTAATATGCAAAATTCGATAAGAACATTTGTTAGTCGACAACGAGGAGAATATTTTAGAAAAAGAAATCTGGCAATTGGATAAAAACATAGAGAGTTCGAAGCGTTCAAACTTGGAGTCAAAGAAAAAATATAAGTTGTTTCTGACCAACCCGTGGTAATTTAAGGTTTTCATCAATTACGGGCGCTACTCTTGGCTCATTATTTTTTCTATCTCCTGAAGACATGCAAAATAGCAATAACCTATGTTTTCCTGCACCTCACGTGTGATGAGATTTGAAAACAGAGTTGATAAATTTGTTCTCTCTCCCCTTGGCCGAATCTGGACAGTAGAAAAAAAAATCAATTTCTATCTGAATAAGGGTCTAATATACAAAATTCGCTAAGAATTTCTGTTAGTCGAGAACAAGATGAATATTCTACAAAAAGAAATCTGGCAATTGGACAAAAACATAGAGAGATCCAAGCGTTCATAGTTGGAGTCAGAGAAAAAAACATATGTTCTTTCTGACCAACCCGTGGTAATTTAAGGAGTTCAACTACGGGAGATATTCTTGGCACATTCTTTTTTCTATCTCCCGAAGACATGCAAAATAACAATAACCTATCTTTTCCTACCCCTCACGTGTGATGAGATTTGTAGAAGAAGTTGATAAATATGTTCTCTCTCCCCTTGGCCGAATCTGGACAGTAGAACAAAAGATTATTTTCTATCCGAATAAGTGTCCAATATGCAAAATTCGCTAAGAACATCTGTAAGTTGTCAACAAGGCGAATATTCTACAAAAGGAAATCTGGCAATTGGATGAAAACTTAGAGAGATCCAAGAGTACAAAGTTCGAGTCAGAGAAAAAAAACATAAGCTGTTTCTGACCAACCCGTGGTAATTTAAGGATTTTTTCAACTACGGGCGCTATTCTTGGCTCATTCTTTTTTCTTTCTTCTCAAGATATGCAAAATAACAATAACCTATCTTTTCCTACCCTTACGTGTGATGAGATTTGATGAAAAAGTCGATAAATACGTTCTCTCTCCCGTTGGCCGAATCTGGACAGGAGAAAAAAAAATCATTTTCTATCTAAATAAGTGCCCAATATGCAAAATTCACTAAGAACATCTGGTAGTCGATAACAAGGTGAATATTCTACAAAAAGATATCCGGTAATTGGATAAAAACATTGAGAGATCCAAGCGTTCGTAGTTGGAGTCAGAGAAAAAAACCTATGTTGTTTCTGACCAACCCGTGGTAATTTAAGGAGTTCATCAACTACGGGAGATATTCTTGGCACATTCTTTTTTCTATCTCCTGAAGACATGCAAACTAACAATAACGTATCTTTTCCTACCACTCACGTGTGATATTTGTAGAAAAAGTTGATAAATTTGTTCTCTCTCCCCTTGGCCGAATCTGGACAGTAGAACAAAAAATTATTTTCTATCTGAATAAGGGTCCAATATGCAAAATTCGCTAAGAACATCTGTAAGTTGTCAACAAGGCGAATATTCTACAAAAAGAAATCTGGCAATTGGATGAAAACATAGAGAGATCCAAGAGTTCCAAGTTGGAGTCAGAGAAAAAAAAATAAGCTGTTTCTGACCAACCCGTGGTAATTTAAGGATTTTTTCAACTACGGGCGCTATTCTTGGCTCATTCTTTTTTCTATCTCCACATGATATGCGAAATAACAACGACCTATCTTTTCCAACCCTCACGTGTGATGAGATTTGATGAAAAAGTTGATAAATACGTTCTCTCTCCCGTTGGCCGAATCTGGACAGGAGAAAAAAAAATCATTTTCTATCTAAATAAGTGTCCAATATGCAAAATTCACTAAGAACATCTGCTAGTCGACAACGAGGAGAATATTTTAAAAAAAAAATCTGGCAATTGGATACAAACATTGAGAGATCCAAGCGTTCAAAGTTGGAGTCAAAGAAAAAAACATAAGTTGTTTATGACCAACCCGTGATAATTTATGGTTTTCATGAACTACGGGCGCTAGTCTTGGCTCATTCTTTTTTCTATCTCCTGAAGACATGCAAAATAGCAATAACCTAAGTTTTCCTGCCCCTCACGTGTGATGAGATTCGAAAAATGAGTTGATAAATATGTTCTCTCTCCCCTTGGCCGAATCTGGACAGTAGAAAAAAGAACCATTTTCTATCTGAATAAGGGTTCAATATGCAAAATTCGCTAAGAACATCGGTTAGTCGAGAACAAGATGAATATTCTACAAAAAGAAATCTGGCAATTGGACAAAAACTTAGAGAGATCCAAGGGTTCAAAGTTGGAGTCAGAGAAAAAAACATATGCTGTTTCTGACAGACCCGTGGTAATTTATGGAGTTCATCAACTACGGGAGGTATTCTTGGCACATTCGTTTTTCTATCTCTTGAACAATGCAAAATAACAATAACCTATCTTTTCCTACCCCTCACGTGTGATGAGATTTGAAGAAAAAGTTGATAAATATGTTCTCTCTCACCTTGGCCGAATCTGGATAGTAGAACAAAAAATCATTTTCTATCTGAATCAGGGTCCAATATGCAAAATTCGCTAAGAACATCTGTAAGTTGACATCAAGGTGAATATTCTACAAAAAGAAAACTGGCAATTGGATAAAAACTTAGAGAGATTCAAGCGTTCAAAGTTGAAGTCAGGGAAAAAATACATAAGCTGTTTCTGACCAACCCGTGGGAATTTAAGGATTTTTTCGACTACGGGAGCTATTCTTGGCTCATTCTTTTTTCTATCTCCGCAAGACATGCAAAATAACAATAACCTATCTCTTCCTACCCCTCACGTGTGATGAGATTTGAAGAAAAAGTTGATAAATACGTTCTCTCTCTCGTTGGCCGAATCTGGATAGCAGAAAAAAAAATCATTTTCTATCTGAATAAGTGTCCAATATGCAAAATTCACTAAGAACATCTGTTAGTCGATAACAAGGTGAATATTCTACAAAAAGAAATCTGGCAATTGGATAAAAACTTAGAGAGATCCAAGCGTTCAAAGTTGGAGTCAGAGAAAAAAACATAAGCTGTTTCTGACCAACCCGTGGTAATTTAAAGAGTTCATCAACTACGGGAGCTATTCTTGGCACATTTGTTTTTCTATCTCCTGAAGACATGCAAAATAACAATAACCTATCTTTTTCTACCTCTCACATGTGATGAGATTTGAAGAAAAAGTTGATAAATATGTTCTCTCTCACGTTGGCCGAATCAGGACAGCAGAACAAAAAATCATTTTCTATCTGAATATGGGTCTAATATGCAAAATTCGCTAAGAATATCTGTTAGTCAACAACAAGGCGAATATTCTACAAAAAGAAATCTGGCAATTGGATAAAAACTTAGAGAGATCCAAGCGTTCAAAGTTGGAGTCAGAGAAAAAACATATGATGTTTCTGACCAACCCGTGGTAATTTAAGTATTTGTTCAACTACGGGCGCTATTCTTGGCTCATTCTTTTTTCTATCTGTAAATCGTGCAAAACCGTCGTTGAATTTCACACAATTTAACAAAACAATTTATATTTCCCTATTAATCAATTTACGAGTATGAGCGGTAAATGAGTTTAGGGGCCGAACACAAGGAGGTGTGGCCTCAAGACTTAACTAGTCTCAATGATTTATCTCTAGTGCAAAATCTTTTAATTCAAAGTTTATTACGTAAATTTCCAAGTTCAAATTCAAATATCAGTTTTGTTTCAAAAATTCAGCACGTCACAGTTTAGTGATTTAATTCGTGACTAGACAAAATAAACTCTCAATCCAACACACGAGATACCGTTGGAAACTAGAAAGAGAGATCTATGATGTGGTCCTTTACTGGTATTATTATTTTATTCAAAAATTTTGAGATATTTGCAGTTCAGTCCAGAACTTATTTCAGATTGAAAACCGGTTCAGCAGCAAATTCAGAAAATTATAGAAAATTCACCAAAGCTTTAAAATCCCGAAATTTTTACAGAAATTCAATTATCAAGTTTTTTATTAGCTGTTAATATTTTGTAGAATTATGTTTTGTAGTATGAGATTTATAATGAAATTTCAGATCTGGATTAGAAACTGGTTCTGACAGACCAGCACTCACAAAACTGTTATATCTCCTAATATGTTTTAACAACTACTCTTTTAAAATTTATATTTGGACTCTACACTTCAAAATACTTCAAGTAGGACTAGTTTTGGATTTTTATTATTTGTTTTTATATTTTTAAAAATTCAGAAGAAAGGAAATAGTAGATCTGGACAGAAAGTTTTAAAACAGAAAAATTACAATTTTGGAAAATTAATATCTCACAGCTTACAAATCGGAATTGGGCAAAATATGGTTTGAAAATTATCTACTAAATGACAAATAGATTTTAAAAATATTTATTTAATTTTTCAGATCCGAATTTGACACGAAATTAAGGAAACAATACTGAAAAACAGAGAAATAACAGCAGCAAGACAGAAACTGGATTAGGGTTTGATTTTCGGTTTAAAAATAGGGATTTATAGGAAATTTATGATGTGTAACAATCATTAATCACTAAGTGTATAATTTCTCAGATTTAGATGATGGATTTGAGCAATCTAAGCTAAGATTTACTCAAGAAATTGACTCAAGAACTAGTATATTTCAAAACAGCCATTTCAAAACAAAACTTGATTTAAATCAATCACAACTCCAAATTAATCACACAAAATACTAAGCTAAGTGTTTCAAATGATTAAAAAGTCAATAAACTCTAGATTTAATAGATCAATTGATGAAAAACACTAAGCTAAGCAATTTTTTCCAATTTATTCAAAAATGTGTATGTTCATGACTATTCATCAAAATTCAGCAAAATTACAAGATTATAAAGCAAGATTTCATGTATACAAATCACAAATTCCCCTCCCTATCTAGATTTACTCACACATATTCACAAGAACAAGAGTTTGACAAGATTTCATCATGATTATTACACATTTGAGGTCTTGTGATCTAAAATTCAAATCTAATTATTTAAAGAGAATTGGATTAAATCGAGAGTTGGAGATCCAGCCGGTAGCTCCCTCGAGTCCATTTGAAGCTCCAATTGCGCCTCGATTCAAGCTAGAATCGACCGATTCGAATTTTCCCCAAATCAGCCCCAAATTGTGCGTTTTCACTCAAAAACGAAAATTAGAGCTCAAGAAAGCTTGAAACTCATTAATGGAGGTTCTAGAGGTTAGAGAAGAAGAGTGGAGAGTGGTGTATAAGTTAAGGAGAGTGAGAGAATGAGTGATTCTTCTTCTCTAGCTTGAGGTGCATTTTATAGAGAGTTGAGGGCTTGAGAGTGTATTCTCTTGATTGGCTTGATCTGAAATTTCAGGGGTAAAATGGAGAATTCCAGTTGTCCAGATCCAATCTCACATGTGTGGAGAACCTTCTGTTCAAATTTTGTTGTATTCCGTTGAAAAATGAGGGCGAATTTCGAATTTTAGTATTTGGCGGTTATTTTGAAATCTGAAATTTCGTCGAACAGTTACTGGCACGACTTCAAACTCAAATATCTCTCTCATTTCTTCATCATTTTTGGTGTTCTTGGTATGGAAAGAGGAAAGAGAGAAGAAGAGAATGGAATTGGTTTTACGTAAAACGGAGGTCCGTGGAGTGAGTCATGGACTTGAGAAGTTTCAGCTCGAATTGAGTTATTTCAGCAAAAACAGAATTCAATTTCATTGAACACCGAGTTCAAACTCGATTATCTCACTCAATTCTTCATCATTTTTTGAGTTCTTTATATGGTTGGAAAGAGGGGAATGAGTAGAAGAGAATGGTGTTGGAATTATGACAAACCAAGATCTTTTTAGGAAATGGTGAGCTCGAGAAAACTGCAGCTCGAAATTGGTTATTTGTGCACTAACAGTTGTTCTTAGCGAATTTTGCATATTGAACCCATATTCAGAAAGAAAATAATTTTTTGTTCTTTGTCCAGATTCGGCCAATGGGAGAGAGAACATATTTGTCAACTTCTTCTTGAAAAACCCTAATTTGCCTCTTCTACGCCAATACAACATTTGATGACGAAACCTATCAAGTTACATCATGGCTATTCGGGCATCCCGTAATAATAAACCCGTCCAACCTTTGCGAGTGGTTCGGTCTTGAGGTCAATCAAGACCAAGAGTGTTTCTATATCCGACGCGCAAATGAATGGGTCGGGAGTGAATCCTACGAGAAAAATGAAGGAATACATGTATGGCGACCCCCCAAACCACAACTTGACGAATTACGAACCGCGCTAACGGATTATTTTTCACTTCATAAATAAATCCTCGCTCCGGTCGCGGCTCTTAAAACAAACTTCGAACGGCGAAACCTTTATCTTCTTCGGCACCTGTGGTATAAATCCAAATCCATCACATGCAATATTTCTCGCAAATTGGAAACCTTCCGTACGGAGATCTTCTTACTTGGATTTGCAATACACTAAATATCGTGATTCCTCGTGCAATTCTAATAAATCCTTTGGAAAAGGTCCCTAACCATGATCTCCTTGATCTTGACCGTTACGAAAATCAATACAATCTTATACCCTACTTGTGTGATTTTGACCCACATTGCTATTTCACTCTTAAAATGATGAAGGTCTATCATTACTTTCCACCTTTTAACGAACGCGGACAACCCTTGTGGTAATCCGATACGGAATCCAAGACACCTGACAGTCTCGCGCGCGCTTTACGCGCTTTAAATCCTCAAGCCAATCCGGCCCCAAAAAACCCTAACTCTAACCCTTCGGTTGAACCCGCTATCAACCAAGACCCGCCATTGGCACCCGCGGTCGAGCACCATGATCTCGACGATGACAATGCCGTTGACTTCAACTACACAACTGGTACTACAGACCAAGTGTTACGCGCTATGGCCCGTCGCCAAACAAGGGATCTCGCGGCTTTTCATGACGGCCAACAAGAGTTACGCATCCGCCAAGATGAGAGCGAGGCCCGTTTCGCGGATTTTGTTCGACAAAATAACCAGATATATCAAGACCTTTATCGGATTCAACAAGAGAACTTACAACCTTCTCTCGGCTTTTAATGGCCGATACGCTCCCGGTTCCTCTTCCTCCAACCCTAGCCCCTCCGACTTTGGCGGACCGGCCGTGTAACCCGTGACCATTCTCCATCCTTACCCTAAATCTTTGTTGCGTTTTGCTCTTTCGTTTTCGTTCATGCTTTTTTTTTCTTTCTATTATGTTATATTCTCATGAATTTTTGGTTTGCATTTTGCTTATTTGTAGTTCTTATTTTCCTTTATTTTGAACCTGTGATATCATGTATTAGTTGTTTGAACTTCTTTAAAATTCAAATTTCGTTCAAATTAATGTGTGCATGTGGTTCTAATTATTTTCTTTTAACTAAAATAAATAAATAAATACAATCAAAATATATTTCATGGGTTATTTACTTAAGGGGGAGCACATTTATAGGGGAGTTCGTGCCTCTCGGTCGTGTTCCCTTTTGCATGTTTTTCAAAAAGGGGGAGAATGAATTTAAACTTGCCAATTTATCGGAATAGTTTTGAAAATCATTAAAAGGGGGAGTTTGTTGTCCTCAGTTTGATGATATTTAAAACTATTCCGAGCTACTAATATATTTATGTGAGAATGTCTTGAGCTAGATATCGCACGATCAAGTTCTCGGAAATGTCTCGGTCTCATCCTGCCTATCTCAGAAGAATAAGAAGTCATCACGCATGCAAAGGATTTCAAGAGAGTATCTCAAGGCGTGGTAGCAATCTTCTTAGTTCTTCGTGTGTGTTTATTCTTTTCGGTGAGCAATTTAATTCTTATTAAAAGGAGAGTATAATCTACATTTTGCCAAATTATGGCCAGTTCCGTTGTCAGCGGAAGTCGTCCGTTCCCAACGGACCACTGTGTTTGCAACGAAACCCTCCGTTGAGCAATCTTTCGTCTTGACATTTGTTTGGCTGAAATTGTAAACAGTCCGTTGACAACGGAACTATTCCGTTGGCAACGGAACTGTAGGAATTTAGTCATTTGGTTTGAAATCTTCCTTGTTTGCCTTCCGTTTTTGTCAGTCCGTTGTCAACGGACAAGGTCCGTTGTCAACGGAACTACGCAGTTTTCCTTTTCTAGGGCTGCTCCCTTCCTCCTTTAAAAAGGGGGAGCCGCCCCTCTCAGAAAGACAACGAATTCTACATAAAAAAAAAGCAGAAATACTCTTTTCTTAATATTGTTAAATTGCTCTAAATCTTAAAGTGAGATTAGTGAAGTTTTGAGCGTCATGCTCGTTGGTTTGTTGAAGTTCAAGAGATCGAGTTTGTAAGTTATTGTTCCACCGGCCGTCAAGAGGTTGTTGTAAGGCGACGGTGGTTCGAGGTCTTGTACGATCTTATTTGTTAGTGATAAACAGAGCTGCAAGGCAAGTCCCGGAGAGTAGGCAACTCGTGAACGCGGTAAGGACCGCTAGTGAGTAAACGGGTGGTTAAGGCTAACGCAACCACCTCGCCGAACTCCGTCATCATATCGTGTGTTTGGTATGTCTTTACTTTTTATATTTACTTTAATTTCTTATTTATTTATCTTTCTTTATTAATTAGTATTCAAACAACTATCAACAAAAATCTAAAAACAATAAAAAAATAAAACCCTAAAAATACAAATATTCACGTTTCCGCACTCTAGGCCTTTTAAACCCCCCCTATAGGTCTAAACCGAACAACAAAATTCGCTCAGAACATCTGTTAGTCGACTACAAGACGAATATTTTACAAAAATAAATCTGGCAATCGGAAAAAAATTTAGAGAGAGCCAAGCGTTTAAAGTTGGAGTCAGCGAAAAAAACATAGGCGGTTTCATACCAACCCGTGGTAATTTAAGGATTTCTTCAACTAAGGGCGCTATTCTTGGCTCATTCTTTTTTCTATCTCCTCAAGACATGCAAAGTAACAATAACCCATCTTTTCCTACCCCTCATGTGTGATGAGATTTGAAGAAAAAGTTGGTAATATGTTGTCTCTCCACTTGGCTGAATCTGGACAGTAGAACAAAAAACCATTTTCTATCTGAATAAGGGTCCATTATGCAAAATTCGCTAAGAACATCTCTTACTCGACAACAAGGCGAATATTCTACAAAAAGAAATCTGGCAATTCGATAAAAACATAGAGAGATCCACGCGTTCAAAGTTGGAATCATAGAAAAAAATATAAGTTGTTTCTGACGAACCCGTGGTAATTTAAGGAGTTCATCAACTGCGGGAGCTATTTTTGGCACATGCTTTTTTCTATCTCCTCAAGACTTGCAAAATAACAATACCTATCTTTTCCTACCCCTCACGTGTGATGAGATTTGAAGCAAAAGTTGATAAATATGTTCTCTCTCCCCTTGGCCGAATCACGACAGCAGAACAAAAAAATCATTTTCTATTTGAATAAGGGTCTAATATGCAAAATTCGCTAAGAACATCTAGTGAGTAAACGGGTGTAGGCAACTCGTGAACGCGGTAAGAACCGCTAGTGAGTAAACGGGTGGTTAAGGCTGGCGCAACCACCTCGCCGAACTCCGTCATCAGATCGTGTGTTTGGTATCTCTTTACTTTTTATATTTACTTTAATTTCTTATTTATTTATCTTTCTTTATTAATTAGTATTCAAACAACCATCAACAAAAGCCCTAAAAATATAAATATTCACGTTTCCGCACTCTAGGCCTTTTAAACCCCCCTATAGGTCTAAGCCAAACAACAAAATTCGCTCAGAACATCTGTTAGTCGACAACAAGGCGAATATTTTACAAAAAGAAATCTGGCAATTGAATAAAAACTTAGAGAGATCCAAGCGTTCAAAGTTAGAGTCAGAGAAAAAAACATTGGCTGTTTCGGACCAACCCGTGGTAATTTAAGGATTTGTTCAACTACGGGCGCTATTCTTGGCTCATTCTTTTTTCTATCTCCTCAAGACATGCAAAATAACAATAACCCATCTTTTCCTACCCCTCACGCGTGATGAGATTTGAAGAAAAAGTTGGTAAATATGTTCTCTCTCCACTTGGCAGAATCTGGACAGTAGAACAAAAAACCATTTCCTATCTGAATAAGGGTCCATTATGCAAAATTCGCTCAGAACATCTACTACTCGACAGCAAGGCAAATATTCTACAAAAAGAAATCCGGCAATTCGATAAAAACATAGAGAGAACCACGCGTTCAAAGTTGGAGTCAGAGAAAAAAATATAAGTTGTTTCTGACCAACCCGTGGTAATTTAAGGAGTTCTTCAACTACGGGAGCTATTTTTGGCACATGCTTTTTTCTTCCTTCTCAAGACTTGCAAAATAACAATACCTATCTTTTCCTACCCCTCACGCGTGATGAGATTTGAAGAAAAACTTGGTAAATATGTTCTCTCTCCACTTGGCCGAATCTGGACAGTAGAACAAAAAACCAATTTCTATCTGAATAAGGGTCCATTATGCAAAATTCGCTCAGAACATCTATTACTCGACAGCAAGGCGAATATTCTACAAAAAGAAATCTGGCAATTCGATAAAAACATAGAGAGAACCACGCGTTCAAAGTAGGAGTCAGAGAAAAAAAATATAAGTTGTTTCTGACCAACCTGTGGTAATTTAAGGAGTTCTTCAACTGCGGGAGCTATTTTTGGCACATGCTTTTTTCTTCGTCCTCAAGACTTGCAAAATAATAAAAACATATCTTTTCCTACCCCTCCCGTGTGATGAGATTTGATGAACAAGTAGATAAATATGTTCTCTCTCCATTTGCCCGAATCTGGACACTAGAACAAAAAATCATTTTCTACCTGAATAAGAGGCGAATAAGCAAAATTCGCTCAGAACATCTGTTAGTCGACAACAAGGTGAATATCTTACAAATTGAAAACTGGCAATTAGACAAAAACTTAGAGAGATCCGAGCGTTGAAAGTTGAAGTCAGAGAAAAAAACATAGGCGGTTTCTTACCAACCCGAGGTAATTTAAGGATTTCTTCAACTACGGGCGCAATTCTCAGCTCATTCTTTTTTCTATCTCCTCAAGACATGCAAAATAACAATAACCCATCTTTTCCTACCCGTCACGTGTGATGAGATTTGAAGAAAAAGTTGATAAATATGTTCTCTCTTCACTTGGCCGAATCTGGACAGTAGAACAAAAAATCATTTGCTATCTGAATAAGGGTCCATTATGCAAAATTCGCTAAGAACATCTGATAGTCGACAACAAGGCGAATATTCTACAAGAAGAAATCTGGCAATTCGATAAAAACTTAGAGAGAACCACGCGTTCAAAGTTGGAGTCAGAGAAAGAAATATAAGTTGTTTCTGACCATTCCGTGGTAATTTAACGAGTTCTTCAACTACGGGAGCAATTTATGGCACATGTTTTTTTGTATCTCCTCAACACTTGCAAAATAACAATACTTATCTTTTCCTACCCCCCACGTGTGATGAGATTTGAAGAAAAAGTTGATAAATATGTTCTCTCTCCCCTTGGCCGAATCATGACAGCAGAACAACAATTCATTTTTTATCTGAATACGGGTCTAATATGCAAAATTCGCTATGAACATCTGTTAGTCGACAACAACGCGAATATTGTACAAAAAGAAATCTGGCAATTGGATAAACACTTAGAGAGATCCAAGCGTTCAAATTCGGAGTCAGAGAAAAAAACATAAGCTGTTTCTGACAAACCCGTGGTAATTTAAGGATTTCTTCAACTACGGGAGCTATTCTTGGCATATTCTTTTTTCTATCTCCTCAAGACATGCAAAATAACAATTACCTTTCTTTTCCTACCCCTCACGCTGATGAGATTTGAAGAAAAAGTGGATAAATATGTTCTCTCTCCCCTTGGCCGAATATGGACACCAAAACAAAAAATCATTTTCTATCGGAATATGGGTCCAATAGGCGAAATTCGCTTAGAATATCTGTTAGTCGATAACAAGGCGAATATTTTATGAAAAGAAATCTGGCAATTGGATAAAAACTTAGAGAGATCCAAGTGTTCAAAGTTGTTGTTATTTTGCATGTGTTGAAGAGATAGAAAAAAGAATGAGCCAAGAATTGCGCCCGTCGTTGAGGAAATCCTTGAATTACCACGGGTTGGTCACAAACATCTTATGTTTTTTCCTCTGACTCCAACTATGAACGCTTGGATTTGTCTATGTTTTTTCCAATTGCCAGATTTCTTTTCGTAGAATATTCACCTTGTTGTCGACTAACAGATGCTCTTAGCGAATTTTGCATGTTGGACCCTTATTCAGATAGAAAATGATTTTTTGTTCTGCTGTCCTGATTCGGCCAAGGGGAGAGAGAACATATTTATCAACTTTTTCTTCAAATCTCATCACACGTGAGGGGTAGGAAAAGATAGGTTTTTATTATTTTGCATGTCTTGGGGAGAAAGAAAAAAAATGTGCCGAGAATAGCTCCCGTAGTTCAAGAACTGCTTAAATTACCACGGGTTGGTCAGAAACAACTTATGTTTTTTTCTCTCACTCCAGCTTTCAATGCTTGGATCTCTCTAAGTTTTTATCCGATTGCCAGATTTCCTTTTATAAAAGATTCTCTTTGTTGTCGACTAATAGATGTTCTTAGCGAATTTTGCACATTGGATCCATATTCAGATAGAAAATAATTTTTTATTCTGCTGTCCGGATTCGGCCAATGGAAGAGAGACCGTATTAATCAACTTTTCCTTCAAATCTCATCACATGTGAGGGGTAGGAAAAGATAGGTTATAATTATTTTATATCTCTTGAAGAGATAGAAAAAAAAATGAGCCATGAATAGCACTCGTAGTTAAAGAAATCCTTAAATTACCACGGGTTGGTCAGAAACGACTTATATTTTTTTCTCTGACTCCAACTTTGAATGCTTGGATCTTTCGAAGTTTTTATCTAATTGCCAGATTTCTTTTTGTAGAATATTCGCCTTGTTTTCGACTAACAGATGCACTTAGCGAATTTTGCATACTGGTCCCTTATTCAGATAGAAAATGATTTTTTGTTCTGCTGTCCTGATTCGGCCGAGGGGAGAGAGAACATATTTATCAACTTTTTCTTCAAATCTCATCGCACGTGAGGGGTAGGAAAAGATAAGTTTTTATTATTTTGCATGTCTTGGGGAGAAAGAAAAAAGAATGTGCCAAGAATAGCTCCCGTAGTTCAAGAACTGCTTAAATTACCACAGGTCGGTCAGAAAGAACTTATGTTTTTTTCTCTGACTCCAACATTCAATGCTTGGATCTCTCTATATTTTTATCCGATTGCCAGATTTCTTTTTATAAAAGGTTCTCTTTGTTTTGGACTAACAGATGTTCTTAGAGAATTTTGCATATTTGATCCATATTCTGATAGAAAATGATTTCTTATTTTGATATCCAGACTCGGCCAACGGAAGAGAGAACGTATTAATCAACTTTTCCTTCAAATCTCATCACATGTGAGGGGTAGGAAAAGATAGGTTATAACTTTTTTGCATGTCTTGAAAAATGAGCCACGAATAGCACCCGTAGTTAAAGAAATCCTTAAATTACCATGGGTTGGTCAGAAACAACTTATGTTTTTTTCTCTGACTCCAACTTTCAATGCTTGGATCTCTCTAAGTTTTTATCCGATTGCCAGATTTCTTTTTATAAAAGATTCTCTTTGTTGTCGACTAACAGATGTTCTTAGCGAATTTTTGATATTGGACCCGTATTCAGATAGAAAATATTTTTTTGTTCTTTTGTCTAGATTCGGACAACGGGAGAGAGAACGTATTTATCAACTTTTTCTTCAAATCTCATCACATGTGAGGGGTAGGAAAAGATTGGTCATTATTATTTTGCATGTCTTGAAGAGATAGAAAAAAGAATGAGCCAAGAATAGCGCCCGTAGTTGTTGAAATCCTTAAATTAGCACGGGTTGGTCAGAAACAGCTTATGTTATTTTCTCTGACTCCAACTATGAACGCTTGGATCTCTCTATATTTTTTCAAATTACCAGATTTATTTTCGTAGAATATTCACCTTGTTGTCGACTAACAGATGCTCTTAGCGAATTTTGCATATTGGACCCTTTTTCAGATAGAAAATGATTTGTTGTTCTGCTGTCCTGATTCCGCCAAGGGGAGAGAGAACATATTATCAACTTTTTCTTCAAATCCCATCACACGTGAGAGGTAGGAAGAGATAGGTTATTACTACTTTGCATGTCTTGGCGAGATAGAAAAGATAATGTGCCAAGAATAGCTCTCGTAGTTGAAGAACTCCTTAAATTACCACGGGTTGGTCAGAAAGAACATATGTTTTTTCCGCTGACTCCAACTTTCAACGCTTGGATTTCTCTAATTTTTTATCCAATTGCCAGATTTCTTTTTCTAAAAGATTCTCTTTGTTGTCGACTATCAGATGTTTTCTTAACGAATTTTGCATACTGGACCCATATTCAGATAGAAAATGATTTTTTGTTCTGCTGTCCAGATTCGGCCAACGGGAGAGAGAACGTATTTGTTAACTTTTTCTTCAAATATCAACACACTTGACGGGTACAAAAAGATAGGTTATTGTTATTTTGCATGTCTTGAAAAGATAGAAAAAAAGAATGAGCCAAGAATAGCGCCCGTAGTTGATGAAATCCTTAAATTAGCACGCGTTGGTCAGAAACAGCTTATGTTTTTTTCTCTGACTCCAACTATAAACGCTTCGATCTCTCTATGTTTTTTCCAATTGCCAGATTTGTTTATGTAGAATATTCGCGTTGTTGTCGACTAAGAGATGCACTCAGCGAATTTTGCATATTGGACCCTTATTCAGATAGAAAATGATTTTTTGTTCTGCTGTCCTGATTTGGCCAAGGGAGAGAGAACATATTTATCAACTTTCTCTTCAAATCTAACCACACGTGAGGGGTAGGAAAAGATAGGTTATTATTATTTTGCATGTCTTGGGGAGAAAGAAAAAAGAATGTGCCAAGAATAGCTCCCGCAGTTCAAGAACTGCTTAAATAACCACGGGTTGGTCAGAAACAACTTATGTCTTTTTCTCTGACTCCAACTTTCAACGCTTGGATCTCTCTATGTTTTTATCCAATTGCCAGATTTCTTTATATAAAAGATTCTCTTTGTTCTCGACTAACAAATGTTCTTAACGAATTTTGCATATTGGACCCATATTCAGATAGAAAATGATTTTCTGTTCTTCTGTCTAGATTCTTCCAACGGGAGAGAGAACATATTTATCAACTTTTTCTTCAAATCTCATCACATGTGAAGGGTAGGAAAACATAGGTTATTTTTGTTTTGTATGTTGTGAGGAGATAGAAAAAAGTATGAGCCAAGAATAGCATCCGTAGTTGACGAAATCCTGAAATTACCACGGGTTTGTCAGAAACAACTAATGTTTTTTTCTCTGAATCCAGCTTTAAATGCTTGGATCTCTCTAAGGTTTTATCCGATTGCCAGATTTCTTTTTATAAAAGATTCTCTTTGTTCTCGACTAACAGATGCTCTTAGCGAATTTTGGATATTGGACCCATATTCAGATAGAAAATAATTTTTTCTTCTGCTGTCCAGATTCGGCCAAGGGGAGAGAGAACGTATTATCAACTTTTTCTTCAAATCTCATCACACGTGAGAGGTAGGAAGAGATAGGTTATTATTACTTTGCATGTCTTGGCGAGATAGAAAAGATAATGTGCCAAGAATAGCTCTCGTAGTTGAAGAACTCGTTAAATTACCACGGATTGGTCAGAAACAACATATGCTTTTTTCGCTGACTCCAACTTTCAACGCTTGGATCTCTCTAATTTTTTATCCAATTGCCAGATTTCTTTGTCTAAAAGATTCTCTTTGTTGTCGACTAACAGATGTTCTTAACGAATTTTGCATATTGGATCCATATTCAGATAGAAAATGATTGTTTGTTCTGCCGTCCAGATTCGGCCAACGGAAGAGAGAACGCATTTATCAACTTTTTGTTCAAATATCATCACACTTGAGGGGTACAAAAACATAGGTTATTGTTATTTTGCATGTCTTGAAGAGATAGAAAAAAAGAATGAGCCAAGAATAGCGCCCGTAGTTGAAGAAATCCTTAAATTAGCACGCGTTGGTCAGAAACAGCTTTTGTTTTTTTCTCTGACTCCAACTATGAACGCTTGGATCTCTCTCTGTTTTTTCCAATTGCCAGATTTCTTTTTGTAGAATATTCGCGTTGTTGTCGACTAAGAGATGCACTCAGCGAATTTTGCATACTGGACCCTTATTCAGATAGAAAATTATTTTTTGTTCTGCTGTCCTGATTCGGCCAAGGGGAGAGAGAATATATTTATCAACTTTTTCTTCAAATCTCATCACACGTGAGGGGTAGGAAAAGATAGGTTATTGTTATTTTCCAGGTCTTGAAGAGATAGAAAAAAGAATGAGCCATGAATAGCGCCCATAGTTAAGGAAATCCTTAAATTATCACGGGTTGGTCAGAAACAGCTTATGTTCTTTTCTCTGACTCCAACTATGAACGCTTGGAAACTTATTCAGAAAGATAATGATTTTTTGTTCTACTATCCAGATTCGGCCAATGGGAGAGAGAACATATTTATCAACTTTTTCTTCAAATCTCATGACACGTGAGGGTAGGAAAATATAGATTATTGCTATTTTGCATGTCCTGAGAAGATAGAAAAAAGAATGAGGCAAGAATATCGCCCATAGTTGAAAAACTGCTGAGTTGGACAGAGACAACTTATGTTTTTTTTTTGTGACTCCAACTTTGAACGCTTGGATCTCTCTAAGTTTTTTCCAATTGCCAGATTTCTTCTTGCAAAATATTCTCCTTGTTGAAAACTAACAGATGTTCTGAGCGAATTTTGCATATTGGACCCATATACAGATAGAAAATGATTTTTTGTTCTGCTGTCCTGATTCAGCTAAGGGGAGAGAGAACATATTTATCAACTTTATCTTCAAATCTCATCACACGAGAGGGGTAGGAAAAGATAGGTTATTGTTATTTTGCATGTCTGGAGAAGATGGAAAAAAAGAATGAGCCAAGAATAGCGCCCGTAGTTGAAGAAATCCTTTAATTACAACGGGTTGGTCAGAAACAGCTTATGTTTTCTTTTCTGACTCCAACTTTGAACGCTTGGATCTCACTAAGTTTTTATCCAATTACCAGATTTCTGTTTGAAAAATATTCTCCTTGTTGTTGACTAACAGATATTCTTAGCGAATTTTGTATATTGGACCCATTTCAGAAAGAAAATGTTTTTTTGTTTTGCTATCCAGATTCAGCCAAGTCGAAAGAGAACATATTTATCAACTTTTTCTTCAATTCTCATCACACGTGAGCGGTAGGAAAATATAGGTTATAGTCATTTTGCATGTCTTGAGAAGATAGAAAAAAGAATGAGTCAAGAATAGTGCCCGTAGTTGAAGAAATCCTTAAATTACCACGGGTTGGTCAGAAACAGCATATGTTTTTTTTCTATGACTCCAACTTTGAACGGTTGGATCTCTCTAACTTTCTATCCAATTGTTAGATTTCTTTTTGTATAATATTCGCCTCGTTGTCGACTAATAGATCTTCTCAGCGAATTTTGCATGTCTTGAGAATATAGAAAAACGAATGTGCGAAGAATAACTTCCGTAGTTGAAGAACTCCTTAAATTACCACGGGTTGGTCAAAGACAGCTTATGTTTTTTCCTCTGACTCCAACTTTGAACGCTTGGATCTCTCCTTGTTGTCAAATAACAGATATTTTTAGGGAATTTTGTATATTGGACCCATATTCAGATAGAAAATAATTTTTTGTTCTGCTGTCCAGATTCGGCCAACGAGAGAGTGAACATATTTATCATCTTTTTCTTCAAATTTCATCACACGTGAGGGGTAGGAAAAGATAGATTATTGTTGTTTTGCATGTTTTGAGGAGATAGAAAAAATAATGAGGTAAGAATATCGCCCGTAGTAGAAGGAATCGTTTAATTACCAAGGGATGGTCAGAAACAACTTATGTTTTTTTTCTGTGACTCCAACATTGAATGCTTGGATCTCTCTAAGTTTTTATCGAATTATCATATTTCTTTTTGTAAAATATTCTCCTTGTTGTAGACTAACAGATGTTCTTAGCAAATTTTGCATATTGGACCCATAGGCAGATAGAAAATTATTTTTTGTTCTGCTGTCCTGATTCAGCCAAGGGGAGAGAGAACATATTTATCAACTTTATCTTCAAATCTCATCACACGTGAGGGGTAGGAAAAGATAGGTTATTGTCATTTTGCGTGTCTTGAGAAGATAGAAAAAAAGAATGAGCCAAGAATAGCGCCCGTAGTTGAAGAAATCCTTTAATTACAACGGGTTGGTTAGAAACAGCTTATGTTTTTTTCTCTGACTCCAACTTTGAACGCTTGGATCTCACTAGGTTTTTATCCAATTACCAGATTTCTTTTTGAAAAATACTCTCCTTGTTTTTGACTAACAGATATTCTTGGCGAATTTTCTCATATTGGACACATTTCAGATGGAAAATGATTTTTTGTTCTGCTATCCAGATTCAGCCAAGGGGAAAGAGAACATGTTTATCAACTTTTTCTTCAATTCTCATCACACATGAGGGGTAGAAAAATATAGGTTATAGTTATTTTGCATGTCTTGAGGAGATAGAAAAAAGAATGAGCCAAGAATAGCGCCTGTATTTGATGAAATCCTTAAATTAGCAAGGCTTGCTCAGACACTACTTATGTTTTTTTTTTCTGTTACTCTAAGTTTGATTGCTTGGAACAATTTAAGTTTTTATCCAATTGCCAGATTTCTTTTTGTAAAATATTCGCCTTGTTGTCGACTAACGGATGTTCTTAGTGAATTTTGCATATTGGACCCATATGCAGATAGAAATATTTTTTTGTTCTATTGTCCAGATTCGGCCAAGGAGAGAGAGAACATATTTATCAACTCTTTCTTCAAATCTAATCGCACGTGAGGGCTAGGAAAATGTAGGTTATTATTATTTTGCAAGTCTTGAGGAGATAGAAAAACGAATGAGCCCCCGTAACTGAAGAAATACTTAAATTATCATGGGTTGGTCAGAAACAGCTTATGTTTTATTCTCTGACTCTAATTTTGAACGCTTGGATCTCTCTAAGTTTTTATCCAATTGCAAGATTTATTTTTGTAAAATATTCACCTTGTCGTTGACTAACAGATGTTCCTAGCGAATTTTACATATTGGACCCATATGCAGATAGAAAATAATTTTTTGTTCTGCTGTCCAGATTCGGCCAACGGGAGAGAGAACATATCCACAACAAGGGGAATATTTTGAAAAAAGAAATCTGGCAATTGGATAAAAATATAGAGAGATCCAAGCGTCCAAAGTTGGAGTCAGAGAAAAGAACATAAACTGTTTCTGACCAACCCGTGGTAATTTAAGGAGTTCTTCAACTACGGGAGCTATTCTTGGCACATTATTTTTTCTATCTTCCCAAGACATGCAAAATAACAATAATATATCTTTTCCTACCCCTCACGTGTGATAAGATTTGAAGAAAAATTTGGTAAATATGTTCTCTCTCCCCTTGGCTAAATCAGGACAGCAGAACAAAAAAATAATTTCTATCTGCATATGGGTCCAATATGCAAAATTCGCTAACATCAATTAGTCAACAACAAGGAGAATATTTTACAAAAAAAATCTTGCAATTGGATAAAAACTTAGAGCGATCCAAGCGTCCAAAGTTGGAGTAACAGAAAAAAACATAAGCTGTTTCTGACCAACCCGTGGTAATTTAAGGAGTTTTTCAACTACGGTAGCTATTATTGGCACATTCTTTTTTCTATCTACCCAAGACATGCAAAATAAAAATAACATATCTTTTCCAACCCACATGAGTGATGAGATATGAAGAAAAGGTTGATAAATATATTCTCTCTCACGTTGGCCGAATCTGGACAGCAGAACAAAAAATCATTTTCGATCTGAATATGTGTCCAATAGGCAAAATTCGCTAACAACATCTGTTAGTCGACAACAATGAAAATATTCTACAAAAAGACATCTGGCAATTGGATGAAAACTTAGAGATATTCAAGCGTTCAAAATTAGAGTCAGAGAAAAAAACATAAGCTGTTTCTGACCAACCCGTGGTAATTTAAGGATTTCTTCAACTACGGGCGCTATTCTTGGCTCATTCTTTTTTTATCGGCTCTAGACATGAAAATAACAATAACCTATATTATCATACCCCTCACGTGTGATGAGATTTGAAGAAAAAAGTTGTTAAATATGTTCTCTCTCACCGTGGCTGAATCTGGACAGCAGAACAAAGAATCATTTTCTATTTGTATATGTGTTCAATATGCAAAATTCGATAAGAACATCTGTTAGTCGACAAAAGGAGAATATTTGACAAAAAGAAATCTGGCAGTTGGATAAAAATTTAGAGAGATCCAAGCGTTCAAGGTTCGAGTCAGAGAAAAAAATATAAGTTATTTCTGACCAACCCATGGTAATTTACGGAGTTCTTCAATTACGCGAGCTATTTTTGGGAGCTATCTCGTCAAGACATGCAAAATAACAATAACCTATCTTTTCCTACTCCTCACGTGTCATGAGATTTGAAGAGAAAGTTGATAAATATGTTCTCTTTCCCCTTGGCTGAATCTGGATAGCAGAACAAAAAATCATTTTCCATATGGGTCCAATATGCAAAATTCGTTAAGAATATCTGTTAGTCGACAGCAAGGTGAATATTTTTCAAAAAGAAATATGATAATTGGATAAAAACTTAGTGAGATCCAAGTGTTCAAAGTCGGAGTCAGAGAAAAAAAATATGCTGTTTCTGATCAACCCGTGATAATTAAAAGATTTCTTTAACTACGGGCGCTATTCTTCGCTCATTCTTTTTTTCTATCTCCTCAAGAAATGCAAACTAACAATACCCTATCTTTTCCTACCCCTCCCGTGTGATGAGATTTGAAGAAAAAGTTGACAAATATGTTCTCTCTCCCCTTAGCTGAATCAGGACAACAGAAGAAAAAATTATTTTATATCTGCATATGGGTCCAATATGCAAAATTCGCTAGGAAGATCTATTAGTCGACAACAAGGAGAATATTTTAGAAAAAGAAATCTCGCACTTGGATAAAAACATAGAGAGATCCAAGCGTTCGAAATTAGAGTCAGAGAAAAAAAACATAAGTTGTTTCTGACCAACCGGTGGTAATTTAAGGAGTTCATCAACTACGGGTGCTATTCTTGGCTCATTCTTTTTTCTATGTCCTCAGGACATGCAAAATAACAATAATCTATCTTTTCCTACCCCTCACGTGTGATGAGATTTGAAGAGATGGTTGATAAATATGTTCTCTCTCCCGTTGGCCGAATCTGAACAGCAGAACAAAAAATCATTTTCGATCTGAATATGAGTCCAATATGCAAAATTCGCTAATAACATCTGTTAGTAGACAACAATGAGAATATTCTACAAAATGAAATCTAGTAATTGGATAAAAACTTAGAGAGATCCAAGCGTTCATAATTAGAGTCAGAGAGAAAAACATAAGCTGTTTCTGACCAACCCGTGGTAATTTAAGGAGTTCATCAACTACGGGTGCTATTCTTGGCTCCTTCTTTTTTCTATGTCCTCAGGACATGCAAAATAACAATGACCTATATTTTCCTATCCCTCACGTGTGATGAGATTTGAAGAAAAAGTTGATAAATATGTTCTCTCTCTCTCCTTGGCTGAATCTGGACTGCGGAACAAAAAATCATTTTCTATCTGCATATGGGTCCAATATGCAAAATTCGCTAAGAACATCTGTTAGGTGACAACAAGAAGAATACTTTCCAAAATTAAATCTGGCAATTGGATAAAAACTTAGAGTGATCCAAGCGTTCTAAGTTCGAGTCACAGAAAAAAATATATAAGCTGTTTCTGACCAATCCGTGATAATTTAATGATTTCTTTAACTACGGGTGCTATTCCTTGCTCATTCTTTTTCCTATCTCCTCAAGACATGCAAAACAATAATAACCTATATTTTCGTACCCTTCACGTATGATGAGATTTGAAGAAAAAATTGATAAATATGTTCTATGTCTCCTTGGCTGAATCAGGATAGCAGAATAAAAAATCATTTTCTATCTGAATATGGGTGTAATATGCAAAATTCGCTAAGAACATCTGTTGGTAGACAACATGTAGAACATTTTACAAAAAGAAATCTGGCAATTGGACAAAAATGTAGTGAGATCCAAGCGTTCAAAGTTCGAGTCAAAGAAAAAAACATAAGTTATTTCTGACCAACCCGTGGTAATTAAAGGATTTCTTCAACTACAGGCGCTATGCTTGACTCATTCTTTTTTTCTATCTCCTCAAGACATGCAAAATAACAATAACCTATCTTTTCGTACCCCTCACGTGTGACGAGATTTGAAGAAAAAGTTGATAAATATGTTCTCTCTAGCCTTGGCTGAATTAGGACGGCAGAACAAAACATTATTTGCTATCTACATATGGGTCCAATATGCAAAATTCGCTATTAACATCTGTTAGTGGACAACAAGGAGAATATTTTACAGAGTTCGTCGAGGTGGTTGCGTAAGCCTTAACCACCCGTTACCCACTAGCGGTCCTTACCGCGTTCACGAGTTGCCTACTCTCCGGGACCTGCCTTGCGGCTCTGTTTATCACTAAAAACAAGATCCTACAAGACCTCGAACCACCGTCGCCTTACAACAACCTCTTGACGGCCGGTGGAACAATAACTTACAAACTTGATCTGTTGAACTTCAACAAAACCAACGAGCAACACGCTCAAAACTCTACCAATCTCACTTTAAGATTTAGAGCAATTTAACATGTAAGGGGTAGGAAAAGATAGGTTATTGTTATTTTACATGTCTTGAGCAGATAGACAAAAGAATGAGCCAAGAATACCACCCTTAGTTGAAGAACTCCTTAAATTACCACGGGTTGGTCAGAAACAGCATATGTTTTTTTCTCTGACTCCAACTTTGAACGATTGGATCTGTCTAAGTTTTTATCCAATTGCCAGATTTCTTTTTGTAAAATATTCTCCTTGTCGTCGACTAATAGATTTTCTTAGCGAATTTTTCATATTGGATCCATATGCAGATAGAAAATGATTTTTTGTTATGTTGTCCTGATTCAGCCAAGGGGCTGTAGAACCTATTTATCAACTTTTTCTTCAAATCTCATCGCACGTGAGGGGTAGGAAAAGATAGGTTATTGTAATTTTGCATGTCTTGAGAAGATAGAAAAAAGAATGTGCCGAGAATAGCTCCCGTAGTTGAAGAACTCCTTAAATTACCACGGGTTGGTTAGAGACAGCTTATGTTATTTTCTCTGACTCTAATTTTGAATGCTTGGATCTCTCTATGTTTTTATCCAATTGCCAGTTTTTATCCACTAACAGATGTTCTTAGCGAATTTTGCATATTGGACTCATATTCATATCGAAAATGATTTTTTGTTGTGCTGTCCAAATTCGGCCAACAGGAGAGAGAACATATTTATCAACCTTTTCTTCAAATCTCATCGCACGTGAGCGGTAGGAAAAGGTAGATTATTGTTATTTTGCATGTCTTGAGGGGATAGAAAAAAAATGTGCCAAGAATATAGCCCGTACGTGAAGAATTGCTTAAATTACCACGGGTTGGCCAGAAACAGGTTATGTTTTTTTTTTCTGCGACTCCAACTTTGAACGCTTGGATCTGTCTTTGTTTTTATCCAACTGCCAGACTTCTTTTTCTAAAATATTCACCTTGTTGTCGATTAACAGATGTTCTTAGCGAATTTTGCATATCTGACCCATATGCAGAAAGAGCATTATTTTTTGTTCTGCTGTCCTGATTCAGCCAATGGGCTATAGAACATATTTATCAACTTTTCTTCAAATCTCATCAGAAGTGAGGGGTAGGAAAAGATAGGATATTGTTATTTTGCATATCTTGAGGAGATAGACAAAAGAATGAGCCAAGAATAACACTTGTAGTTGAAGAACTCCATAAATTATCACGGGTTGGTCAGAAATAACATATGTTTTTTTCTAATTGCCAGATTTCTTTTTGAAAAATGTTCTCCCGGTTGTCGACTAATAGATGTTCTTAGCGAATTTTTCATATTGGACCCATATACAGATAGAAAATGATTTTTTGTTCTGCTGTCCTGATTCTGCCAAGGGGAGAGAGAACATATTTATCAACTTTTTTATTCAAATCTCATCACACGTGAGGGTAGCAAAAGATAGGTTATTGTTATTTTGCATGTCTTGAGGAAATTGAAAAAAAGAACGAGCCAAGATTAGTGCCCGTAGTTGAAGAAATCCTTTAATTACCGTGGGTTGGTCATTAACAGCTTATGTTTTTTTCACTGAGTCAAACTTTGAACGCTTGGATCTCAATAAGTTTTTATCCAATTAACAGACATTCTCAGCGAATTTTGAATATATGACCCATTTCAGATAGAAAATAATTTTTTGTTCTACTGTCGAGATTCAGCCAAGGGGAAAGTGAACATATTTATCAACTTTTTCTTCAATTCACATCACACGTGACGAGTAGGAAAAGATAGGTTATTGTTATTTTGCATGTCATGAGAAGATAGAAAAAAAGAATGAGTCAAGAATAGTGCCCGTAGTAGAAGAACTCCGTAAATTACCACGGGTTGGTCAGAAACAGCTTATGTTCTTTTCTCTGACTCGAACTTTGAACGCTTGGATCTCTCTAAATTTTTATCCAACTGCCAGATTTCTTGTAAAATATTCTGCCTGTTGTCTACTAACAGATGTTCTTAGCGAATTTTGCATATTAGACCCATATTCAGATAGAAAATGGTTTGTTCTACTATCCTGATTCAGCAAAGGGGAGAAAGAACATATTTATCAATTTTTTCCACAAATCTCATCACACGTGAGGGGTAGGAAAATATAGATTATAGTTATTTTGCATGTCTTTAGTAGATAGAAAAAAAATGAGCCAAGAATAGCGCCCGTAGTTGAAGAAATCCTTATATTACGACGGCTTGGTCAAAAACAGCTAATGTTTTTTTTTCATTTACTCTAAATTTGAACGCTTGGATCTCTCTAAGTTTTTATCCAATTGCCAGATTTTTTTTGTAAAATATTCGCCTTATTGTTGACTAACAGATGTTCTTTGCGAATGTTGCATATTGGACCCATGTGCAGATAGAAAATATTTTTTTGTTCTGCTGTCCAGATTCAACCAAGGGAGACAGAAAAAATTTATCAATTTTTTCTTCAAATGTTATCACACGTGAGGGGAAGGAAAAGATAGGTTATTGTTATTTTGCATGTCTTGAGGAGATAGAAATAATAATGTGCCAAGAATAGCTACCATAGTTGAAAAACTCCTGAAATTATCACGGGTTGGTCAGAATCAGCTTATGTTTTTTTCACTGACTCCAACTTTGAACGCTTGGATCTCTATATGTTTTTATCCAATTGCAAGATTTTGTTTTGTAAAATATTCTTCTTGTTGTCGAATAACAGATTTTCTTAGCGAATTTTGTATATTGGACCCATATTCAAATAGAAAATAATTTTTTGTTCTGCTGTCCAAATTCGGCCAACGGGAGAGAGAACATATTTATCAACTTTTTCTTCAAATCTCATGACACGTGAGGGGTAGGAAAAGATAGATTATTCCATAAATTACCACGGGTTGGTCAGAAACAGCTTTTGTTTTTTCTCTCTAACTCGAACTTTGAAAACATGGATCTCTCAAAATTTTTATCCAATTGCCAGATTTCTTTTTGTAAAATATTCTCCTTGTTGTCTACTAAAAGTTGGTCTTAGCTAATTTTACATATTACACCCATATTCAGAAAGAAAATAATTTTTTGTTCTGCTATCCTGATTCACCCAAGGGGAGAGAGAGCATATTTATCAACTTTTTCTTCAAATCTAATCATACGTGAGGGGTACAAAAATAAAGGTTATTGTTATTTTGCATGTCTTGAGGACATAGAAAAAAGAATGAGCCAAGAATAGCGCCCGTAGATGAAGAAATCCTTAAATTATCACGGGTTGGTCAGAAACAGCTTATGTTTTTTTTTTCATTTACTCTAAATTTGAACGCTTGGATCTCTCTAAGTTTTTATCCAATTGCCAGATTTCTTTTTGTAAAATATTCGCCTTATTGTCGACTAACTGATGTTCTTAGCGAATGTTGCATATTGGACCCATGTGCAGATAGAAAATATTTTTTTGTTCTGCTGTCCAGATTCAGCCAAGGGGAGAGAGAACATATTTATCAACTTTTTCTTCAAATGTCATCACACGTGAGGGGAAGGAAAAGATAGGTTATCGTTATTTTGCATGTCTTGAGGAGATAGAAAAAACAATGTGCCAAGAATAGTTACCGTAGTTGAAAAACTCTTTAAATTATCACGGGTTGGTCAGAAACAGCTTATGTTTTTTCACTGACTCCAACTTTGAACACTTGGATCTCTATAAGTTTTTATCCAATTGCAAGATTTCGTTTTGTAAAATATTCTTCTTGTTGTCGAATAACAGATTTCTGTAAACCGCGTAAAACCGTCGTTTAAATTTCACACAATTTAGCAAAACAATTTATAATTTTCCCTAGCTTCACTCTTAAGTGTATATGTGGACTTTTGAGTTTTAGGGGTCGAACACAAGGAGAATGGCCTTGAGATATTACAATTCTTTTCAAAAGTAGGTCTTGTTTGTTCAAATGTTGAAGATTGTTTAAGAAGGTTAATGATATATTAGATGGAAGTTCGTACACAATTCTTTTGAAAATTCTTTAATAATAGTTCCAAATGTCCAAAAGTTGCAAATGATATGTCAATGAAAACTAGAGAATGAGATCTTCATAATGCAAGGCAAATCAATTATCACTTTTGTTCATATTTTCATGTAATTTTCGTTTTAGTCCACACTTTTCATAATCAATCAACAGAGTTTTTCATAAAATCACAGAAAATCGAAAATTACTTCAAAAATCACCAAAATTTAAAAGAAATTAGGAAAGTAAGTTCAGATTATGTGGTAAAAATCTCAGATCAAAAAGATTAATATTCCAAAAGTTATGGTCAAAACTCAGAACATATGACAGATTTAGACAGAGAATGATAAGTGTTGCTAAAAGAGGGTGGAATTCAAATTTTATCTAAACAACAATTCAATTAAAATTCAGATCAAGAAACTATACTTCAAAATTATTTACTGAGACCTAGATTTTTTATTTATAGGATATTTTTACTAATTTCTAAAAATCGTAGAAAAACAGACAGATTCAAAAATCAAGAACAGAAAATTTTAAAAAGTCAAAACTTTGCACAGATTTTATCTTACAAATTTAACATAAAAGCATTGGGCACATATTATATGAAAGTTTTTATATCTAGAGAAACACAAAATATTTTTTTTATAATTTTCTTTGATCAGATCTGAAGTCAAACAATTTTTTACTGAAACTGACAGAAACAAAATGCAGAAAAATGTATTTTTCAATTTATAGGATAAAAGTAGGGATTTTTAAGGCAATTTGATCAAGAATTGTATCATTAACCACTAAATATTCAATTTATCAGATTTGGCACAAGTTTGAATTATTTCCAACCAGAAGAACTCAGCAAATAGATCAAAATTTCAAATCAAACAACAGTCAACCAACTAGTGTTTGATCTCAACTTTTGAACTACAAATTTCACTAAACCAAACAAAAACCTTAACCAAGATTCAAGATGATAAAATGGACTAACATGCATGGAAATCCAGTTCTAAATGACCTAATTAATCCAACCAAATCGATTAAATCAAGAAAATCCAGATTCAACAGCAAATTATGAACAGTAACCAAATCAGTCAATTTACTTCAAATTAAAGCAAGATTTCAAACAATTCTATCACAAAAAGCCTATCCCTACAAGATTCTACTCACACATGTTAAGATCAACCGAAATTAGGCATGTGTTCATCATATTTCTTTACAAATTGGATCTTGTGATCTAAAATTGAATACAAGAGATTAAATGAAAATTGGATCAAACCGAGACGCAGAAGATCAACCAGAAGCTTCCTTGAGCCGATTTGAACCTCCAACTGATGCTTGATCCCAGCCGGAACCGATCAATTGCCTTTTTCACCAAAATCAGCCCGAATTGGTGAATTTCACTCAAACTCGAAAATTGAAGCTCGAAAAGCTCTGAAATTCAGTAATGGGGTTACTGAAGCTTAAAGAAGATGATTGGAGAGTGGTGTGTTGAAAGAATTTGGAGAATGGAAGGATGATTTTTATGAATGGGTCGATCGGTCGAATTTATAGAGAGGCTGGTCTTGAGAGTGGGGGACAAACCGAGCGATTCCATTTGCTCAGGCAGATCAAGTGGGGTGTACTGAAGATCTGTGCGAAATTTCGTTGAATTTGGTTGAGAATTGAACGGTTTTGAATCATCGAATTTTTCATCCGTTTACTCGCGCGAACTGAACTGAGTTCAGTTCAAATGCGATTTGAATCGCATTACTGAGACTGACAGTGGGTCCCTTCAGAATAAGTTGTGGAGAAACGAGTCGTTATCGCGTGAAACGAGTCGCTATTCCGTTATTAATCTCTGAGTTTTCAAACTGTCTTCTTGATGTTCTGTGGCGAGACGGGTTGAAACATGCGAAACGAGTCGTCTTCTTATTCAACCTTTGGCGCTGAGTTTTGAATTAAATTTCCGGATTTCATGCGACGAGACGAGCTGCAGCTCGCTTGAAACGAATCACTTTTGTGTGAGCTGGGTACTGACTCGTTTTAACTCATTCCGCTGATCTGGTGTGGCGAATCGGTTTGAAACGCGTGAGACGAGTCATAACTGGTGAAACGAGTCATCTTCTTCTTCAGTTTTGGCTCTGAATTTCTTTTCTCGATCTTCTTTGTTTTTTCTCAAAACCACAAAAATTAAAATGAAATACATGGAAAAAACCCCATTATTATTGATTTTCACAATACATGGAAAAAAAATAATATTTTCTTATTTTCATAAAACCGCAAAATAAGAAGTCTAATAGATGGAAAAAATACAATTTTGTATTGTTTTTCACAAAACCACAAAAATTAAATCTAATACCTAGAGAAAACTAAATTGTTAATGATTTTCACAATACCAAAAAAATCGAATTGAGGTTTAATATATGGAAACAAACAATCTTTTGATATTTTCACAAAACCACAAAAATTGATGTGTAGTATATGAAAAACACACAATTTTGTATTGTTTTTCACAAAATCACAAAAAATAAAATCTAATGCATGGAAAAAACTCCATTGTTGTTGATTCTCACAATACCAAGAAACTCGAATTGAGGTACAATACATGGAACGAAATAATATTTTCTTATTTTCGCCAAACCGCATAATAAGAAGTCTAATACAAGGAAAAAATACAATTTTGTATTGTTTTTCACAAATCCACAAAAATTAAAATTTAATACATGGAAAAAACTCCCTTGTTATCGATTTTCACAACGCCAAAAAATCGAATTGAGGTGAAATACATGGGAAAAAATAATCTTTTGGTATTTTCACAAAACCACAAAAATTGAAGTCTAAAATATGAAAAAAAACAAAATTTTGTATTGTTTTTCAAAAAACCACAAATATTAATATCTAATACATGGAAAAAACTCCCTTGTTATCGATTTTCACAACGCCAAACAGTCCAATTGAGGTGAAATACATGGGAAAAAATAATCTTTTGGTATTTTCACAAAACCACAAAAATTGAAGTCTAAAATATGAAAAAAAACAAAGTTTTGTATTGTTTTTCACAAAACCACAAATATTAATATCTAATACATGAAAAAAACTCCATTGTTATTGATTTTCAAAATTCTAAAAAAATCGAATTTAGATACAATACATGGAAAAAAATATTATTTTTATATTTTCAGTAAACCACAAAATAAGAACTGTAATAGATCGAAAAAACACAATTTTATATTGTTTTTCACAAAACCACAAAAATTAAAATCTAATACATCGATAAAACTCCATTGTTATTGATTCTCACAATACGAAAAAAATCGAATTGAGGTACAATACATAGAACGAAATAATATTTTGTTATTTTCGCAAAACCGCATAATAAGAAGTCTAATACCTGGAAAAACACAATTTTGTATTGTTTTTCACGAAACCTCAAATATTAAAATCTAATACATGGTAAATACTCCATTGTTAATGACTTTCACAATACCAAAAGAATGGAATTAAGGTAAAATACATGGAAAGAAATAATATTTTGTTATTTTCACAAAACCAAAAAAATTGAAGTCTAATACAAGGAAAAAACACAATTTTGTACTGTTTGTTCACAAAACAACAAAAATTAAAATCAAATACATGGAAAAAAACTCCATTGTTATTGATTTTCACAATTCCAAAAAAATCGAATTTAGGCACAATACATGGAACAAAATAATATTTTCTTATTTTTCAGAAAACCGCAAAATAAGAAGTCTAATAGATGGAAAAAACACAATTTTGTATTGTTTTTCACAAAACAACAAAAATTAAAATCTAATATACCGATAAAACTCCATTGCCATTGATTCTCACAATACAAAAAAAATCGAATTGATGTACAATACATAGAACGAAATAATATTTTGTTATTTTCACAAACCACGAAAATTAAAATATAATACATGGAAAATACTCCATTCTTATTAATTTTCACAATACCAAAAAAATAGAATTGAGGTACAAAACATGGGAAAAAAATAATATTTTGTTATTTTCCCAAAATTGCAAAATAAGAAGTCTAATACATGGAAAAAACACAATTTTGTATTGTTTTTCACAAAACCACAAAAATTAAAATCTAATACATGGAAAAAACTCCATTGTTATTGATTTTCAAAATTCTAAAAAAATCGAATTTAGATACAATACATGGAAAAAAAAATAATATTTTCTTATTTTCAGTAAACCGCAAAATAAGAAGTTTAATAGATGGAGAAAACATAATTTTGTATTGTTTTTCACAAAACAACAAAAATTAAAATCTAATACGTCGATAAAACTCCATTGTTATTTATTCTCACAATACCAAAAAAATCGAATTGAGGTACAATACATAGAACAAAATAATATTTTGTTATTTTCGCAAAACCGCATAATAAGAAGTCTAATACATGGAAAAAACACAATTTTGTATTGTTTTTCACGAAACCTCAAATATTAA
The DNA here is from genome assembly GCA_027726005.1 of Juncus effusus. NCBI lineage: Eukaryota > Viridiplantae > Streptophyta > Magnoliopsida > Poales > Juncaceae > Juncus > Juncus effusus. The sequence continues at coordinate 5,296,143 of CM050903.1, read as the reverse complement.
AATCTATTACATGGAAAATACTCCATTGTTAATGATTTTCACAATACCAAAAAAATGGAATTAAGGTACAATACATGGAAAGAAATAATATTTTGTTATTTTCAGAAAACCAGAAAAATTTAAGTCTAATATAAGGAAAAAACACAATATTCTATTGTGTTTTCACAAAACAACAAAAATTAAAATCAAATACATGGAAAAAAACTCCATTGTTATTGATTTTCACAGTTCCAAAAAAATCAAATTTAGGTACAATACATGGAAAAAAATAATATTTTCTTATTTTTCAGAAAACCGCAAAATAAGAAGTCCAATAGATGGAAAAAACACATTTTTGTATTGTTTTTCACAAAACCACAAAAATTAAAACCTAATATATCGATAAAACTCCATTGTCATTGATTCTCACAATACCAAAAAAATCGAATTGAGGTACAATACATAGAACGAAATAATATTTTGTCATTTTCGCAAACCACGAAAATTAAAATATAATACATGGAAAATACTCCATTGTTATTAATTTTCACAATACCAAAAAAATAGAATTGAGGTACAAAACATGGGAAAAAAATAATATTTTGTTATTTTCCCAAAATTGCAAAATAAGAAGTCTAATACATGGAAAAAACACAATTTTGTATTGTTTTTCACAAAACCACAAAAACTAAAATCTAATACATGGAAAAAACTCCATTGTTATTGATTGTCGCAATACCAAAAAATCGAATTGAGGTTTAATACATGGAAAAAAATAATCATTTAATATTTTCACAAAACCACAAAAATTGAAGTCTAATACATGGAAAAAACAAAATTTGTATTGTTTTTCACAAAACCACTAAAATTGAGAACTAATATTTTGCTATTTTCACAAAACCACTAAAATTGAGAAGTAATATTTTGCTATTTTCACAAAACCACAAAAATTGAAGCCTAATACATGGAAACAGCACAATTTTGTATTGTCTTTAACAAAACCACAAAAATTAAAATCTAATACATGGAAAAAATTCTATTGTTATTGATTTTCACAAGACCAAAAAAATCGAATTGAGGTACAAAACATGGGTAAAAAATAATATTTTGTTATTTTCACAAAACCGCAAAATAAGAAGCCTAATACATTGAAAAAACATAATTTTGTATTGTTTTTCACAAAACCACAAAAATTAAAATCTAATACGTGGAAAAAACTCCATTGTTATTGATTGTCAGAATACCAAAAAATCGAATTGAGTTGTAATGGATGGAAAAAAACAATCTTTTGATATTTTCAGAAAACCCCAAAAATGAAAGTCTAAAAAATGGAAAAAACAAAATTTGTATTGGTTTTCATAAAACCACTAAAATTAAAATCTAATACATGAAAAATACTCCATTGTTAATGATTTTCACAATACCAAAAAAATAGAATTGAGGTACAATACATGGAAAGAAATAATATTTAGTTACTTTCACAAAGCCACAAAAGTTGATGTCTCATACATGGAAAAAACACAATTTGTATTGTTTTTCACAAAACCACAAAAATTAAAATCTAATACATCGAGAAAACTAAATTGTTAATGATTTTCACAATACCAAAAAAATCGAATTGAGGTGTAATATATGGAAACAAACAATCTTTTGATATTTTCACAAAACCACAAAAATTGATTTGTAGTATATGAAAAAAACACAATTTTGTATTGTTTTTCACAAGACCACAAAAAATAAAATCTAATACATGGAAAAAACTCCATTGTTACTGATTCTCACAATACCAAAGAAATCGAATTGAGGTACAATACATGGAACGAAATAATATTTTCTTATTTTAGCCAAACCGCATAATTAGAAGTCTAATACATTGAAAAAACACAATTTTGTATTGTTTTTCACAAATCCACAAAAATTAAAATTTAATACATGGAAAAAACTCCCTTGTTATCGATTTTCACAACGCCAAAAAATCGAATTGAGGTGAAATACACGGGAAAAAATAATCTTTTGGTATTTTCACAAAACCACAAAAATTGAAGTCTAAAATATGAAAAAAAACAAAATTTTGTATTGTTTTTCACAAAACCACAAATATTAAAACCTAATACATGGAAAAAAACTTCATTGTTATTGATTTTCAAAATTCCAAAAAAATCCAATTTAGATACGATACATGGAAAAAGTAATATTTTCTTATTTTCAGTAATCCGCAAAATAAGAAGTCTAATAGATGGAAAAAACACAATTTTGTATTGTTTTTCACAAAACCACAAAAATTAAAATCTAATACATCGATAAAACTCCATTGTTATTGATTCTCACAATACGAAAAAAATCGAATTGAGGTACAATACATAGAACGAAATAATATTTTGTTATTTTCGCAAAACCGCATAATAAGAAGTCTAATACCTGGAAAAACACAATTTTGTATTGTTTTTCACGAAACCGCAAATATTAAAATCTAATACAAGGTAAATACTCCATTGTTAATGACTTTCACAACACCAAAAAAATGGAATTAAGGTAAAATACATGGAAAGAAATAATATTTTGTTATTTTCACAAAACCAGAAAAATTGAAGTCTAATACAAGGAAAAAACACAATTTTGTACTGTTTGTTCACAAAACAACAAAAATTAAAATCAAATACATGGAAAAAAACTCCATTGTTATTGATTTTCACAATTCCAAAAAAATCGAATTTAGGTACAATACATGGAAAAAAATAATATTTTCTTATTTTTCGGAAAACCGCAAAATAAGAAGTCTAATAGATGGAAAAAACACAATTTTGTATTGTTTTTCACAAAACCACAAAAATTAAAATCTAATATACCGATAAAACTCCATTGTCATTGATTCTCACAATACCAAAAAAATCGAATTGAGGTACAATACATAGAACGAAATAATATTTTGTTATTTTCACAAAACCGCATAATAAGATGTCTAATACATGGAAAAAACACAATTCTGTATTGTTTTTCACAAAACCACGAAAATAAAAATCTAATACATGGAAAAAACTGCATTGTTATTAATTTTCACAATACCAAAAAATAGAATTGAGGTGTAATACATGGAAAAATACAATCTTTTGATATTTGCACATAACCACAAAAATTGAAGTCTAATATATGAAAAAAAACACAATTTTGTATTGTTCTTCACGAGACCACAAATATTAAAATCTAATACACGGAAAATACTCCATTCTTAATGATTTTCACAAAACCAAAAAGATGGAATTGTGGTTGTATTGTTTTTCACAAAACCACAAAAATTAAAATCTAACACATGGAAAAAACTCCACTGTTAATGATTTTCACAATACCAAAAAATCTATTGAGGTGTAGCACATGGAAAAAAACAATCTTTTGATATTTTTACAAAATCAGAAAAATTGAAGTCTAATATATGAAAAAAGCACAACTTTGTATTGTTTTTCACACAACCACAAAAATTAAAATTGAAATAAGAAGTCCATTAATATGATTCTCAAAAATAACAAAAAAATCGAATTGAGGTAATATACATGGAACGAAATAATATTTTCTTATTTTCGCCAAACCGCATAATAAGAAGTCTAATACATGGAAAAAAAGCAATTCTATATTGTTTTTCACAAATCCACAAAAATTAAAATTTAATACATGGAAAAAACTCCCTTGCTATCGATTTTCACAACGCCAAAAAATCGAATTGTGGTGAAATACATGGGAAAAAATAATCTTTTAATATTTTCACAAAACCACAAAAATTCAAGTCTAAAATATGAAAAAAATAAAATTTTGTATTGTTTTTCACAAAACTACAAATATTAAAATCTAATACATGGAAAATTCCAAGAAAATCGAATTTAGATACAATACATGGAAAAAAAATAATATTTTCTTATTTTCAGTAAACCGCAAAATAAGAAGTTTAATAGATGGAGAAAACATAATTTTGTATTGTTTTTCACAAAACAACAAAAATTAAAATCTAATACGTCGATAAAACTCCATTGTTATTTATTCTCACAATACCAAAAAAATCAAATTGAGGTGCAATACATGGAACAAAATAATATTTTGTTATTTTCGCAAAACCGCATAATAAGAAGTCTAATACATGGAAAGAACACAATTTTGTATTGTTTTTCACGAAACCTCAAATATTAAAATCTAATACATGGAAAATACTCCATTGTTAATGATTTTCACAATACCAAAAAAATGGAATTAAGGTACAATACATGGAAAGAAATAATATTTTGTTATTTTCACAAAACCAGAAAAATTTAAGTCTAATATAAGGAAAAAACACAATATTCTATTGTGTTTTCACAAAACAACAAAAATTAAAATCAAATACATGGAAAAAAACTCCATTGTTATTGATTTTCACAATTCCAAAAAAATCAAATTTAGGTACAATACATGGAAAAAAAGAATATTTTCTTATTTTTCAGAAAACCGCAAAATAAGAAGTCCAATAGATGGAAAAAACACATTTTTGTATTGTTTTTCACAAAACCACAAAAATTAAAACCTAATATATCGATAAAACTCCATTGTCATTGATTCTCACAATACCAAAAAAATCGAATTGAGGTACAATACATAGAACGAAATAATATTTTGTTATTTTCGCAAAACACGAAAATTAAAATATAATACATGGAAAATACTCCATTGTTATTAATTTTCACAATACCAAAAAAATAGAATTGAGGTACAAAACATGGGAAAAAAATAATATTTTGTTATTTTCCCAAAATTGCAAAATAAGAAGTCTAATACATGGAAAAAACACAATTTTGTATTGTTTTTCACAAAACCAGAAAAATTAAAATCTAATACAGGGAAAAAACTCCATTGTTACTGATTGTCGCAATACCAAAAAATCGAATTGAGGTGTAATACATGGAAAAAAATAATCATTTAATATTTTCACAAAACCACAAAAATTGAAGTCTAATACATGGAAAAAACAAAATTTGTATTGTTTTTCACAAAACCACTAAAATTGAGAAGTAATATTTTGCTATTTTCGCAAAACCACAAAAATCGAAGCCTAATACATGGAAACAGCACAATTTTGTATTGTCTTTCACAAAACCACAAAAATTAAAATCTAATACATGGAAAAAATTCTATTGTTATTGATTTTCACAAGACCAAAAAAATCGAATTGAGGTACAAAACTTGGGTAAAAAATAATATTTTGTTATTTTCACAAAACCGCAAAATAGGAAGCCTAATACATTGAAAAAACATAATTTTGTATTGTTTTTCACAAAGCCACAAAAATTAAAATCTAATACGTTGAAAAAACTCCATTGATATTGATTGTCAGAATACGAAAAAATCGAATTGAGTTTTAATGGATGGAAAAAAACAATCTTTTGATATTTTCAGAAAACCCCAAAAATGAAAGTCTAATAAATGGAAAAAACAAAATTTGTATTGGTTTTTATAAAACCACTAAAATTAAAATCTAATACATGAAAAATACTCCATTGTTAATGATTTTCACAATACCAAAAAAATAGAATTGAGGTACAATACATGGAAAGAAATAATATTTAGTTACTTTCACAAAGCCACAAAAGTTGATGTCTAATACATGGAAAAAACACAATTTGTATTGTTTTTCACAAAACCACAAAAATTAAAATCTAATACATCGAGAAAACTAAATTGTTAATGATTTTCACAATACCAAAAAAATCGAATTGAGGTGTAATATATGGAAACAAACAATCTTTTGATATTTTCACAAAACCACAAAAATTGATTTGTAGTATATGAAAAAAACACAATTTTGTATTGTTTTTCACAAAACCACAAAAAATAAAATCTAATACATGGAAAGAACTCCATTGTTACTGATTCTCACAATACCAAAAAAATCGAATTGAGGTACAATACATGGAACGAAATAATATTTTCTTATTTCCGCCAAACCGCATAATAAGAAGTCTAATACATTGAAAAAACACAATTTTGTATTGTTTTTCACAAATCCACAAAAATTAAAATTTAATACATGGGAAAAACTCCCTTGTTATCGATTTTCACAACGCCAAAAAATTGAATTGAGGTGAAATACACGGGAAAAAATAATCTTTTGGTATTTTCACAAAACCACAAAAATTTAAGTCTAAAATATGAAAAAAAACAAAATTTTGTATTGTTTTTCACAAAACCACAAATATTAAAACCTAATACATGGAAAAAAACTTCATTGTTATTGATTTTCAAAATTCCAAAAAAATCGAATTTAGATACAATACATTGGAAAAGTAATATTTTCTTATTTTCAGTAAACCGCAAAATAAGAAGTCTAATAGATGGAAAAAACACAATTTTGTATTGTTTTTCACAAAACCACAAAAATTAAAATCTAATACATCGATAAAACTTCATTGTTATTTATTCCCACAATACGAGAAAAATCGAATTGAGGTACTATACATAGAACGAAATAATATTTTGTTATTTTCGCAAAACCGCATAATAAGAACTCTATTACATGAAAAAAACACAATTTTGTATTGTTTTTCACGAAACCACAAATATTAAAATCTAATACATGGAAAATACTCCATTGTTAATGATTTTCACAATACCAAAAAAATGGAATTGTGGTACAATACATGGAAAGAAATAATATTTTGTTATTTTCACAAAACCAGAAAAATTGAAGTCTAATACAAGGAAAAAACACAATTTTGTATTGTGTTTTCACAAAACAACAAAAATTAAAATCAAATACATGGACAAAAACTCCATTGTTATTGATTTTCACAATTCCAAAAAAATCGAATTTAGGTACCATACATGGAAAAAATAATATTTTCTTATTTTTCAGAAAACCGCAAAATAAGAAGTGTAATAGATGGAAAAAACGCAATTTTGTATTGTTTTTCACAAAACCACAAAAATTAAAATCTAATATATCGATACGACTCCATTGTCATTGATTCTCACAATACCAAAAAAATCGAATTGTTGTACAATACATAGAACGAAATAATATTTTGTTATTTTCGCAAAACCGCATAATAAGATGTCTAATACATGGAAAAAACACAATTCTTTATAGTTTTTCACAAAACCACGAAAATAAAAATCTAATACATGGAAAAAACTGCATTGTTATTGATTTTCACAATACCAAAAAATAGAATTGAGGTGTAATACACGGAAAAATACAATCTTTTGATATTTTCACATAACCACAAAAATTGAAGTCTAATATATGAAAAAAACACAATTTTGAATTGTTTTTCACGAAACCACAAATATTAAAATCTCATACATGGAAAATACTCCATTCTTAATGATTTTCACAATACCAAAAAGATGGAATTGTGGTTGTATTGTTTTTCACAAAATCACAAAAATTAAAGTCTAATACATGGAAAAAACTCCACTGTTAATGATTTTCACAATACCAAAAAATCGAATTGAGGTGTAGCACATGGAAAAGAAACAATCTTTTGATATTTTCACAAAATCAAAAAAATTGAAGTCTAATATATGAAAAAAACAAAATTTTGTATTGTTTTTCACAAAATCACAAAAATTAAAATCTAATACATGGAAAAAAGTCCATTAATATTGATTCTCAAAAATAACAAAAAAATCGAATTGAGGTACAATACATGGAACGAAATAATATTTTCTTATTTTTGCCACACCGCATATTAAGAAGTCTAATACATGGAAAAAACACAATTTTGTATTGTTTTTCACAAATCCACAAAAATTAAAATTTAATACATGGAAAAAACTCCCTTGTTATCGATTTTCACAACGCCAAGAAATCGAATTGAGGTGAAATACATGGGAAAAAATAATCTTTTGATATTTTCACGAAACCACAAAAATTGAAGTCTAAAATATGAAAAAAAACAAAATTTTGTATTGTTTTTCACAAAACCACAAATATTAAAATCTAATACATGGAAAAAACTCCATTGTTATTGATTTTCAAAATTCCAAAAAATTCGAATTTAGATACAATACATGGAAAAAGTAATATTTTCTTATTTTCAGTAAACCGCAAAATAAGAAGTCTAATAAATGGAAAAAACACAATTTTGTATTGTTTTTCACAAAACCACAAAAATTAAAATCTAATACATCGATAAAACTCCATTGTTATTTATTCTCACAATACCAAAAAAATCGAATTGAGGTACAATACATAGAACGAAATAATATTTTGTTATTTTCGCAAAACCGCATAATAAGAAGTCTAATACAAGGAGAAAACAGAATTTTGTATTGTTTTTCACAAAACCACAAATATTAAAATCTAATACCTGGAAAATACTCCATTGTTAATGATTTTCACAATACCAAAAAAATGGAATTGAGGTACAATACATGGAAAGAAATAATATTTTGTTATTTTCACAAAACCAGAAAAATTGAAGTCTAATACAAGGAAAAAACACAATTTTCTATTGTGTTTTCACAAAACAACAAAAATTAAAATCAAATACAAGGAAAAAAACTCCATTGTTCTTGATTTTCACAATTCCAAAAAAATCGAATTTAGGTACAATACAGGGAAAAAAATAATATTTTCTTATTTTTCAGAAAACCGCAAAATAAGAAGTCTAATAGATGGAAAAAACAGATTTTTGTATTGTTTTTCAAAAAACCACAAAAATCAAAATCTAATATATCGATAAAACTCCATTGTCATTGATTCTCACAATACCAAAAAAATCGAATTGAGGTATAATACATAGAACGAAATAATATTTTGTTATTTTCGCAAAACCACGAAAATTAAATTCTAATACATGGAAAAAACTCCATTGTTATTAATTTTCACAATACCAAAAAAATAGAATTGAGGTACAGTACATGGAAAGAAATAATATTTTGTTATTTTCACAAAACCAGAAAAATTGAAGTCTAATACAAGGAAAAAACACAATTTTCTATTGTGTTTTCACAAAACAACAAAAATTAAAATCAAATAAATGGAAAAAAACTCCATTGTTATTGATTTTCACAATTCCAAAAAAATCGAATTTAGGTACAATACATAGAACGAAATAATATTTTGTTATTTTCGCAAAACCGCATAATAAGAAGTCTAATATATGGAAAAAAACACAATTATGTATTGTTTTTGACAAAACCACAAAAATAAAAATCTAATACATGGAAAAAACTGCATTGTTATTGATTTTCACAATTCCAAAAAATAGAATTGAGGTGTAATACATGGAAAAAAATAATCTTTTGATATTTTCACATAACCACAAAAATTGAAGTCTAATATATGAAAAAAACACAATTTTGTATTGTTTTTCACGAAACCACAAATATTAAAATCTAATACATGGAAAATACTCCATTCTTAATGATTTTCACAATACCAAAAAGATGGAATTGTGGTTGTATTATTTTTCACAAAACCACAAAAATTAAAATCTAATACATGGAAAAAACTCCACTGTTAATGATTTTCACAATACGAAAAAATCGAATTGAGGTGTAGCACATGGAAAAAAACAATCTTTTGATATTTTCACCAAATCAAAAAAATTGAAGTCTAATATATGAAAAAGACACAATTTTGTATTGTTTTTCACAAAATCACAAAAATTAAAATCTAATACATGGAAAAAACTCCATTAATATTGATTCTCAAAAATAACAAAAAAATCGAATTGAGGTACAATACATGGAACGAAATAATATTTTGTTATTTTCGCAAAACCGCATAATAAGAAGTCTAATAGATGGAAAAAACACAATTTTGTATTGTTTTTCACAAAACAAAAAAAATTAAAATCTAATACATGGAGAAAACTGCATTGTTATTGATTTTCACAATACCAAAAAATTGAATTGAGGTGTAGTACATGGAAAAAATTAATCTTTTGATATTTTCACAAAACCACAAAAATTGAAGTCTAATATAGGAAAAAAAAAACACAATTTTGTATTGTTTTTCACGAAACTACAAATATTAAAATCTAATACATGGAAAATACTCCATTCTTAATGATTTTCACAAACGGCTTATGTTTTTTTCTCTGTCTCCAAATATTAGAATAGCGCCTTTAGTTGAAGAAATCCTTAAATTACCATGGGTTGGTCAGAAACAGCTTATGTTTTTTTCTCTGACTTCAACTTTGAACGCTTCGATCACTCTAAGTTTTTATCCAATTGCCAGATTTCTTTTCGTAGAATATTCACCTTGTTCTCGACTAACAGATGCTCTTAGCGAATTTTGCATATTGGACGCTTATTCAGATAGAAAATGATTTTTTTTTCCACTGTCCAGATTCGGCCAAGGGGAGAGAGAAAATATTTATCAACTTTTTCTTCAAATTTAAACACACGTGAGGGGTAGGAAAATATAGATTATTGCTATTTTGCATGTCTTCATGAGATAGAAAAAAGAATGTGCCAAGAATAGATCCCTTAGTTGATGAACTCCTTAAATTAGCACGGGTTGGTCAGAAACGACTTATGTTTTTTTCTCTGTCTCCAACTTTGAACGCTTGGATCTCTCTAAGTTTCTATCCAATTGCCTGAGTTCTTTTTGTAGAATATTCGCCTTGTTGTCGACTGACAAATGTTCTTAGCGAATTTTGCATATTGGAACCTTATTCAGATAGAAAATGATTTTTTGTTCAACTGCCCAGATTCAGCCAAGGGGAGAGAGGACATATTTATCAACTTTTTCTTCAAACCTCACCACACGTTAGGGGTAGGAAGAGATAGGTTATTGTTATTTTGCATGTCCTCCGGAGAGAGAACAAAGAATGTTCCAAGAATAGCTTCCGTAGTTGATGAACTCCTCAAATTACCACGGGTTGGTCTGAAACAGCTTATCTTTTTTTATCTGACTCCAACTTTGAACGCTTGGATCTCTCTAAGATTTTATCTAATTGCCAGATTTCGTTTTTTAGAATATTCATCTTGTTCTCGTCTAACAGATGTTCTTAGCGAATTTTGCATATTAGACCCTTATTCAGATAGAAAATGATTTTTTTTTCTACTGTCCAGATTCGGCCAAGGGGAGGGAAACATATTTATCAACTTTTTCTTCAAATCTCATCACAGGTGAGGGTAGAAAAAGATACGTATTGTTATTTTGCATGTCTTGAGGAGATAGAAAACACAATGAGCCAAGAATAGCGCCTGTAGGTGAAGAAATCCTTAAATTACGACGGGTTGGTCAGAAACAGCTTCTGTTTTTTTCTCTTACTCTAACTTTGAACGCTTGAATCACTCTAAGTTTTTATCCAATTGCCAGGTTTCTTTTTGTTTAATATTCGCCTTGTTGCCGACTAACAGATGTTCTTAGCAAATTTTGCATATTGGACCCTTATTCAGATAGAAAATGATTTTTTGTTCAACTGCCTAGATTCAGCCAAGGGGAGAGAGAAAATGTTTATCAACTTTTTCTTCAAATCGCATCACACGATAGAGGTAGGAAAAGATAGGTTATTGTTATTTTGCATGTCTTGAGGAGATAGAAAAAAGAATGTGCCAAGAATAGCTCCTGTAGTTGATGAACTCCTCAAATTACCACGGGTCGGTCAGAAACGGCTTATGTTTTTTTCTCTGACTCCAACTTTGAACGCTTGGATATGTGTAAGTTTTTATCCAATTCCCTGATTTCTTTTTTGTAGAATATTCACCTTGTTCTCGACTAACAGATGTTCTTAGCGAATTTTGCATATTTGACCCTTATTCGGATTGAAAATGATTTTTTTTTCTACTGTCCAGATTTGGCCAAGGTGAGAGAGAACATATTTATCAACTTTTTCTTCAAATTTCATCACACGTGAGGGGTAGGAAAACATAGATTATTGCTATTTTGCATGTCTTCAAAAGATAGAAAAAAGATTGTGCCAAGAATAGCTCCCGTAGTTGATGAACTCCTTAAATTGTCACGGGTTGGTCAGAAACAGCTTATGTTTTTTTCTTTGACTTCAACTTTGAACGCTTGGATCTCTCTATGTTTTTATACAATTGCCTGATTTCTTTTTGTAGAATATTCACCTTGTTCTCGACTAACAGATATTCTTAGAGAATTTTGCATATTTGACTCTTATTCAGATAGAAAATAATTTTTTTTTCTACTGTCCAGATTCGGCCAAGGGGAGAGGGAAGATGTTTATCAACTTTTTCTTCAAATTTCATCACACGTGAGGGGTAGGAAAACATAGATTATTGCTATTTTTCTTGTCTTCAGGAGATAGAAAAAAAAATGTGCCAAGAATAGCTCCCGTAGTTGATGAACTCCTTAAATTACCACGGGTTGGTCAGAAACAGCTTATGTTTTTTTCTCTGACTCCAACTTTGAACGCTTGGATCTCTCTAGTTTTTATCCAATTGCCAGATTTCATTTTTTAGAATATTCTCCTTGTTCTCGTCTAACAGATGTTCTTAGCGGATTTTGCATATTGGACCCTTATTCAGATAGAAAATGATATTTTGCATAAAACCCCAACAATTTTTCCAATTTCCACAAATGTTTCATATTTGAACTTTTTGTTTGAGGACAAACAAAGGTTTAAGTGTGGTGGGGTGGTTTTGTGTAAAACCAAGTTTTGTTTCTTGTAAAAATGTGAAACTTCATAAAAAAAAAATTCAAAATTTCAAAAACAACAACAAAACTCATAAATACCATAAAAATTTAAACTTTTTGCTTGTTTCTCTTTTATTTTTTTTTGTTTTTGTAAATAAATTTTGTGTGTTTTAAAAGCGAAAGATTTGAAATGAAAAGAAATAAAAGGTTTTGTAAAAAAATTTTAAACTAAGCCCTTTCAAGCAAAATTTTGAAAAACACTTAGGGTTTTGAAAAATGATGAAAAGATTTGAGAATTCAAAAAGAGATTAATTATCATCATGAATGCCATATTTTCCACCTCATCCCATCTATAATATCCATTTAAAATCCATTAAGCGTTTCAAAAATTCATAAATATTTCACTTGCCCCTTTAATGAATTTATAAATCGTTTTCTTTAAAGTAATGCTGTGATTAAAAGTTTTGAGAACTCAAACCTTACTTTTAATACCACTAGTTTCGCAAAATTGTTCTAACTCAACCTATCTTTAATGGCATAGCTAATGACTCGTATGTCCATCTCTAATTTTCGCACTAAAAGCAAGTGACCGAAATCATAACTTGTTACCCCTTCACAAAAAGAATTCAAAAATGTGAAAAATTATTTTTAAACCCTTGAAAAAGAAAAAATTTTACATATCCGCAATAGAAAATGAAGGATTTTTTGTACGTGCAAAGCACAGCTTGTCTTTTGATAACATGAGTGGATAGCATACCAACCTTTACGTGTTTATAAAAGAGAAAGTTGAGTTAGTTGAAACTTTTGGGGTAAATTTTATAAATTCACCATTTTAAATTTAGGGGGAGAAAGTATCAAAAACAAAATTAGGGCATTATTTTTTGGAAAAAGGTTCATATTTGAAGGATTGGGGAATTTTAAATAAATTTGAATTTGAAATTATTAATGGATAGTCATCGACCTTCGTGTCATATTATAATAATCAAATATTAGTATATAACATTCATGGCAATAACTAAACCTCTTTTCAAAACGCTTTAAACTGATTCTAAAAACCCTAAAACTTGATTTTATTTACGCTTGAGGGCAAGCTTGGTTTAAGTGTGGTGGAAATTGTAATGTGTATTTTTAGACACATTTTTAGGGTTTTTATCATCTCAAATTCAATCATAATTCACATTAAATGTATGAAAAATGCTCATAATTCATAAAACATAATTTGAAACCTCTTAATACATTTTTGTGTGATTTTACAGGCGAAAAGGCCATAAAATGAAGAATTGGACCAAAACGCAAATCATGGGCCAAAGATGGCCAACCAAGTCTACCAAAACCCTACACAAATTCACCCAAATAACCGATTTTCAAACAAGCTCAAAATCGATCAAACTGCATATCCTTGGATTCAGCACGACAAGACGAATCGGTTGGTATTATTCTCCACCCCTGAGAACGCCGGCGATCGCCGGAATCCGCCAACCAAAAGCAAACCAGCCATGTTTCTGACCTGAGAAAGCTTCTTCGAGCAACCTTGCCTTCTACAGTCCACCATTCGAGCCAAAACCAACTCTATTCTCTTCCTCTCTTCCTGCCCTTTCTATCCGTATGAAGAACTCATCAAATGGTGCAGAATCAAGTGAGAAATCTGAAGTTAAATCAACTGTTCGACGAAATCCTAAATGAACTTTTGAAGAACTGATGAACCAACGGTCGAGTTTCGAACAGCGGATGAATTCACCATTTCAGTTTTTCTCAAACAAAGATGATTCTTTTTGTGTCTTAAAGCTTTAGTAAAGGCTCACAATGAATTCCGAAGCCTCAATTCGATAGAAAAACGACTTGAAATCTCGTTTTGATTCACGATTTTGTGTTCTGATGGGTTATTTTCTCTGAGTTCGGTTAATGGCGGAAACTCATGAATTAAGGGAAGAATTGACGCATAAAACGCAATGCAGAGCATCGTGAGGAAGTGAGGAACGAAGCCTGAATTCTAGAATGAATCGTTGCTGCTTAAAGGGGACGCTTTTGAGTTCAACAGCCATCAATGGCGGAAGAAGCTGAAACGAGCTTCAGAATGACCAAACTCAACGAATTCTTAACCATTGGTTGTGTTTCAAAGCTCTGTGCATTCGTGAGGATGAGAGGAAGCAATCTAGATTGACAACTCGAGCTGAAATGAACTAGATGTCGAGTTTGATCACTGAGTTCAGAATCGGGTAAAATGGAGTTAGAACCCGATCAGGAAATGGATCCAAAATCCATCGTTGCGAAACCAAAATCCGTCAGAAGATTGTTTTAGGACGGATCGCACGCTCACACGCCACAGAAAACCGGAACAACCGTTATTTAAATTCAGCGCCATTCTCGCTCAGAAATGACCCGTTTCACGCGCGTTCGACCCGTTCCGCCATAAAAGATCAACAGAACAATTCAAACTCAGCGCCACTCTCACTCTAATGAAATGACTCGTTTCACGCGATTGATACCCACTTCGCCACAAATGATCAGTAGAGAGAGGCCCACCAGTCAGCGTAATAACGCGCGATTCAAATTTGGTCTGAAATTTTTCCGCGCGATCACGAAACAGAGGGGATGATTTTCCAACCAAAACCAGATCAAATCTCAACCGAATTCAACGAAATTTCGTCCAGATCTTCAGTACACCCCACTTGATCTGCCCGAGCCAATGGAATCGCTCGGTTTGTCCCCCACTCTCCAGACCAGCCTCTCTATAAATTCGACCGATCAACCCATTCATTAGAATCATTCTTCCATTCTCCAAATTCATTCGACACACTACTCTCCAATCATCTTCTTTAAGCTTCAGTAACTCCATTACTGAATCTCAGAGCTTTTCGAGCTTCAATTTTCGAGTTTGAGTGAAATTCACCAATTCGGGTTGATTTTGGTGAAAAAGGCAATTGATCGGTTCCGGCTGGAATCAAGCATCAGTTGGAGGTTCAAATCGGCTCAAGGAAGTTTCTGGTTGATCTTCTACGTCTCGGTTTGATCCAATTTTCATTTAATCTCTTGTATTCAATTTTAGATCACAAGATCCAAATTGTAAAAAAATATGATGAACACATGCCTAATTTCGGTTGATCTTATCATGTGTGAGTAGAATCTTGTAGGGATAGGCTTTTTGTGATATAATTGTTTGAAATCTTGCTTTAATTTGAAGTAAATTGACTGATTTGGTTACTGTTCATAATATGCTGTTGAATCTGGATTTTTTTGATTTAATCGATTTGGTTGGATTAATTAGGTCAATTAGAACTGGATTTTTATGCATGTTAGTCCATTTTATCATCTTAAATCTTGGTTAAGGTTTTTTGCTTGGTTTAGTGAAGTTTTTAGTTCAAAAGTTGAGATCAAAGACTAGTTGGTTGACTGGTGTTTGATCTGAAATTTTGATCTATTTGCTGAGTTTTTCTGGTTGGAAATAATTCAAACTTGTGCGAAATCTGATAAACTGAATATTTAGTGATTAATGATACAATTCTTGATCAAATTGCCTTAAAAATCCCTACTTTTATCCTATAAATTGAAAAATACTTTTTTTTGCATTTTGTTTCTGTCAGTTGTAGTAAATTGTTTGACATCAGATCTGATGAAAGAAAATTATAAAAAAAATATTTTGATTTTCTTTAGCTATTTTAGAACAACTTTCATATAATATGTGCCCACTGCTTTTATGTGAAAATTGTAAGACAAAATCTGTGCAAAGTTTTGATTTTTTTTTAAAATTTTCTGTTCTTGATTTTAGAATCTATCTGTTTTTCTACGATTTTTAGAAATTAGTAAAAAATTCCTATAAATAAAAAATCTAGGTCTCAGTAAATCATTGTGAAGTTTAGTTTCTTGATCTGAATTTTAATTGAATCGTTGTTTGGATAAAATTTGAATTCCACCCCCTTTTGGCAACACATACCATTCTCTGTCTAATTCTGTCATATGTTTTGAGTTTTGACCATAATTGTTGGAAGAACAATCTTTTTGATCTGAGATTTTTACCACATAATTTGAACTTGCTTTCCTAATTTCTGTTAAATTTTGGTAATATTTGAAGTAATATTCGATTTTCTGTGATTTTATGAAACACTCTGTTGATTGATTATGAAAAGTGTGGACTAAAACGAAAATTACATAAAAATATGAACAAAAGTGATAATTGATTTGCCTAGCATTGTGAAGATCTCATTCTCTAGTTTTCATTGACATATCATTTGCAACTTTTGGACATTTGGAACTATTATTAAAGAATTTTCAAAAGAATTGTGTACGAACTTGATTAAATTCCATTTAATACATTATTAACCGACTTAAACAATCTACAACATTTGAACGAAACAAGACCTACTTTTTAAAAGAATTGTAATATCTCAAGGTCATTCTCCTTTTGTTCGACCCCTAAAACTCAAAAGACCACATATACACTTAAGAGTGAAGCTAGGGAAAATTATAAACTGTTTCGCTAAATTGTGTGAAATTTAACGACGGTTTTACGCGATTTACAAGTAGCGCCCGTAGTTGATGAAATCCTTAAATTACCATGGATTGGTCAGAAACGACTTATATTTTTTTCTCTGACTACAACTTTGAACGCTTGGATCTCTCTATATTTCTATCCAATTGCCAGATTTCTTTTTGTAAAATATTCTTCTTGTTGTCAACTAACAGATGTTCTCAGCGAATTTTGCATATTAGGCCCATATCCAGATTGAAAATGATTTCTTTTTTGCTGTCCTGATTCGGCCAACTGGTGAGAGAACGTATCTATCAACTTTTTCTTCAAATCTCATCACACGCTAGTAGTAGGAAAAGATAGGTTATTGTTATTTTGCATGTCTTGAGGAGATAGAAAAAAGAATGTGCCAAGAATAGCTCCTGTAGTAGACGAACTTCTCAAATTACCACGTGTTGGTGAGAAACAGCTTATGTTTTTTTTTCTCTGACTCGAACTTTGAACGCTTGGATCTCTCTACTTTTTATCCAATTGCCAGATTTCGTTTTTTAGAATATTCTCCTTGTTCTCGTCTAACAGATGTTCTTAGCGGATTTTGCATATTGGACCCATATTCAGATAGAAAATGATTTTTTTTTTCTACTGACCAGATTCGACCAAAGGGAGGAAGAACATATTTATCAACTTTTTCTTCCCATCTCATCACACATGAGGGGTAGGAAAAGATAGGTTATTGTTATTTTGCATGTCTTCTGGAGATAGAAAAAAGAATGAGCCAAGAGTAGCACCCGTAGTCGATGAAATCCTTAAATTACCACGGATTGGTCAGAAACGACTCATATTTTTTTCTCTGACTCCAACTTTGAACGCTTGGATCTCTCTATGTTTTTATCCAGTTGCCAGATTTCTTTTTGTAAAATATTTTCTTGTTGTCGACTAACGGATGTTCTCAGAGAATTTTGCATATTAGGCCCATATTCAGATTGAAAATGATTTTTTTTTGCTGTCCTGATTCAGCCAACTGGTGAGAGAACGTATTTATCAGCATTTTCTTCAAATCTCATCACACGCGAGTAGTAGGAAAAGATAGGTTATTGTTATCTTGCATGTCTTGAGGAGATAGAAAAAAGAATATGCCAAGAATAGCTCCTGTAGTTGATGAACTTCGCAAATTACCACGTGTTGGTCAGAAACAGCTTATGTTTTTTTCTCTGATTCCAACTTTGAACGCTTGGATCTGTCTCCGTTTTTATCCAATTACCCGATTTCTTTTTGTAGAATATTCACCTTGTTCTCGACTAACAGATGTTCTTAGCGAATTTTGAATATTTGACTCTTATTCAGATAGAAAATGATTTTTTTTTTCTACTGTCCAGATTCGGCCAAGAGGAGAGAGAACATATTTATCAACTTTTTCTTCAAATTTCATCACACGTGAGGGGTAGGAAAACATAGATTATTGCTATTTTGCATGTCTTCAAGAGATTGAAAAAAGAATGCGCCAAGAGTAGCGCCCGTAGTTGATGAAATACTTAAATTACCACGGATTGGTCAGAAACAACTTATGTTTTTTTCTCTGACTCCAAATTGCCAGATTTCTTTTTGGAAAATATTCTTCTTGTTGTCGACTAACGGATGTTCTCAGCAAATTTTGCATATTAGGCCCATATTCAGATTGAAAATGATTTTTTTTTTGCTGTCTTGATTCGGCCAACTGGTGAGAGAACGTATTTATCAACTTTTTCTTCAAATCAAATCACACGCGAGTAGTAGGAAAAGATAGGTTATTGTTATTTTGCATGTCTTGAGGAGATAGAAAAAAGAATCTGCCAAGAATAGCTCCTGTAGTTGATGAACTCCTCAAATTATCACGGGTTGGTCAGAAACAGCTTATGATTTTTTCTCTGACTCCAACTTTGAACGCTTGGATCTGTCTAAGTTTTTATCCAATTGCCTGATTTCTTTTTGTAGAATATTCACCTTGTTCTCGACTAACAGATGTTCTTAGCGAATTTTGCATATTTGCCCCTTATTCAGATTGAAAATGATTTTTTTTTCTACTGTCCAGATTCGGCCAAGGTTAGAGAGAACATATTTATCATCTTTTTCTTCAAATTGCATCACACGTGAGGGGTAGGAAAGCATAGATTATTGCTATTTTGCATGTCTTCAAAAGATAGAAAAAAGAATGTGCCAAGAATAGCTCCCGTATTTGATGAACTCCTTAAATTATCACGGGTTGGTCAGAAACAGCTTATGTTTTTTTCTCTGACTTCAACTTTGAACGCTTGGATCTCTCTAGTTTTTATCCAATTGCCAGATTTCTTTTTGTAGAATATTCTTCTTGTTGTCGACTATCAGCTGTTCTCAGCGAATTTTGCATATTAGGCCCATATTCAGATTGAAAATGATTTTTTGTTCAGTAGCCCAGATTCAGCCAAGGGGAGAGAGGACATATTTATCAACTTTTTCTTTAAATCTCATCTCACGTTAGGGGTAGGACAAGATAGGTTATTGTTATTTTGCATGTCTTCAGAACATAGAAAAAAGAATGTGCCAAGAATAGCTCCTGTAGTTGATGAACTCCTCAAATTACCACGGGTTGGTGAGAAACAGCTTATGTTTTTTCTCTGACTCCAACTTTGAACGGTTGGATCTGTCTAAGTTTTTATCCAATTGCCAGATTTTTTTTTGTAGAATATTCACCTTGTTCTCGACTAACAGATGTTCTTAGCGAATTTTGCATATTTGTCCCTCATTCAGATAGAAAATGATTTTTTTTCTACTGTCCAGATTCGGCCAAGGGCAGAGGGAACATATTTATCAACTTTTTCTTAAAATTTCATCACACGTGAGGGTTAGGAAAACATAGATTATTGCCATTTTGCATGTCTTCAGGAGATAGAAAAAAGAATGTGCCAAGAATAGCTCCCGTAGTTGATGAAATCCATAAATTACCACAGGTTGGTCAGAAACAGCTTATGTTTTTTTCTCTGAGTCCAACTTTGGACGCTTGGATCTCTCTACGTTTTTATCCATTTGCTAGATTTATTTTTGTAAAATATTCTTCTTGTTGGCGACTAACAGATGTTCTTAGCGAATTTTGCATATTTGATCCTTATTAGGATAGAAAATGATTTTTTTTTATTGTCCAGATTCGGCCAAGGGGACGGAGAACATATTAATAAACTTTTTCTTCCAATCTCATCACACCTGAGTTGTAGAAAAAGATAGTTTATTGTTATTTTGCATGTCTTCACGAGATAGAAAAAAGAATGAGCCAAGAATAGCGCCCGTAGTTGATGAAATCCTTAAATTGCCACGGGTTGGTCAGAAATAACTTATATTTTTTTCTCCGACTCCAACTTTGAACGCTTGGATCACTCTATGTTTTTATCCAATTGCAAGATTTCTTTTTGTAAAATATTCTTGTTGTCGACTAACAGATGTTCTAAGCGAATTTTGCATATGAGACCCATATTCAGATGGAAAATAATTTTTTTTTTGCTGTCTTGATTGAGCCAACAGGTGAGAGAATGTATTTATCTACTTTTTCTTCAAATCTCATCACACGCGAGGGGTATGAAAAGATAGGTTATTGTTATTTTGCATGTCTTGAGGTCATAGAAAAAAGAATGTGCCAAGAATAGCTCCCGCAGTTGATGAACTTCTCAAATTACCAGTGGTTGGTCAGAAACAACTTTTTTTTTTCTCTGATTCCAACTTTGAACGTTTGGATCTCTCGAAGTTTTTATCCAATTGCCATATTTCTTTTTGTAAAGGATTCTCTTTGCTGTGGACTAACAGTTTTTCTTACAAATTTCGCATATTTGACCCATATTCAGAAAGAAAATGATTTTTTGTTCTGCTGTCCAATTTCGATCCACGGGAGAGAGAACGTATTTATCAACTTTTTCTTCAAATCTCATCACGCGTGAGGGTAGGAAAAGATAGGTTATTGTTATTTTGCATGTCTTGGGGAGATAGAAAACAGAATGAGCCAAGAATAGCACCTGTAGTTGAAGAAATCCTTAAATTCGCACGGGTTGGTCAGAAACAGCTTATGTTTTTTTCTCTGAATCTAACTTTGAACGTTTGGATCACTCTAAGTTTTTATCCAATTGCCAGATTTATTTTTGTAGAATATTCGCCTTGTTGTTGACTAGCAGATGTTCTAAGCGAATTATGCATATTGGACCCTTATTTAGATAGAAAATGATTTTTTGTTCAACTGCCCAGATTCAGCCAAGGGGAGAGAGGACATATTTATCCACTTTTTCTTCCAATCTCACCGCACGTTAGGGGTAGAAAAAGATGGGTTATTGTTATTTTGCATGTCTTCAGGAGAGAAAAAATAATGTGCCAAAAATATCTCCTGTAGTTGGTGAACTCCTCAAATTACCACGGGTTGGTCAGAAACAGCTTTTGTTTTTTTCTCTGACTCCAACTTTCAACGCTTGGATCTCTCTAAGTTTTTGTCCAATTGCCTGATTTCTTTTTGTCCAATATTCACCTTGTTCTCGACTAACAGATGTTGTTAGCAAATTTTGCGTATTGGACCATTATTCAGATAGAAAATGATTTTTTTTTCTACTGTCCAGATTCGGCCAAGGGGAGAGAGAACATATTTATGAACTTTTTCTTCAAATTTCATCACACGTGAGGGGTAGGATAACATAGATTATTGCTATTTTGCATGTCTTCAGGAGATAGAAAAAAGAATGTGCCAAGAATAGCTCCCGTACTTGATGAACTCCTTAAATTACCACGGGTTGGTCAGAAACAACTTATGTCTTTTTCTCTGACTCTAACTTTGAACAATTCGATCTCTCTATGTTTTTATCCAATTGCCAGATTTCTTTTTGTAAAATATTCTTCTTGTTGTCGACTAACGGATATTCTCAGCGAATTTTGCATATTAGGGCCCTATTCAGATTGAAAATGATTTTCTTTTTGCTGTCCTGATTCGGCCAATAGGTGAGAGAACGTATTTATCAACTTTTTCTTCAACTCTCATCACACGCGAGTAGTAGGAAAAGATATGTTATTGTTATTTTGCATGTCTTGAGGAGATAGAAAAAAGAATGTGCCAAAAATATCTCCTGTAGTTGGTGAACTCCTCAAATTACCACGGGTTGGTCAGAAATGGCTTTTGTTTTTTTCTCTGACTCCAACTTTTGAACGCTTGGATCTCTCTAAGTTTTTATCCAATTGCCTGATTTCTTTTTGTACAATATTCACCTTGTTCTCGACTAACAGATGTTCTTAGCAAATTTTGCGTATTGGACCATTATTCAGATAGAAAATGATTTTTTTTTCTACTGTCCAGATTCGGCCAAGGGGAGAGAGAACATATTTATCAACTTTTTCTTCAAATTTCATCACACGTGAGGGGTAGGATAACATAGATTATTGCTATTTTGCATGTCTTCAGGAGATAGAAAAAAGAATGTGCCAAGAATAGCTCCCGTACTTGATGAACTCCTTAAATTACCACGGGTTGGTCAGAAACAACTTATGTCTTTTTCTCTGACTCTAACTTTGAACGCTTCGATCTCTCTATATTTTTATCCAATTGCCAGATTTCTTTTTGTAAAATATTCTTCTTGTTGTCGACTAACGGATATTCTCAGCGAATTTTGCATATTAGGCCCATATTCATATTGAAAATGATTTTCTTTTTGCTGTCCTGATTCGGCCAATAGGTGAGAGAACGTATTTATCAACTTTTTCTTCAACTCTCATCACACGCGAGTAGTAGGAAAAGATAGGTTATTGTTATTTTGCATGTCTTGAGGAGATAGAAAAAAGAATGTGCCAAGAATAGCTCCCGTAGTTGATGAACTCCTTAAATTATCATGGGTTGGTCAGAAACAACTTATGTTTTTTTCTCTCATTCCAACTATGAACGCTTGGATCTCTCTATATTTTTATGCAATTGCCATATTTCTTTTTGTAAAAGATTCTCTTTGTTGTTGACTAACAGATGTTCTTACGAATTTTGCATATTTGACCCATATTCAGAAAGAAAATGATTTTTTGTCCTGCTGTCCAGATTCGGCCAATCGGAGAGAGAACGTATTTATCAACTTTTTCTTCAAATCTCATCACACGTGAGGGTACGAAAAGATAGGTCATTCCTATTTTGCAAGTCTTCAGGAGATACAAAAAAGAATGAGCAAAGAATAACGCCCGTAGTTGATGAAATCATTAAATTACCATGGGTTGGTCAAAAACGACTTATGTTTTTCTCTCTGACTCCAACTTTGAACGCTTGGATCTCTCTATGTTTTTATCCAATTGCCAGATTTCTTTTGTTGAATATTCGCCTCGTTGTCGACTAACAGATGTTCTTAGCGAATTTTGCTTATTTGACACTTATTCAGATAGAAAATGATTTTTTGTTCTACTGTCCAGATTCGGCCAAGGGCAGAGAGAACATATTTATGAAATTTTTCTTCAAATTTCATCACACGTGAGGGGTAGGAAAAGATAGGTCATTGTTATTTTGCATGTTTTCAGGAGATAGAAAAAAGAATGTTCCAAGAATAGCTCCCGTAGTTGATGAACTCATTAAATTACCACTGGTTGGTCGAAAACAGCTTATGTTTTTTTCTCTGACTCCAACTTTGAATGCTTGGATCTCTCTAAATTTTTTTCCAATTGCCAGATTTCTTTTTTTAGAATATTTACATTGTTCTCAACTAACAGATGTTCTTAGCGAAGTTAGCATATTATATCTTTATTCAGACAGAAAATCATTTTTTTTTCTACTGTCCAGATTCGGCTAAGTGGAGAGAGAACATATTTACCTACTTTTTCTTCAAATCTCATCACACGTGAAGGGTAGGAAAAGATAGGTTATTCCTATTTTGCATGTCTTTAGGAGATAGAGAAAAGAATGAGCCAAGAATAGCGCCCGTATTTGATGAAATCCTTAAATTGCCACGGGTCGGTCAGAAACAACTTATGTTTTTTTCACTGACTCCAACTTTGAACGCTTGGATCTCTCTATGTTTTTGTCCATTTGCCAGATTTCTTTTTGTAAAATATTCTTCTTGTTGGCGACTAACAGATGTTCTTAGAGAATTTTGCATACTAGAACCATATTCAGATGGAAAATGATTTTTTTTTTTGCTGTCCTGATTCGGCCAACGGACGAGAGAGAACGTGTCTGTCAACTTTTTCTTCAAATCTCACCATACGCGAGGGGTATGAAAAGATAGGTTATTGTTATTTTGCATGTCTTGAGAAGATAGAAAAAAGAATGTGCCAAGAATAGCGCCCGTAGTTGATGAGCTCCTTAAATTACCACGGGTTGGTCAGAAACTACTTATATTTTTTTCCCTGACTCCAACTTTGAACGCTTGGATCTCTCTAAGTTTTTATCTAATTGCCAAATTTTTTTTGTAGAATATTTGCCTTGTTGTCGACTAACAGATGTTCTTAGCGAATTTTGCTTATTGGACACTTATTCAGATAGAAAAGTATTTTTTGTTCAATTGTCCAGATTCGGCCAAGGAGAGAGAACATATTTATCAAATTTTTCTTCAAATTTCGTCACACGTGAGGGTAGGAAAAGATAGTTTATTGTTATTTTGCATGTCTTCAGGAGATAGAAAAAAGAATGAGCCAAGAGTAGCGCCGTAGTTGATGAAATCCTTAAATTACCACGGGTTGGTCAGAAACAACTTATGTTTTTTTCTCTCACTCTAACTTTGAACGCTTGGATCTCTCTATGTTTTTATCCAATAGCCAGATTTCTTTTTGTAAAATATTCTTCTTGTTGTTGACTAACGGATATTCTCAGCGAATTTTGCATATTACGCCCATATTAAGATTGAAAGTGATTTTTTTTTTGCTGTCCTGATTCGGCGAATAGGTGAGAGAACGTATTTATCAACTTTCTCTTCAACTCTCATCACACGCGAGTAGTAGGAAAAGATAGGTTATTGTTATTTTGCATGTCTTGAGGAGATAGAAAAAAAATGTGCCAAGAATAGCTCCCGTAGTTGATGAACTCCTTAAATTACCAGGGGTTGGTCAGAAACAACTTATGTTTTTTTCTCTCATTCCAACTTTGAACGCTTGGATCTCTCTATATTTTTATGCAATTGCCATATTTCTTTTTGTAAAAGATTCTCTTTGTTGTTGACTAACAGATGTTCTTACGAATTTTGCATATTTGACCCATATTCAGAAAGAAAATGATTTTTTGTTCTGCTGTCCAGATTCGGCCAATCGGAGAGAGAACGTATTTATCAACTTTTTCTTCAAATCTCATCACACGTGAGGGTAGGAAAAGATAGGTCATTCCTATTTTGCATGTCTTTAGGAGATACAAAAAAGAATGAGCAAAGAATAGCGCCCGTAGTTGATGAAATCATTAAATTACCATGGGTTGGTCAGAAACGACTTATGTTTTTCTCTCTGACTCCAACTTTGAACGCTTGGATCTCTCTATGTTTTTATCCAATTGCCAGATTTCTTTTTTTAGAATATTTACATTGTTCTCAACTAACAGATGTTCTTAGCGAAGTTAGCATATTGTATCTTTATTCAGACAGAAAATCATTTTTTTTTCTACTGTCCAGATTCGGCTAAGTGGAGAGAGAACATATTTACCTACTTTTTCTTCAAATCTCATCACACGTGAGGGGTAGGAAAAGATAGGTTATTCCTATTTTGCATGTCTTTAGGAGATAGAGAAAAGAATGAGCCAAGAATAGCGCCCGTATTTGATGAAATCCTTAAATTGCCACGGGTCGGTCAGAAACAACTTATGTTTTTTTCACTGACTCCAACTTTGAACGCTTGGATCTCTCTATGTTTTTGTCCATTTGCCAGATTTCTTTTGTAAAATATTCTTCTTGTTGGCGACTAACAGATGTTCTTAGAGAATTTTGCATACTAGAACCATATTCAGATGGAAAATGATTTTTTTTTTTGCTGTCCTGATTCGGCGAACGGACGAGAGAGAACGTGTCTGTCAACTTTTTCTTCAAATCTCACCATACGCGAGGGGTATGAAAAGATAGGTTATTGTTATTTTGCATGTCTTGAGAAGATAGAAAAAAGAATGTGCCAAGAATAGCGCCCGTAGTTGATGTGCTCCTTAAATTACCACGGGTTGGTCAGAAACTACTTATATTTTTTTCTCTGACTCCAACTTTGAACGCTTGGATCTCTCTAAGTTTTTATCTAATTGCCAAATTTTTTTTGTAGAATATTTGCCTTGTTGTCGACTAACAGATGTTCTTAGCGAATTTTGCTTATTGGACACTTATTCAGATAGAAAAGTATTTTTTGTTCAATTGTCCAGATTCGGCCAAGGAGAGAGAACATATTTATCAAATTTTTCTTCAAATTTCGTCACACGTGAGGGTAGGAAAAGATAGTTTATTGTTATTTTGCATGTCTTCAGGAGATAGAAAAAAGAATGAGCCAAGAGTAGCGCCGTAGTTGATGAAATCCTTAAATTACCACGGGTTGGTCAGAAACAACTTATGTTTTTTTCTCTCACTCTAACTTTGAACGCTTGGATCTCTCTATGTTTTTATCCAATAGCCAGATTTCTTTTTGTAAAATATTCTTCTTGTTGTTGACTAACGGATATTCTCAGCGAATTTTGCATATTACGCCCATATTAAGATTGAAAGTGATTTTTTTTTTGCTGTCCTGATTCGGCGAATAGGTGAGAGAACGTATTTATCAACTTTCTCTTCAACTCTCATCACACGCGAGTAGTAGGAAAAGATAGGTTATTGTTATTTTGCATGTCTTGAGGAGATAGAAAAAAAATGTGCCAAGAATAGCTCCCGTAGTTGATGAACTCCTTAAATTACCAGGGGTTGGTCAGAAACAACTTATGTTTTTTTCTCTCATTCCAACTTTGAACGCTTGGATCTCTCTATATTTTTATGCAATTGCCATATTTCTTTTTGTAAAAGATTCTCTTTGTTGTTGACTAACAGATGTTCTTACGAATTTTGCATATTTGACCCATATTCAGAAAGAAAATGATTTTTTGTTCTGCTGTCCAGATTCGGCCAATCGGAGAGAGAACGTATTTATCAACTTTTTCTTCAAATCTCATCACACGTGAGGGTAGGAAAAGATAGGTCATTCTTATTTTGCATGTCTTTAGGAGATACAAAAAAGAATGAGCAAAGAATAGCGCCCATAGTTGATGAAATCATTAAATTACCATGGGTTGGTCAGAAACGACTTATGTTTTTCTCTCTGACTCCAACTTTGAACACTTGGATCTCTCTATGTTTTTATCCAATTGCCAGATTTCTTTTTGTAAAATATTCTCCTCGTTGTCGACTAACAGATGTTCTTAGTGAATTTTGCATATTAGACCCATATTCAGATAGAAAATGATATTTTGTTCTGCTGTCCTGATTCGGCCAATGGGAGATAGAACGTATTTATTAACTTTTTCTTCTAATCTCATCACACGCGAGTGGTAGGAAAAGATAGGTTATTGTTATTTTGCATGTCTTGAGCAGATAGAAAAAAGAATGAGCCAAGAATAGCGCCCGTAGTTTAAGAAATCCTTAAATTACGACGGGTTGGTCAAAAACAGCTTATGTTTTTTTCTCTGTCTCCAATTATGAACGCTTGGATCTCTCTAAGTTTTTATCGAATTGCCTGATTTCTTTTCGTAGAATATTCGCCTTTTTGTCGACTAACAGATGTTCTTAGCGAATTTTGCATATTGGAACCTTATTCAGATAGAAAATGATTTTTTGTTCAACTGCCCAGATTCAGCCAAGGGGAGAGAGAAAATATTTATCCACTTTTTCTTCAAATCTCATCACACGTTAGAGGTAGGAAAAGATATGTTATTGTTTTTTTGCATGTCTTCGGGAGATAGAAAAAAGAATGTGCCAAGAATAGCTCCCGTAGTTCATGAACTCCTCAAATTACCACCGGTTGGTCAGAAATAGCTTATGTTTTTTTCTCTGACTCCAACTTTGAACGCTTGGATCTCTCTATGTTTTTATCCAATTGCCTGATTTCTTTTTGTAGAATATTCACCTTGTTCTCGACTAACAGATTTTCTTAACGAATTTTGCATATTTGACCCTTATTTTGAGAGAAAATGATTTTTGGTTTAACTGCCCAGATTCAGCCAAGGGGAGAGAGAACATATTTGTCTACTTTTTCTTCAAATTTCATCACACGAGAGTGGTAGGAAAACATAGATTATTGCTATTTTGCTTGTCTTTAGGAGATAGAAAAAGAATGTAACAAGAATAGCTCCCGTAGTTGATGAACTCCTTAAATTACCACGGGTTGGTCAGAAAAAACTTATGTTTTTTTTCTCTGACTCCAACTTTGAACGCTTGGATCTCTCTAGTTATTTGTACAAAAATTTATACGCTTGGATCCTCCCTCTATAATATCATACAAAAATTTCTCAGTTTTAGATCAACACTTGTCCGGAATGCGAAACCCTAGTACTCAAGCACCGTTTCCTGATAAAAAAAATGTTTAATCTTCATTTTAGCCACTCACCCCCTATAAATAACTTATTATTAGAAATTCTTTAGTCAAGACACTATATATATACTCCCTCTATAATATCATAAAAAAAATACCTCACTTTTACATAGACACTGGCCCGGAATACGAAACCCTGGTACTCAAGCACCATTTAATGACCAAAAAATGGTTAATCTTCATTTTGGACACGCACCGCTATAAATAAATTATTATTAGAAATTCTTTAGTCACGACACTTTATATATCCTCCCTCTATAATATCATACAAAAAATTTCTCAGTCTTACATCGACACTTTCCCGGAATGCGAAACCCTAGTGCTCAAGCACCGTTTAATGATAAAAAAAAAAGAGTGTTTAATCTTCATTTTAGACACGCACCGCTATAAATAACTTATTATTCAAAATTCTTTAGTCAAGACACTACATATATCCTCACTCAATAATATCATACAAAAATTTCTCAGTTACATCAACACTTGCCAGGAATGCCAAACCCTATTACTCAAGCACCGTTTCGTGATAAAAAAAAAAAATTTAATCTTCATTTTAGAAACGAACCGCTATAAATAACTTATAATTCGAAATTCTTTACTCAAGACACTATATATATCCTCCCTCTATAATATCATACAAAAATTTCTCAGTTTTACATCAACACTTGCAAGAAATGCAAAACCCTAGTACTCAAGCACCGTTTTAGGATAAAAAAAAATGTTTAATCTTCATTTAAGACACGCACCGCTATAAATAACTTATTATTCAAAATTCATTACTCAAGACACTATATATTTCCTCGCTATATAATGTCATTCACAAATTTCTCAGTATACATCAACACTTGTCCGGAATGCGAAACCCTAGTACTCTAGCACTATTTCATGAGCAAAAAATGTTTAATCTTTATTTTAGACACGCACCGCAATAAATAACTTCTTATTCGAAATTCTTTAATCAAGACACTATATATATATCCTCCTTTTATAATATCATACAAAAATTTCTCAGTTTTAGAACAAAACTTGCCCGGAATACGAAACCCTAGTACTCAAGCACCGTTTCATGGTCAGAAAAATGTTAAATATTCATTTTAAACATGCACCGCTATAAATAACTTATTATTCGAAATTCTTTAGTCAAGACACTATATATATCCTCCCTCTATAATATTATACCAAAAGTTCTTAGTTTTACATCAACACGTGCCCGGAATGCGAAACCCTAGTACACAAACACCGTTTCGGAATAAGAAAAATGTTTAATCTTCATTTAAAAGACGCACCGCTATAAATAACTTATTATTCAAAATTCATTAGTCAAGACACTATATATTTCCTCGCTATATAATATCATACACAAATTTTTCAGTTTACATCAACACTTGTCCGGAATGCGAAACCCTAGTACTCAAGCAATATTTCATGATCAAAAAAATGTTTAATATTTATTTTAGTCACGCACCGCAATAAATAACTTATTATTTGAAATTCTTTAATCAAGACACTATATATACCCTTATAATATAATACAGAAATTTCTAAGATTTACATCAACACTTGCCCGGAATGCGAAACCCTAGTACTCAAGCACCGTTTCATGATCAGAAAAATGTTTAATCTTCATTTTAGAGACGCGCGGCTATAAATAGCTTATTATTCGAAATTCTTTAGTCAAGACACTATATATGTACCCTCTATAATATCATACAAAAATTTCTCAGTTTTACATGAACACTTGCCCGGAATGCGAAACCCTAGTGCTCGAGCACGGTTTAATGATAAAAAAAAATGTTTAATCTTCATTTTAGACACACACCGCTATAAATAACTTATTATTGAAAATTCATTAACGCAGACACTAGGTATATCCTCCCTCCATAATATCATACAAAAATTTCTCAGTTTTACATCAACGCTTGCCCGAAATGCGAATCCCTAATAGTCAAGCACCGTTTCATGATCAAAAAAATGTTTAATCTTCATTTTAGACACGCACCACTATAAATAACTTATTATTCGAAGTTCATTACTCAAGACACTATATATTTCCTCGCAATATAATATCATACACAAATTTCTCAGTTTACATCAACACTTGTCCGGAATGCGAAACCCTAGTACTCAAGCACTATTTCATGATCAAAAAATGTTTAATCTTTATATTAGACACGCACCACAATAAATTACTCATTATTCGAAATTCTTTAATCAAGACACTATATATATCCTCCCTTTACAATATCATACAAAACATTCTCAGTTTTACATCAAAACTTGCACGGAATGCGAAACCCTAGTACTCAAGCACCATTTCATGATCAAAAAATATTTAATCTTCATTTTTGACACGCACCGCTATAATTAACTTATTATTCGAAATTCTTTACTCAAGACACTATATATATCCACCCTCTATAATATCGTACAAAAATTTCTCAGTTTTACATGAACACTTGCCCGTAATGCGAAACCGTAGTACTCAAGAACCGTTTCATGATCAAAAAAATGTCTAATCTATATTTTAGACAGATTCGCCCTATAAAAAACTTATTATTCGAAATTCTTTAGTCAAGACACTGTATATGTACTCCCTCTATAATATCATAGAAAAATATCTCAGTTTTACATCAACACTGGCCGGGAATACGAAACCCTAGTACTCAACCACCATTTCATGATCAAAAAATGTTTAAACTCTGATTATTCGAAATTCTTTAATCAAAACACTATACATATCCTCCCTTCATAATATCATACAAAAATTTCTCTGTTTTACATGAACACTTGCCCGGAATGTGAAACCGAAGTACTCAAGTACCATTTCATGATCAAAAAATGTATAATCTTTATTTTAGACAGGCACCCCCTATAAATAACTTATTATTCGAAATTCTTTAGTCAAGACACTATATATATACTCCCTCTATAGTATCATACAAAAATATCTCCGTTTTACATCAACGCTTGCCCGAAATGCGAAACCCAAGTACTCAACCACCATTTCATGATCAAAAAAATATTTAATCTTCATTTTGGACACGCACCATAAATAACTTATAATTAGAAATTCATTACTCAAGACAGTGTATATTTCCTCGCTATATAATATCATACACAAATTTCCCAGTTTACATCAACACTTGTCGGGAATGCGAAACCCAAGTACTCAAGCACTATTTGATGATCAAAAAATGTTTAATCTTTATTTTAGACACGCACCGCAATAAATAACTTATTATTCGAAATTCTTTAATCAAGACACTATATATATGTCCTCCCTTTATAATATCATACAAATATTTCTCAGTTTTACAACAAAACTTGCCCGGAATACCAATCCCTAGTACCCAAGCACCGTTTCATGGTCAGAAAATTGTTTAATCTTCATTTTAACCATGCACCGCTATAAATAACTTATTATTTGAAATTCTTTAGTCAAGACACTATATATATCCTCCCTCTATAATATCATACCAAAAGTTCTCAGTTTTACATCAACACTTGCCCGGAATGCGAAACGCTAGCACACAAACACCGTTTCGGAATAAAAAAAATGTTTAATCTTCATTTAAGAGACGCACCGCAATAAATAATTTATTATTCAAAATTCATTAGTCAAGACACTATATATTTCCTCTCTATAGAATATCATACACAAATGTTTCAGTTTACATTAACATTTGTCCGGAATGCGAAACCCTAGTACTCAAGTACTATTTCATGATCAAAAAAATGTTTAATATTTATTTTTGTCACGGACCGCAATAAATAACTTATTATTTGAAATTCTTTAATCAAGACACTATATATACCCTTATAATATCATACAGAAATTTCTCAGTTTTACATCAACATTTGCCCGGAATGCGAAACCCTAGTACTCAAGAACCGTTTCATGATCAGAAAAATGTTTAATCTTCATTTTAGACACGCGCCGCTATAAATAACTTACTATTCGAAATTCTTTAGTCAAGACACTATATATATACCCTCTATAATATCATACAAAAATTTCTCAGTTTTACATCAACACTTGCCCGGAATGCGAAACCCTAAGGCTCAAGCACGGTTTAATGATAAAAAAAAAATGTTTAATCTTCATTTTAGACACGCACCGCAATAAATAACTTATTATTGAAAATTCATTAGCGAAGACACTAGGTATATCCTCCCTCTATAAAATCATACAAAAATTTCTCAGTTTTACATCAACGCTTGCCCGGAATGCGAAATCCTAGTGCTCAAGCACGGTTTAATGAAAAAAAAAATGTTAAATCTTCATTTCAGACACGCACCGCTATAAATAACTTATTATTCAAAATTCTTTAGCCAAGACACTACATATATCCTCCCTCTATAATATCATGCAAAAATTTCTCAGTTTTACACCAACGCTTGCCCGAAATACGAAACCCTAGTACTCAAGCACCGTTTCATGATAAAAAAAATGTTTAATCTTCATTTTAGACACGCACCCCCAATAAATTACTTATTATTCGAAAATCATTAATCAAGACACTATATATATACTCCCTTTAAAATATCATACAAAAATATCTCAGTTTTACATCAACACTGGCCCGGAACTCGAAACCCTAGTACTCAAGCACCATTTCTTGATCAAAAAATCTGTAATCTTCATTTTAGACACGCACCGCTATAAATAAATTATTATTCGAAATTCTTTAGTCAAGATACTTTATATATCCCCCTCTATAATATCGTACAAAAATTTATGAGTTTTACATCAACACTTGCCCGGAATGCGAAATTCTACTTCTCAAGCACGGTTTAATGATAAAAAAAAATGTTTAATCCGCTATAAATAACTTATTATTCGAAATTCATTACTCAAGACACTATATATTTTCTCGCAATATAATATCATACACAAATTTCTCAGTTTACATCAACACTTGTCCGGAATGCGAAACCCTAGTACTCAAGCACTATTTCATGATCAAAAAATGTTTAATCTTTATATTAGACACGCACCACAATAAATAACTCATTATATGAAATTCTTTAATCAAGACACTATATATATCCTCCCTTTACAATATCATACAAAAATTTCTCAGTTTTACATCAAGACTTGCACGGAATGCGAAACCCTAGTACTCAAGCACCATTTCATGATCAAAAAATATTTAACCTTCATTTTTGACACGCACCGCCATAATTAACTTATTATTCGAAATTCTTTACTCAAGACATTATATATATCCACCCTCTATAATATCGTACAAAAATTTCTCAATTTTACATGAACACTTGCCCGTAATGCGAAATCGTAGTACTCAAGAACCGTTTCATGATCAAAAAAATGTTTAAGAATTTCTCAGTTTTACATCAACACTTGCCCGGAATGCAAAACCGTAGTACTCAAGCACCGTTTCATGATCAAAAAGATGTTTAATCTTTATTTTAGACACGCACCCCCTTTATTCGAAATTCTTTAATCAAGACATTATATATATACTCCCTTTATAATATCATACAAAAATATCTCAATTTTTACATCAACACTAGCCCGGAATTCGAAACCCTAGTACTCAAGCACCATTTCTTGATCAAAAAATGTTTAATCTTCATTTTAGACACGCGCCGGTAAATAAATTATTATTCGAAATTCTTTAGTCAAGACACTTTATATATCCCTGTCTATAATATCATACAAAAATTTATTAGTTTTACATCAACACTTGCCCGGAATGCGAAATTCTAGTGCTCAAGCACGGTTTAATGATAAAAAAAAATGTTTAATCCTAATTTTAGACACGCACCGCTATAAATAACTTATTATTCAAAATTCTTTAGCCAAGACACTACATATATCCTCCCTCTATAATATCATACAAAAATTTCTCAGTTTTACATCAATACTTGCCCGGAATGCGAAACCCTAGTACTCAAGCACCGTTTCATGATCAAAAAAATGTTTAATCTCCATTTTAGACACGCACCGCTATAAATTACTTATTATTCGAAATTCATTACTCAAGACACTATATATTTCCTCGCTATATAATATCATACACAAATTTCCCAGTTCACATCAACACTTGTCCGGAATGCGAAGCCCTAGTACTCAAGCAGTATTTCATGATCAAAAAATGTTTAATCTTTATTTTAGACACGCACCACAATAAATAACTCATTATTCGAAATTCTTTAATCAAGACACTATATATATATCCTCCCTTTATAATATCATACAAAAATTTCTCGGTTTTGCATCAAAACTTGCCCGCAATGCGAAACCCTAGTACTCAAGCTCCGTTTCATGATCAGAAAAATGTTTAATCTTCATTTTAAACATGCACCGCTATAAATAACTTATTATTCAAAATTCTTTAGTTAAGACACTATATATATCCTCCCTCTATAATATCATACCAAAATTTCTCAGTTGTATATCAACACTTGCCCGGAATGCGAAACGCTAGTACACAAACACCGTTTCAGGAAAAAAAAATGTCTAATCTTCATTTAAGAGACGCCCCGCTAAAAAAACTTGTTATTCAAAATTCTTTACTCAAGACACTATATATTTCCTCGCTATATAATATCATACAAAAATATCTCAGTTTTACATCAACAGTTGTCCGGAATACGAAACCCTAGTACTTGTAATGAAGATTTTTATACACATTTTTAGGATTTTTATCATGACAAATTCAATCGTAATTCACATAAAATGTGTCATAAATGCTCATAATTCATAAAACATAAGTTGAAATCTCTTAATACATTTTTTGTGTTATTTTACAGGCGAAAAGGCCATAAAAGGATAAATTTGACCAAAACGCAAATAATGGGCCAAAGATGGCCAAATAAAAACCTCAAACACTGTACAAAAAATTCCCCAAACTTTTACAACAAGTCAAAAACCTTCTACAACCAAATCAAACCGAGCTAAATGCCAAACATCGCTGAATTGACCGAAAGTCAACTTTCTCGAAATGGGTCAAAAGGTATATCAAAACGAAGAGCTCGACAAGACGAATCCAATGGTACAAACCTCGTGATCAGAAACCTTCTAGAACTCTCAGAATCACCCATTGAAAATCAGGTCAAACCTGGTCAAAGTCAACGAATTGACCAGGTCAAACCCGTCTTCTTCAAACCTCATAATTCAGAATTCTGCTCGAAATCGAACAAACAAGTGAGCCATGGATTCAGCATGAAGAGAGGAACATGCCGGTACCATTCTCCGGTCTTGAAAATTCCGGCGATCGTCGGAATTTGGCCAAAATAGGTGCTAACAACGAGTTGAAACCATGGTTGACTTGCCTTGCCATCTACAGTCATCCATTCGGGCCAAAACCTATCTCATTCTCTTCTCCTTCGTCTACCCTTTCTAACTGTACGCAGAACTCGTCAAATGGTGCGATATCGAGTGAGAAATCCGTGTTTGAACAACCTGTTCGATGAAATCCTCAATAAACTTTCCAAACTGGATGATCCAACGGTCGAAATTTCGGTAGTGAGATGAATCCGATCGGTCCTCTCGCATTTTTCTCACAAAGTGATGATGTTTTACGAGTCTAATATCTTCAGTGGGGTCTCTTAATGGATTCCGAAGCCTCAATTCGATAGAAAAACAACTTGAAATGTCGTTTTGATTCACGATTTTGTGTTCTGATGGGTTATTTCCGCTGAGTTCGGTTAATGGCGGAAATTCATGAATTAAGGAAAGGATTAATGCTTCAAATGCAACGCAGAGCATCGTAAGGACTTGAGGAACGAAGCCTGAACGCTGGAATGAACTGCCGCGGCTTAGAGAACAAGGTTTGAGCTTGAACAGTCATCAATGGCGGACAGAAGCTGAAACCAGTTTCAAAATGGCCAAACTCAACGAATTCTCAACCGTTTGTTGCGCTTCAAAGCTCTGTGCGTTCGTGAGGATGTGAGGAAGCAATCTAGATTGACAACTCGAGCTGAAATGAACTAGATGTCGAAGTTTGATCACTGAATTCAGAATCGGGTAAAATGGAGTTAGAACCCGATCAGGAAATGGATCCAAAATCCATCGTTGCGAAACCAAAATACGTCAGAAAATTGTTTTAGGACGGATCACATGCTCGCACGCCACAGAAAACTGAAACAACCGTTATTTAAACTCAGCTCCAAATCTCGTTCAGAAAAAGACGAGTCGTTTCACGCATTTCGACCCGTTCCGCCATAAAAGATCAACAGAATGATTCAAACTCAGCGCCAATCTCTCACTCCGTGATGGCTCGTTTCACGCGATTGATACCCACTTCGCCACAAACGATCAATAGAGAGAGGCCCACCAGTCAGCGTAATAACGCGCGATTCAAATTGGATCTGAAATTTTTCCGCGCGATCACGGAACAGAGGAAATGATTTTCCAACCAAAACCAGATCAAATCTCAACCGAATTCAACGAAATTTCATCCAGATCTTCAGTACACCTACCTTGATCCGCCTGAACCAATCACAGCTCTCGATTCGCTCCCTACTCTCCTCTCCATCTCGAACAGTTCATTGGATTCTCAAGTCCAATTCGGTCTATAAAACATGCCTCAAGCCTCTTCAATCAGGACACCACTCTCCATTCATCTTCTCTAACCTCTAGAATCTCCATTAATGAGTTTTAAGCTTTCTTGAGCTCTAATTTTCGTTTTTTGAGTGAAATCGTGCAATTTGGGGTTGATTTGGGGAAATTTCGAATAGGTCAATTCTAGCTTGAATTGAGGTGCAATTGGAGCTTCAAATCGACTCGAGGAAGTTACTGGCTAGTCTTCCAACTCTCGGTTTAGTCCAATTCTCTTTTAATTACTCAATTTGAATTTTAGATAATAAGAACTCAATTTTGTAATAATCATGATGAAACCTTGTCAATTTCTTGTTCTTATGATTATGTGTGAGTAAATCTAGATAGGGAAAGGAATTTGTGATTTGTATGCATGAAATCTTGCTTTAATTTCGTGTAATTTTGCTGAATTTGAATGAATAGTCGTGAACACACACAATTTCGAATAAATTGGGGAAAATTGCTTAGCTTGGTATTTTTCATCAATTGATCTATTAAATCTGAAGTTTATTGACTTGTTAATCATCTGGAATATTTAGCTTAGTATTTTGTGTGATTAATTTGGAGTTGTGATTGATTGAATTCAAGTTTGTTTAAAATGCCTGTTTTGAATTAAACTAGTGTTTGAATCAATTTCTTGAGTGAATCTTAGCTTAGATCATTCAAATCCATCATCTAAATTTGAAAAATTATACCCTAAGTGATTAATGACTGTTACACATCATAAATTTCCTTTAAATCCCTATTTTTAAACCAAAATATTAAACCCTAATCAGTTTCTGTCTTGCTGCTGTTTTTCTCTGTTTTTTTCAGTGCTTTTTCCTTAATTTCGTGTCATAATTAGTTCTAAAAATTTTAATAAATATTTTTAAATTTTAGATCTCATTTGGTAGATAATTTTCAAATCAAATTTTGCCCAATTCCGAGTTATAATTTGTGAGATATTATTTTTCTAAATTTGAAATATTTCTGTTTTCTATCTTTCTGTCCAGATCTACTGTCCCCTTTCTTTTGAATTTTTAAAAATATAAAAACAATTATTAAAAATATAAAAATAGTCATTCATGAAGTATTTTGAAGTTTATAATCCAAATATGAATTTTAAAATATTAGTTGTTAAATCAGATCAGGAGATATTACAACTTTTACGAGTATTGGTCTGTCAGAACCAGTTTCTGATCCAGATCTGAATTTTCTTTATAAATCTCAAACCATTAAACATAATTGCACCATATTTTAACAGCTAATCTAAAACTTGATAATTGAATTTTTATACAAGTTTTGGAATTTTCAAGCCTTGGTTATTTTTCTATAATTTTCTGAATTTACTGCTGAATTAATTGTGAATCTGAAGTAAGTTCTGGAATTAAACTGCAAATATCTCGAAACTTTTGAATAAAACAGTAATACCAGTAAGGTTCCATATCATAGATCTCTCTTTCTAGTTTCCAACGGTATCTTGTGTGTTGGAGAGTCGGCGTTGTCTCCCATTTCGAGTATGTAGAAATCCGCAGGGAAAACCAATCCATTCACCTTAACCAGAACATCTTCCACAACACCCAAGACTGGGGCTACAGAGCGATTGGCGAATTGAACCATCACACGCGTATCTCTGAGCTCGCCTAAACCCAAGGTTTCATAAACGGATCTGGGCATCACATTGATTGAGGCGCCCAGATCAAGCATGCACTTCGCAAGTTGTTGGAGCCCGATGGTGCAGGGAATTGGCGAATACTCCAGGGTCTTTCTCTGTGGGAAGACCCTTCCTAAGAACAGCTCGAACAAGGATTGACTACCACTCGGGCACATTATCCATGGAATTCGACAACGAGAAGATCACCTTC
Organism: Juncus effusus; assembly: GCA_027726005.1. Lineage (NCBI taxonomy): Eukaryota > Viridiplantae > Streptophyta > Magnoliopsida > Poales > Juncaceae > Juncus > Juncus effusus. The sequence goes on along the minus strand of CM050903.1, from coordinate 5,257,207 downwards.
AATATTTTCGACACAATCAAATACCCCGACGATTACAATGTCTCTAGCATTTGTGTCATTAACGAAATCGACGAGCTAGTGGAAGAGCATCTCGAAGGGGAGTATTTAAATTCTTTAAATTCACTTAATTCAGATTTTGATGACTTTTGGGATGATTTAGAACATGTAAATGCATTAGAAAATGTGAATGAAAATGAATTACTACAAGATACAAATCCAATTAAAAGTGATGTAGTGATAGAAGAAATACAAAATGAAAACTTGCCTAATCTTGAAATTTGTAGAAAAGAAGAGGTTTATTCTTTTTCAGGTCCAATTTCAAGCGAACTTAAGATTTCAGGAAAAAGAATGTCTCCATCAATAGAGACGGCACCCGACCTTGAGCTCAAAACGCTACCCGAGCATCTCAAATATGCCTACCTTGGACCTAAGGAGACCCTACCTGTCATCATTGCCTCCAACCTAACACCCGAGCAAGAAGATCGCTTGGTCGACAATCTGAAACAACACAAGAAGGCGATTGGGTGGACCCTAGCCGACATGCCTGGGATTAGTCCTTCAACCTGTATGCATAAGATTTCGCTCGAGGAAGGCTCCAAACCCTCGAGGGAAGCTCAAAGGAGACTGAATCCCGTCATGATGGAGGTGGTGAAAAAGGAGCTTCTCAAGCTTCTTGATGCGGGGATCATTTATGCGGTAGCAGACTCGGAATGGGTATCTTCAATCCATGTGGTTCCCAAGAAGACAGGAATCACGATTGTGGAGAATGCCGAAGGGGAAAAAGTACCGAATCGAGTGCAAAACGGATGGAGAGTTTGTATCGACTATCGGAAACTTAACGCGGCGACAAAGAAGGACCACTTCCCTCTTCCCTTCATCGATCAAATGCTCGAAAGATTAGCAGGGCGACCTTACTATTGCTTCTTGGATGGCTATTTGGGATATTTTCAAATCGCCATCGACCCCGATGACCAAAAGAAGACAACATTCACGTGTCCCTTTGGTACATTCGCCTATCGAAGGATGCCGTTCGGGTTGTGCAACGCACCGGGTACATTTCAAAGGTGTATGATTTCTATCTTTTCTGAATATATTTCTAAATTCATTGAGGTATTCATGGACGACTTTTCCATTTATGGCAACTCATTTGACGAGTGTCTCCATAATTTGGGCCTAATAATGGAAAAGTGTGTGGAAGCTAATCTTGTCTTGAATTTTGAGAAGTGCCACTTTATGGTGAGCCAAGGAATTGTTTTAGGGCATTTAATCTCAGAAAAAGGCTTAGAGGTTGACAAGGCAAAGATTGATGTGATTAAAACGCTTCCATATCCTCGCAACGTAAAAGACGTACGCTCATTCCTTGGCCACGCGGGGTTCTATAGGCGGTTCATTCGGGATTTCTCCAAGATCGCCCAACCCATGTGTCGCCTTCTCCAAAAGGAAGTGAAATTCGAGTTCGATGACGCGTGTAAGGAGGCATTCAACATCTTAAAAGGAAAATTGTGCGAGGCTGTAATGTGTATTTTTATACACATTTTTAGGGTTTTTATCATCTCAAATTCAATCATAATTCACATAAAATGTATGAAAAACAGTCATAATTCATAAAACATAATTTGAAACCTCTTAATACATTTTTGTGTGATTTTACAGGCAAAAAGGCCATAAAATGAAGAATTGGACCAAAACGCAAATAATGGGCCAAAGATGGCCAACTAAAAACCTCAAACACTCTACAAAAAAATTCCCCAAACTTTTACGACAATTCAAAAACCTTCTACAACCAAGTCAAACCGAGCCAAACGCCAAAAATCGCCAAGTTGACCAAAAGTCAACTTCTCCAAAATGGGTCAAATGGTATACCAAAACGAAGAGCTCGACGAAACGAACCCAACGGTACAATCCTCGCGATCAGAAACCTTCTAGAACTCTCAGAATCACCAATTGAAAATCAGGTCAAAATTAGTCAAAGTCAACGAATTGACCAGGTCAAACCCATCTTCTTCAAACCTCATAATTCACAATTCTGCTCGAAATCGAACAAACAAGCCAACCATGGATTCAGCATGACGAGACGAACATGCCGGTGCCATTCTCCGGTCTTGAAAGTTCCGGCGATCGCCGGAATTCGGCCAAAACAAGTGCCAAAAACTGACCGAAACCATGGTTGATCTGCCGTGCCTTCCACCATCATCCATTCGAGCCAAAACCGATCTCATTCTCTTCTCCATCGTCTACCCTTTCTAACCGTATGAAGAACTCGTCGAATGATGCGAAATCGAGCGAGAAATCCGTGTTTCCGTAATCTGTTCGACGAAATCCTCAATGAACTTTTCAAACTGGATGAACCAACGGTCGAGTTTCGAACAGCGGATGAATTCGATCAACCATTTCCGTTTTTCTCAAGCAAAGATGATTCTTTTTGTGTCGTAAAGCTTAGGTAAAGGCTCAGAATGAATTACGAAACCTCAATTCGATGGAAAAACAACTCAAAATCATAGTTTGATTCACGAGTTCAGCAGATTTTGGTTATTTTCGCGAAACTGAAACCGAGTTGGTTAATGGAGGAATTCTCTGGATTCGAGGCGGATTGGGAAGTCATAATGGTTGTGAAACATCGTGAGGAAGTTGCGAACGAAGCCTGAGTCACCGTTTTGGATTTCGTTGCGTGAATTGCGAACAAGAGGTCGATTTGCACACTCTGGTCAGCAATGGCGGAACAGCGAACCGATGGCATTCAAATCAGCAAAACTCGAGTTTTACTCAACGGTTTTCAACCATTCAAAGCCCTGTGGATTCGTGAGAAGATGGAGAAGAGATCTGGGTTGATGAATCACAGCGAAATGTACAGAATCACGAGCTCGAATCGATGGTTGTGAGAAACGGGTAAACGGGTCTGAAATCCAAGAGAAAAATCGATCCAAAGTCCAAATTCGAAACTTACAAAGCTGTCAGAGGATTGTTTTAGGACGAGCACACGATCGCAGGCCACAGAAGATCGAGAAAAGGCATTCAGCGCCAATTCTGAAGAAGAAGACGACTCGTTTCATCAGTTATGACTCGTTTCACGCGATTCAAACAGGTTCGCCACACCAGATCAGCGGAACGAGCTTAAAACGAGTCAGTACCCAGCTCACACAAAAAGCGACTCATTTCAAGCGAACTGCAGCTCGTTTCATCGCATGAAATCCGGAAATTTAATTCAAAACTCAGCGCCAAAGGCTGAAGAAGAAGATGACTCGTTTCTTCAGTTATGACTCGTCTCACCGTTTCGCCACAGAAAATCAGAAAAAGACAGTTTGAAAACTCAGAGATTAATAACGGAATAGCGACTTGTTTCACGCGATTACGACCCGTTTCACCACAACTTATTCTGAAGGGACCCACTGTCAGTCTCAGTGACACGATTCAAATCGTATCTGAACTGAATTCAGTTCAGTTCGCGCGAGTAACAGAAGAAAAATCCGATGATTCAAATCCGTCCATTTCTCAACCAAATTCAACGAAATTTCGCACAGATCTTCAGTACACCCCACTTGATCTGCCTGAGCCAATGGAATCGCTCGGTTTGTCCCCCACTCTCCAGACCAGTCTCTCTATAAACACACCCTTCCATCCAATCTCTCACAATCATTCTTCCATTCTCCAAATTCTTTCAACACACCACTCTCCAATCATCTTCTTTAAGTTTCAGTAACTCCATTACTGAATCTCAGAGCTTTTAGAGCTTCAATTTTCGAGTTTGAGTGAAAATTCACCAATTCGGGCTGATTTTGGTGAAAAAGGCAATTGAGCGGTTCCGGCTGGATCGAGCATCAATTGGAGGTTCAAATCGGCTCAAGGAAGCTTCTGGTTGATCTTCTACGTCTCGGTTTGATTCAATTTTCATTTAATCTCTTGTATCCAATTTTAGATCACAAGATCCAATTTGTAAAAAAAATATGATAAACACATGCCTAATTTCGGTTGATCTTATCATGTGTGAGTAGAATTTTGTAGGGATAGGCTTTTTGTGATAGAATTGTTTGAAATCTTGCTTTAATTTGAATTAAATTGACTGATTTGGTTACTGTTCATAATATGCTGTTAAATCTGGTTTTTTTTGTTTAATCGATTTGGTTGAATTAATTAGGTCATTTAGAACTGAATTTTCCTGCATGTTAGTCCATTTTATCATCTTGAATCTTGGTTGAGGTTTTTGCTTGATTTAGTGAAGTTTTTAGTTCAAAAATTTGAGATCAAACACTAGTTGGTTGACTGGTGTTTGATCTGAAATTTTGATCTATTTGCTGAGTTTTTCTGGTTGGAAATAATTCAAACTTGTTCCAAATCTGAATAATTGAATATTTTGTGATTAATGATGCAATTCTTGATCAAATTGCCTTAAAAAACCCTACTTTTATCCTCTAAATTCAAAAATACATTTTTCTGTAATTTGTTTCTGTCAGTTTAAGTAAAAAAATTGTTTGACTTCAGATCTGATCTAAGAAAATTATAAAAAAACTATTTTGTGTTTCTTTAGATATTTTAGAACAACTTTCATATAATATGTGCCCAATGCTTTTATGTTAAATTTGTAAGATAAAATCTGTGCAAAGTTTTGATTTTTTTAACTCTTCTGTTCTTGATTTTGAATCTGACTGTTTTTCTACAATTTTTAGAAATTAGTAAAAAAATCCTATAAATAAAAAATCTAAGTCTCTGGAAATCATTTTGAAGTGTAGTTTCTCAATCTGAATTTTAATTGAATTGTTGTTTGGATAAAATTTGAATTACACCCTCTTTTAGCAACACTTATCATTCTCTGTCTAAATCTGTCATATGTTCTGAGTTTTGACCATAACTTTTGGAATATTAATCTTTTTGATCTGAGATTTTTACCACACAATCTGAACTTGCTTTTCTAATTTCTGTAACATTTTGGTGATTTTCTAAGTAATGTTCGATTTTCTATGATTTTATGAAAAACTTTGTTGATTGATTATGAAAAGTGTGGACTAAAACGAAAATTTACATAAAAATATGAATAAAAGTGAATATTGATTTGCCTTATATTGTGAAGGTCTCATTCTCTAGTTTTCAATGACATATCATTTGCAACTTTTGGACATTTGAAAATATTATTAAAGAATTTTCAAAAGAATTGTGCACGAATTTGATTAAAATCCATCTAATACACCATTACCCTTCTTAAACAATCTACATCATTTGAACAAAACAAGACCTACTTTTGAAAAGAATTGTAATATCTCAAGGCCATTCTCCTTGTGTTCGACCCCTAAAACTCAAAAGACCACATATATACTTAAGAGTAAATCTAGGGAAATTATAAATATTTTTGCTAAATTGTGTGAAATTTAACGACGGTTTTACGCGGTTTACAAATGGCGCCGTTGCCGGGGAGACGGCTTTAATTGAGTTTATTACTAACTTCTAATCAATTGTCTAGTGTTTTTGTTTCATTTGAATTTTGAAGGTGCATGAGAAAGACGAGATCGCAAGGCGAAGTGCACACACCTTCAAAGAAGGACATTAACAAACATCTAAGGAAGGTCAAGAAGGATAAGGCACGAAGCAAGCAAGACGAAACTTACTCAAGGCAAAAAGGGCGTAACGAGGTTTCTCCTTCCATCCAAGGGCCTCAAGAAGAAGAAGAACAAAATTGGGAGCAACAACGAGTGAAAGGGCCACAAGAAAGAGCTCCAATCTCTCCAACCGTTCACTCATTATCATCCAAGCTAAACTCTCAAACTCTTTTTAAATCTAATTCTCATTCAACACCATCATCATCTCAAATTCATAAAATGGCTCAAGAAAGAACATTAGGAGAACTTTTAGACCATCAAATCCCTCGAAATCCTGGAAATATTGTTATACCAACTGTGCCCAATTTTAAACTAAGTCCATCTATATTAAATGTATTACCCATATTTGAAGGACATAAAAATGACAACCCATATGCACATTTAGATAATCTAGATCGTAAATGCACAACATTGTTTGGTAAATCCGATAACTTGGATAATATCAAATTGATCCTCTTCTCCCACACACTTGGGGAAGCACCAAGGGATTGGCTAACCCACTTGCAAGGGGGTCCTTTTACAACGTTTCAAGAGGTAGGAACGCGTTTTCTAAAACGATACTACCCGAGCACGTTGACGGCCAAAATCCGCAAGGAAATCACGGGGATCCAACAAGGAGGAGGGGAGACACTTCAAGAATATAACGAGCGATTTGTGCGATTATGCGCATCATGCCCCAACCATAACCTCGACGAGACCTCACTTATCGACCAATTTCTACAAGGGATGAACGATCTCGATGCGCGATTACTCCAATGCTCGGCTGGAGGATCGTTCAATAACATGACCCCATCGGAAGTGCGAGCTCTTATCGAAACCATGGCCGAAGGAAACCAAGGACGCGGGGGAAGAATGGGTCAAGTGAACATGACAAGTACGGTTGACCTCAAGGCAATGGAATCAAGAATCACACAAAACTTCGAGACAAGATTTAGTCAAATGCTCAAAGCTGTGGGCGCGAAGATCGAACCAAGGAAGTGCGAGTTTTGTGGGGATACAAATCATGCGACCGATGAATGCGATAGGCTACAAGAAGATGTCAATGCCATCGGAAGCTACTCAAACCAACGCCAACCTTTCTCGCGAACCTACAATGAGTCATGGAAGAAACACCCAAATTTTCGTTGGAAGAATGAGGATGCGCCACCTCAATTCCCACAATCCAATTACCAAAAACCGAATGTGTATGTTCATCCAAATGCACAAGCGCAACAACAACCTCAAGCTCACCCTCATCAACAACCTCCTCAACCCTCCACATCGAATTCCCAAATCTCTTCTCTTGACGAAAAGCTTGATAAAATGATGGCAATAATGGCGGGGAATTTCACAAACCTCACAACTGAGTTGGGAACCGTCAAGAACGATGTAAGCTCACTCAACCAAAACCAAGCTGCGCAAGGGCGTCAAATGCAAAATTTGGAAATGCAAATCAAGCAAATCGCGGGGGCAGTCAATTTATTGAAAGGACAAGGGGGCAATCGGTTGCCTTCTCAAGGCTCGGGACCACCGGAGTACAAACCTATCAACGCGATACGCCTAAGAAGTGGGAGAGAGGTTGGCTCACACGACGAATAAGAAGAGTTAATGGTTCCAAGAAAGCAGGATGAGGAAACGAGTTCAAGCGCGTGTAAACAAGATGAGGCACAAGAAGAGATCAGGAAAGAGGAAGAGCCAATTCAAGAGAAAGAACAAGGAAAGAACGAAGAAAAGGAAATCGCGCAAGAAAAGGAAAAGAAGCGCGCACCATTCCCAACTCGACTAGCGGTTAACTCTCGAAAGGATGAGCTCGATAAAGATATTTTGGAGGTGTTCAAGAAGGTGGAGGTAAACATTCCGATTATCGATGCAATCCGAATGCACCCCCCATACGCCAAGTTCTTCAAGAATCTATGCACAAATAAGAGGAAATTAAAGGGGAACGAGACGATAAACCTACCCTCTGTAATGAGCATCAACACGCGAGTCGCACAAAAAGAGAAAGACCCTGGAGTTTTCGCCATTCCGTGCACCATTGGTCTTCAACAACTGGCGAGGTGCATGCTCGACTTAGGAGCCTCCATAAACGTAATGCCTAGGTCCGTTTACGAGACCTTGGGTTTGGGCGACCTAAAGGATACAAGGGTGATGGTGCAACTCGCCGACCGTTCGATGGCCGCCGTCCTAGGTGTCGCGGAAGATGTACTCGTCAAGGTGAATGGTTTAGTTTTCCCAGCCGACTTCTACATTCTTGAAATGGGCGACAACGCCGATTCGTCCGCCATCCTCTTAGGAAGACCCTTTTTGAGGACCGCGCGAACATGCATAGACTGCCACTCAGGGACGATGTCCATGGAATTCGACAACGAGAAAATCACCTTCAACATATTTGACACCATCAAGTACCCGAACGACTACAATGTATCGAGCTTAACCATTATTGACGAGATCGATGAAATGGTTGAAGAACACTTGGAAGAAGAGTATTCGAAGGGATACGATGCGATTTTTGAGGATGTTTGGGGGGAGATCGCACAAACGAATGAGAAGCAAGAAATAGAGCAAGAACATAATGAAGAAATAAAGTTCATTTCGGGTTCCCCTGACGACAAACTCCAAATATCGCAAGAACGCATTAAGCCATCAATCGAAGAAGCTCCTACTCTCGAACTCAAACCTCTTCCCGATCACCTCAAATACGCGTACCTCGGGCCAAACAACACATTACCCGTCATCATCGCATCGAATCTAACTCTTGACCAAGAAATCCGATTGGTGGAAACTCTTGGAAAACACAAGAGGGCGATCGGATGGACCTTGGCCGATATGCCAGGTATAAGCCCCTCGACATGTATGCACAAAATTGTTTTGGAGGAGGGATCAAAACCATCAAGAGAAGCACAAAGAAGGTTAAATCCAGTAATGATGGAGGTGGTGAAAAAGGAGCTTCTCAAGCTTCTTGATGCGGGGATTATTTACGCGGTGGCCGATTCGGAATGGGTATCTCCAATCCATGTAGTTCCCAAGAAGACGGGAATCACGATTGTGGAAAATGCCGAAGGAGAGAAAGTGCCAACACGAGTGCAAAACGGATGGAGAGTTTGCATCGACTATCGCAAACTCAATGCGGCGACAAAAAAGGATCACTTTCCTCTTCCCTTCATCGATCAAATGCTCGAAAGATTAGTGGGGCGGCCCTACTATTGCTTTTTGGATGGGTACTCGGGCTATTTTCAAATCGCCATCGATCCAGAAGATCAGAGGAAGACGACATTCACTTGCCCCTTTGGAACTTTCGCATATCGAAGAATGCCGTTTGGACTATGCAATGCGCCTGGAACTTTTCAAAGGTGTATGATTTCTATCTTTTCTGAGTATATTTCTAAATTTATTGAAGTATTCATGAACGACTTTTCCATTTATGGCAACTCGTTCGATGAGTGCCTCCATAACTTGAGCCTAATAATGGAAAAGTGCGTTGAAGCTAACCTTGTCTTAAATTTTGAGAAGTGCCACTTTATGGTGAGCCAAGGAATTGTATTAGGTCATTTAATTTCAGAAAAGGGGTTGGAAGTCGACAAAGCGAAGATCGACGTTATCAAGACACTTCCATACCCTCGCAATGTGAAAGATGTCCGCTCATTCCTTGGACACGCCGGCTTCTATCGGCGTTTCATTCAAGACTTCTCAAAAATCGCGCAACCAATGTGCAGGCTTCTCCAAAAAGAGATCAAATTCGAGTTCAACGATGCGTGCAAGGCGGCATTCGACGAATTAAAGGGGAAACTGTGCGAAGCGCCCATTATTCAACCACCGGATTGGAATCTCCCCTTTGAGATCATGTGCGACGCAAGCGATCTAAGTGTCGGGGCGGTTTTGGGGCAACGCATCGGGAAGGTACCCCACGTAATTTACTATGCCTCTAGGACCTTAGACGACGCCCAACGGAATTACACAACAACGGAAAAAGAATTATTGGCCATTGTCTTTGCATTGGAAAAGTTCGGATCATACTTGGTCGGGACAAAAGTTGTTGTATTTTCAGATCATGCCGCGCTCAAGCACTTAATGAAGAAGAAGGAATGCAAGCCGCGCCTCCTCCGATGGATCCTTCTCCTTCAAGAGTTTAACGTGGAGATTCGGGATAAAAAGGGAGCCGAAAACTTGGTGGCCGATCATCTTAGCCGACTCCCAACAAACGAAGGCGATATGATTCCAATCAACGAACTCTTTCCTGACGAGCAACTCTATGCTATCCATGGCATGGCGCCTTGGTACGCTGACATCGTCAACTACCTCGAAACTCGCGAATTGCCAAACACTCTCTCTCGAGCTCAAAAGGACAAAATTAAAAATGACTCACGCTATTACCTCTGGGAAGACCCCTACCTCTACAAGATTTGTTCCGATCAAATGGTGCGAAAATGCGTGCCTGACCACGAGATAAATTCGGTACTCTCTTTTTGTCACACTTTAGAATGTGGGGGACACTTTGGAGGGCAACGCACAAGTCATAAGGTACTCCAAAGTGGATTATATTGGCCAACTCTTTATAAAGATGCTCATTCCTTTATAAAGAGTTGTGAAAATTGCCAAAAAACGGGCAATCTAGCCCGCAAAAACGAAATGCCTCTTAAAGCTTTATTGTTTTTTGAGCTTTTCGATGTTTGGGGGATAGATTTCATAGGCCCCTTTCCTCAATCAAATGGGTATTTATATATTCTTGTGTGTGTCGATTATGTTTCAAAATGGGTTGAGGCCAACCAACAAGGGATGCCAACTCCAAAACGGTGATTGAATTCCTTAAAAAGAATATTTTCCAGCGTTTTGGGGTGCCTAAAGCTATCATTAGCGATAGGGGTTCGCATTTCAATAATAAGTACCTCGAATCCCTTTTGAAAAATTATCATGTACAACACCGCATGTCAACCGCTTATCATCCCCAAACTAATGGGCAAGCCGAAATATCCAATAGGGAAATAAAATCAATCCTTGAGAAAGTGGTTAATCCCTCTCGCAAGGATTGGAGTCAAAGGCTTGGGGATGCTTTATGGGCTTACCGCACCGCATACAAAACACCGATAGGGATGACTCCTTTTAAACTCGTTTATGGAAAGAGTTGTCACCTACCGGTGGAAATTGAGCACAAAGCATTTTGGGCAATCAAAAAGGTAAATCAAGATTACCCAAAAGATGCGGGGTTGCGGAAATTACAAATTCAAGAATTAGAAGAGCTTCGCATTGAGGCTTATGATAATTCTCGAATTTACAAAGAAAAACTAACCATCGCTCACGACAAACTTATTCGCAAAAAGGAATTTAAAACTGGCGATAAGGTCTTGTTATTCAACTCTCGGTTGAGATTACATCCCGGGAAGTTGAAGAGCCGATGGACAGGTCCTTACATAATTACCCATATTTTGCCGTTTGGAGTATTTGAAATTTCTAGGGGAGAAGACATCAAATTCAAGGTCAATGGTCATTGCTTGAAGGCTTTTTACGAGAATCATGATACAAGGTGGTTCGATGAGCATGATTTAGAAGCGATGCCACAAAGCGAGGGAAGGAAAGAATGAAAAGCACAAATGCGTCGAGCTCAAGACGTAAAACAAGGGCGCTTGGCGAGAGGCAACTCGTCATGTCAGGTCGTACTTTTCCTTATTTTATTTTATTTTTCTTCTTTTTACAAAACTTCTCTTTCACACTTAAACATTAGCTACGCGAAAGTTTAAGTGTGGTGGGGGAGGTTTTGCATAAAACCCCAACAAATTTTCCAATTTCCACAAATTTTCTCATTTTTATACTTTTTGTTTGAGGACGAACAAAGGTTTAAGTGTGGTGGGGTGGTTTTGTGCAAAACCAAGTTTTGTTTTCTTGTAAAAATGTGAAAATTCATATAAAAAATGCAAAATTTCAAAAACAACAACAAAACTCATAAATACCATAAAAATTTAAATTTTTACTTATTTTTCTTTCGTTTTTGTGAATAAAATGTTGTGTGTTTTAAAAGAAAAAGATTTTAAATGAAAAATAAATAAAAGGTTTTGTAAAAACAAATTTTAAAACTAAGCCCTCTCAAGTAATTTTTGAAAACACTTAGGGTTTTGGAAAATGATGAAAAGATTTGAAAATTCAAAAAGAGATTAATTATCATCATGAATGCCATATTTTCCACCTCATCCCATCTATAATATCCATTTAAAATCCATTAAGCGTTTCGAAAATTCATAAATATTTCACTTGCCCCCTTTAATGAAATTATAAATCGTTTTCTTTAAAGTAATGCTGTGATTAAAACTTTTGAGAAATCAAACCTTACTTTTAATACCACTAGTTTCGCAAAAATTTTCTAACTCAACCTATCTTTCATGACATAGCTAATGACTCGTATGCCCATCTCTAATTTTCGCACTAAAAGCAAGTGACCGAAATCGTAACCTGTTATCCCTTCACAAAAAAAGAATTCAAAAATGTGAAAAATTATTTTAAAACCCTTGAAAAAGAAAAAATTTTACATATCCGCAATAGAAAATGAAGGATTTTTTTTTTTTTGTACGTGCAAAGCACAGCTTGTCTTTTGATAACTTGAGTGGATAGCATACCAACCTTTACGTGTTTATAAAAGAGAAAGTTGAGTTAGTTGAAACTTTTGGGGTAAATTTTATAAATTCACCATTTTAAATTTAGGGGGAGAAAATATCAAAAAAAAAATTAGGGCAATACTTTTTGGAAAAAGGTTCGTATTTGAAGGATTGAGGAATTTTAAATAAACTTGAATTTGAAATTATTAATGGATATTCTTCGACCTTCGTGTATTATTATAATAATCAAATATTAGTATATAACATTCATGGCAATAACTAATCTCTTTTCAAAACGCTTTAACTGATTCTAAAAACCCTAAAACTTGATTTTATTTACGCTTGAGGGCAAGCTTGGTTTAAGTGTGGTGGAATTTGTAATGTATATTTTTATACACATTTTTAGGGTTTTATCATCTCAAATTCAATCATAATTCACATAAAATGTATGAAAAACAGTCATAATTCATAAAACATAATTTGAAACCTCTTAATACATTTTTGTGTGATTTTACAGGCAAAAAGGCCATAAAATGAAGAATTGGACCAAAACGCAAATAATGGGCCAAAGATGGCCAACTAAAAACCTCAAACACTCTACAAAAAAATTCCCCAAACTTTTACGACAATTCAAAAACCTTCTACAACCAAGTCAAACCGAGCCAAACGCCAAAAATCGCCAAGTTGACGAAAAGTCAACTTCTCCAAAATGGGTCAAACGGTATACCAAAACGAAGAGCTCGACGAAACGAACCCAACGGTACAATCCTCGCGATCAGAAACCTTCTAGAACTCTCAGAATCACCAATTGAAAATCAGGTCAAAATTGGTCAAAGTCAACGAATTGACCAGGTCAAACCCATCTTCTTCAAACCTCATAATTCACAATTCTGCTCGAAATCGAACAAACAAGCCAACCATGGATTCAGCATGACGAGACGAACATGCCGGTGCCATTCTCCGGTCTTGAAAGTTCCGGCGATCGCCGGAATTCGGCCAAAACAAGTGCCAAAAACTGACCGAAACCATGGTTGATCTGCCGTGCCTTCCACCATCATCCATTCGAGCCAAAACTGATCTCATTCTCTTCTCCATCGTCTACCCTTTCTAACCGTATGAAGAACTCGTCGAATGATGCGAAATCGAGCGAGAAATCCGTGTTTCCGTAATCTGTTCGACGAAATCCTCAATGAACTTTTCAAACTGGATGAACCAACGGTTGAGTTTCGAACAGCGGATGAATTCGATCAACCATTTCCGTTTTTCTCAAGCAAAGATGATTCTTTTTGTGTCGTAAAGCTTAGGTAAAGGCTCAGAATGAATTACGAAACCTCAATTCGATGGAAAAACAACTCAAAATCATAGTTTGATTCACGAGTTCAGCAGATTTTGGTTATTTTCGCGAAACTGAAACCGAGTTGGTTAATGGAGGAATTCTCTGGATTCGAGGCGGATTGGGAAGTCATAATGGTTGTGAAGCATCGTGAGGAAGTTGCGAACGAAGCCTGAGTCACCGTTTTGGATTTCGTTGCGTGAATTGCGAACAAGAGGTCGATTTGCACACTCTGGTCAGCAATGGCGGAACAGCGAACCGATGGCATTCAAATAAGCGAAACTCGAGTTTTACTCAACGGTTTTCAACCATTCAAAGCCCTGTGGATTCGTGAGAAGATGGAGAAGAGATCTGGGTTGATGAATCACAGCGAAATGTACAAAATCACGAGCTCGAATCGATGGTTGTGAGAAACGGGTAAACGGGTCTGAAATCCAAGAGAAAAATCGATCCAAAGTCCAAATTCGAAACTTACAAAGCTGTCAGAGGATTGTTTTAGGACGAGCACACGATCGCAGGCCACAGAAGATCGAGAAAAGGCATTCAGCGCCAATTCTGAAGAAGAAGACGACTCGTTTCATCAGTTATGACTCGTTTCACGCGATTCAAACAGGTTCGCCACACCAGATCAGCGGAACGAGCTTAAAACGAGTCAGTACCCAGCTCACACAAAAGCGACTCATTTCAAGCGAACTCGTTTCGTCCCATGAAATCCGGAAATTTAATTCAAAACTCAGCGCCAAAGGCTGAAGAAGAAGATGACTCGTTTCATCAGTTATGACTCGTCTCACCGTTTCGCCACAGAAAATCAGAAAAAGACAGTTTGAAAACTCAGAGATTAATAACGGAATAGCGACTCGTTTCACGCGATTACGACCCATTTCACCACAACTTATTCTGAAGGGACCCACTGTCAGTCTCAGTGACACGATTCAAATCGTGTCTGAACTGAATTCAGTTCAGTTCGCGCGAGTAACAGAAGAAAAATCCGATGATTCAAATCCGTCCATTTCTCAACCAAATTCAACGAAATTTCGCACAGATCTTCAGTACACCCCACTTGATCTGCCTGAGCCAATGGAATCGCTCGGTTTGTCCCCCACTCTCCAGACCAGTCTCTCTATAAACACACCCTTCCATCCAATCTCTCACAATCATTCTTCCATTCTCCAAATTCATTCAACACACCACTCTCCAATCATCTTCTTTAAGTTTCAGTAACTCCATTA